>CM071925.1:72098482-72257587 GCA_016081115.2 Rehmannia glutinosa | reverse complement strand
TGGGTTGCTGCACAGCATCGCTTTCGGACCATTCGGGTAATAGTTTTCTATCTCCGGAAAGGGTGGGAGGTATATAGATTGAAGCCAAGGCTCCAAATTCATACTCACTACTTGACCTTGTGTGGATTGAGCTATAACATCCACACTTTATTAACTTAGAAAAAGTTTATTGAATGATTGATTAGAGGAACTAAAAATAATATCATCTATATAATCAAATCACAGGCAATCTTTGGTCTCAAAAACAAAAGAGTTGTAATAACTTTCGCTTCTTATAAAACATTTTCCAAAGAAAAGAACTTAGGCTATTATACCACGCTATTTATTAGTGAGACCAATATAAATCCTTTAAGTTTATAAATATCATTTGGTTTCTAGAAAAAAATTCTCTAAACCTCGGAGGTCAATTTCACCCAGTCTGTACTAACAATCTGACTTAGTCTAGAGAGTTTTATCCGAGAGAAAATTCGACTAAGCCGGGTCTTGCTTACTCTGATGGTGTTGGTGTTTGTTAAAAACACTTTAAAAAAGTGAAAACCAAGTTCACGAAAAATTATTACAGATAAACTAAAGAATATTATGGTAAAATCATCCATGATAAAAAATATTTAATCTAACACACCTGTCTGTAGGACACCCACGTCCCGCTGGGCGGGTTGTCGAGCTTAACTTGAACTGTAAGTTTTGAACCCGACCTCCTTAACATTAGATAGAACTCGTCTATGGTTGCCATTGAGCTATTTGAACAGCCACGCAGTCGAGACTCTTTATCTTTGTGAACAATAGCATATATGTTACGTAGCATCACGATTAACGCTTTGTGATAACTATTGATATGATATGCCCGACAATCCCAGGAAATTAGCGGAAAAATCTACAAATTCTCATAACTAAAGTAAAACAAATGAACAATGCCCCACATGTTCAACCATAAATTCGAAAGAGATTTATTCAAATCAAGTTCAACTAACGCTTTCGAACAAAATGACCCAGCATCCCCGGACAGCGAGCGACCATCAATTTGTATGGAAATACCAATGCACTAGCAATCCCGTAATCAAGAGGATGCACGCAATACTCGATGCTTAATTTATATATTTGAACCAAGCATGCTAGTAGAAGTATTAATTGTGTAAGGATTGAAATCAGGGATCGATTAGTAATATGAGTTGTGCCCATATTCAAATTCCATGAAGTTTGCAAAAAACACAATTACGATCGTGCAATGTCAATAACCACCTACTAAGTGGTACTATCGCCAAAATATGTTGAATTCTCCAAATGAATGATGCACCCAATTTAGACACTGAACATGTCTAAAAAAGCGAGTTTGCTTCCTTTGGAAGTATGGCGATCTATCAATGAAATGTAACTTCTGTTGCACCTTGATGATAAATCCGCCCGTCCATGATAACATAATAAAAATCATATTTCTTAAGCGCGATTGAGTTATCCCCGGTTAAGGTTACGCAAAAGATGGTCGCAGCAGTTGCAAATTTTCTTGACTTTCTTGACTAATTCTTATAGTGTCACTGAAGTTCTTAGATGTAAGATCGAGTTCGCGACAATAATGTAATAAAACAATCGGTTCTTGATTTTCTTAGTGCATTCTTGATCGTTCTTGGAATATTGATAGTATCAGTTAGGGTTTGTCAAAACCCCATCAGCTCCCCCAAGGAGGTGTGAGAGATGTACACTGCTTATGGATGGGCGTTGAATATACTTTAGAGGTTCAACCCTTAGTACGTGTTTGAAGGTGCATGTGATCCATGCAAAGTAATGAATGTGATGGATCATGATAAGAAGATGGTACACAAACTCTTGAAGAATGAACGATTCTTAAGAGATTGCGTTAAAATTAGTGGAAAGGGCGTCTTTGAATTATCGTACGGATAGGACAATAGATTTGAGTTGTTATATTCGGGAAATAAAAGTATAATCATGATCTATGATGAAGAAGATGAAGTCAAGATCGCCGCGGGATGTTTTTGGGAGGAGAGAGATGAGAAAATCTTGGTGTTTAAGTTTTTTAATCCTTTTGTATTACAAGTTTTTCTTAATCTTTAAAACAAATCTTTTTTATCATAAATTTAAATAATATCAATAAAACATTATATTTGAAACTAATTACATATCATACATTCAAATTTTAAATAAAATAAAAAGGATTTAGACATATTTATTTAATTTATTTCTACATTTTAGTAAATGAAAAAGAAAAAGAAAAGCGGAAATTCGGCGGCACATGGGACAATCATTCCCAATCGCGATCTCCAATCCTTTCCCTTGACTCCACCTCATCCCTGTTCCCAAGTGGCAAACCCCTCTATTCCTCTTATAGGCGGAAATAAGGGCATCTCGGGTCATAAACCTCCATTCTTAATGCGGGCGACAAACGACCCGTTCTCAATAGGAAAAAACTCGGTCTAAACCGAAAAATCGACAGCGTCATTTGACCAGGGTTACTTGATTTTTCTTATTCAAAATTATTTAAAGGAAAGTAAGATAAAGAAAAGGTAATTAACGTAAATGTAGGAGTCAGGAAATTAATTAAAGGTAACAAAATCGATTTCCTCCTTTTCATGGTTTTATTTTTTTCTTTCAACTTCTTCACTTTTTTATCGTTAGTTGCTAAACGTTTCCCTTTTAAGTTTCCTCTCTGTAGGCTTAATCGAGTTCGATTTTCTTTTTCTTCATATATTTCTTCATCTTGCATCAAGCTTTTGCTTTTTTAACTATGTCCCGTAGTAAAAGAAAAAAAAAAAAATAGTATTAAATTATTAACTTTGTGTGTATGATCTTTCTTGTATTTTCTACATAGAAATACGATTTGTATATCTCTTTATATTTTTCTAAAACTTGTATTCATTTTGCTTAAATTCAAATTATCATTGTCTCTTGTTATTTTGATTCTCCGATTTACGAGCTTGTGATTGAAATCGATTACATTGTGGTATGTTATTTTTATTTTTATTTAAATTTGTTAGTTTCATTACATTTTGTAATTATATTTATTTTTGATATGTGAATATGTATGTGTATGTGTGTACTGGTCAATCGATTTTAAGAAGCAGTTCAAGATTGGACAGAGTGACCCATTAATTAGTTCGGTTCGATGTCCGGTCCGATTTTAAAAACATTGGTTGCGAGTGGTTTTGGGAGGAAAATAAGAAGTTGAAAGAGGAAAATTGAGAAAAGGGGAAGAATTATGTGTGCAGCGATTTTAAGAATAAATAAAATGCCACATCATCGTCAGTACATTTTAAGCTTTCAACAAGATGAATAATCTTGAAGCTCTTGGAAAAACCCAAAGGGTTGGAGAGAAAATCTCAAATCAATATTCAATATCAAAGTTATTATGAAAAATAAACAAGTGTTTGCCTTATATAGGCGACTCAAAATAAACCCTAAACCAAAAAAAACCCTAAACCAACTAGGAAACAACTTAAAAATCAAAAAAGGAAACGAATAACTCAATGCATTCATAAAACGCGGCAAAAACGCGGCCAGGCCGTGTTCGCTCACATCTTGTCAAACACTAGTGCAAATAAGCACGTCCAGGCCGTGTTCTTCACGTAATTAGCCCCTGACGTCTTCATGAAAGTTGTATCCCTTTCTCTTAGCTTTCCATAGCATCTTGAATCAGCTCAATATCAAGTTTGTAGAGAAAGTTATGGCTAAAATACTAAACCCTGCCAGTGCTGAAAACTGTTGACGCGCTTGGACGTTTTTGAACACAATCTCTTGTTCTTCGATCGCCAATGCTTCCTTTCGACCCATGATTAACTAACATGACTCTAGACTCAATATACTTGGCCTCTAACATCAACTTGGCCACTCAAATGACTCAAAACATTGGAAATTAGTACCTAATCTATGATAAACAAATACAAGAACTCAAGAACTCAATTACATAGTCTTCAAGAACTCGAGATAGCTTGCATTTGGTGTTGCCCAGGATCCTTCGCGGATCGAATCTCATCATTCCCTCCTCTTGAAAGGGATTCGTCCCTCGAATTCAAACGTTGGACCCCAAAGGTTGAACGATCATGTTAATCCACCCGGATCAAATGTTAAACGGCATGCACATTCATCTGTTTTTCCATAATCCTGTAACCAAGAAATAATAATACTAGGCAAAACAAAGATAAAAGTGTTAGAACATGAAAACTTATTCCTAGTATCTCTCTTCTCTTTTGCCATGAATATAGATTTTCCTCGAATGTTACCTCAATGGCCATTACCCCCATGTTTTCGCCCACTTAAAATTATTAATCATCTTTTTCTCGCCATCACTCGAATCTCACTTCTACTCTTGGTAGGACTCTCAATTGTTTTTCTCACTCAATTTCTCATTATCTTGACTTCATAATTTTTGTTTTGCACACCAACCGAATTTTCTATCTCATCCTGGCCCCACCAACTTCAATTTCTAAAGTTAATCATCGATTCAATTGTTGGATCAATACTCAAGATATCATCAAATCAATGATAACGGATCCCCTTTCACCGGATAGAGTACTTCAGGAACATCCTCCAACTCCGGTTTACAATATCTATCTCCGCCTGACAATTTCTAATCTTGATTCGACAACACGAACTTCCTCCAACTCGGCGTGATTACTCTCCGAGGGGTTATCAGTGGTTTTAAACATCGACGCAAAACGTGGATCATTGTCAACAAAATCCCAAGCATTGGTACTAATATTGGAGGTTTTCTTTGTGACATCCCTCCTCTTGAGCGGTTGCTCAACTTTTGTACCTTTCCAACCAACACAAGTCCTCCTTCTATCACACGGTTTTCCATACATCTCTAACATCATCTTCTTCACAAGACCCTCAATTACCTCCATGTGTAATTTGTTGGTTAGATCCAACTGTTGACTCATTTCTTCAGGCATGATGTATAAACAAGTGCAATAATACTAATAACAATCCCAAAAAAGTAACAATCCCAAAAAAAATCTCACGTTCCCAAGAAATCACGAAATCAATTTCCTAGTATTTTTTTTTTGAATTTCAATTTTTTTTGGGTAACCCTTGAACAACTAGGGTTTGCGGATAACAAAAAAGAAATTAGAAAATAAAAGAAAACAAGGATAGATTTAACCTTGCTAGATGGATCTGATTACCAACTGACGTGAACCACATCAACAACTGTGCATACGACCCAACAACAATATGTTGTTAACCCAAGATCTTCACTAGTTCAGTTAAAGATTGGTGGAAACCTCGACCCGTTGCTTAGCAAAGAAAGAACCTCGGTATGCGTAGACGCCACAAACAAATGCGGAAGTTTGTTTGATAAGTCAGAATTCGCAACAAGATGAATAATCTTGAAGCTCTTGGAAAAACCCAAAGGGTTGGAGAGAAAATCTCAAATCAATATTCAATATCAAAGTTATTATGAAAAATAAACAAGTGTTTGCCTTATATAGGCGACTCAAAACAAACCCTAAACCAACTAGGAAACAACTTAAATATCAAAAAGGAAACGAAAAACGAGAGCACTCATAAACGCGGCAAAAGCACTGGCGGTCGTGCTAGCCACAAAGGCCGTGTTCGTCACGTCTTCAACAAACATGGCCGTGCAAATAAGCACGGCCAGGCCGTGTTCTTCACGTAATTATCCCCTGACATCTTCATGAAAGTTGTATCCCTTTCTCTTAGCTTTCCATAGCATCTTGAATCAGCTCAATATCAATTTTGTAGAGGAAGTTATGGCCAAAATACTAAACCCTGCCAGTGTTGAAAACTATTGACGTGCTTGGACGTTTTTGAACGCAATCTCTTGTTCTTCGATCATCAATGCTTCCTTTCGACCCATGATTAACTAACATGACTCTAGACTCAATATACTTGGCCTCTATCATCAACTTGGCCACTCAAATGACTCAAAACAACGGAAATTAACACCTTTATGATAAACAAATACGAAAGAACTCAAGAACTCAATTACATAGTCTTCAAGAACTCGAGATAGCTTGCATTTGGTGTTGCCCAGATCCTCCGTGACTGGATTCTCATCATTATCCCTTGTCTTCAAATAAGTTTCTCCCAATTTGTTTGATATTCCTGCCAAGAAGAAGAAACTTTAATCTCATTAGTATCAACCTTAGAATTACCCATCATAGGCCTAAGATTGATCTCTTCGTCCTTTACCTAGGACATGCTGGGTTGACATGATAACTCGGGATTTGACTCCGGAGTATCATATTTTCCTTGGGCCAACATTTCTGCCAGCTTAGGACCTGTGCTAGAGGTACTTGAATCCTCTGCTACGGGTTGGGGAGCCTCGCACTCTAAACGCTCCTTTTGCTTATTAGCGGCCTGGAGGAGTGGCCCTTAAAATGCCAATCTCAGATGAGAATGAGATCGAACACAAGCTCGTATGTGATCGGTTATTTTGTCCCGATCATTCTTTTGCAACCTTCTGGCCAAATCAACAGTGATGGCCAAAGTGTCAAATTTTCGGAGAAGTATCTCAAGTTGATCGTCGAGGTGTGTTGATGCTGTGAGGATGGAATCAACTTCAATTCCCTCCATCTCTTGTTAGAAAATCTACAAGAACATTTTTATGAGATTTTATAATGACAATATCATAATCATAATATTGGCATTCAACTTGCCATCTAAGTAGTCTAATTTTTCTCGGTTTTGATTCAATTTTATTTTTCTCAAAAGCCTTGACACTTGAATTATCAATTTTAAAGTAAACCTTTTAGCCAGTAAAAGTAAAGGCCATTTTTTGAAAGCCTTTCTGACTGCAATGAATTCTTTCTCATTTATATGCCATCGATTTGTTTCATGCAGAAAAAAAGACCGCCGCAATATATGCATGGCACGCCGCGTTTGGTGTGGCTTTTGTAAGAAGCACGCCCACCAATAGTTATTGTCATCATCGTATATATAGAACCAATTAATCTTCATCTTGTGGAATTGCATGTTTTGGAAGCTTTTTGCAAACTTCTTTAAGCGATTTATTCCTTCGATGTTCATCTTCCCATTTGAATATGGCATCTTTTTTAAGCAATGGGCTAAACACCTTCTTGTAATGTGCTAGATTATTTATGAACATTCCAGCAAACTTAACAACTCCGAGAAAACTCTAAAGCTGCTTCTTGTCTTTCACTTTATCTCGAAATCCTTGTATCTTTTCTTCAATACGGCAATGTAGGATGATTCCAAATTCATCGATTTCAATTCTAAGGAATTCAATCTGTCTTGTAGCATTTACCCGCCTTCTTCTCAGAAAGCACTAATCCTTCTTTGTGACAAACATCTGAAAATGTTTCCAAATGTTTGAGATGCTCCTTCATGTTCTTTGATGTTATTAAGATATCATCAATGTATACGAACATGAAACTGAAATAATACTTGAAGAGATTATCCATCTTCCTTTGATATATCGGGGTACATTAGCCAATCCCATAGGCATCACGTTCCAAATATAATGTCCTTGTGGTGTGGAGAAAGGCGTGAACTTCTTACTTTCTTCATCCATCTTAATCGATGAAATCCATTTGCAATCAAACTTTGATAATATCTTGGCACCTTTGATGCGATTAACCGATGTTCTCTGGCTTGGGATATAGTATTCGTCGAATTCCAAAATGTTATTAATCCTTTTGTAATTAATAACAAGTCTTCGCTTTCCTCTTTTAATTTCTCCATGATTTTCGAATAAGAATCCTGGATCATTGTATGAAGAAACTCCTGGTGAAATCAACTTAAGGTCAAGATGTTTCTTAAGTATCTTTCGCATATCCTCACGATTCTCCTGGTTCATAAGGATTGGTTTGAATCTCATGAACTCGTACTCCTTTCTGGTTTAACTTTTAAGGAAGTTTTGAGCTCGTTCTTATCCCACCATGCCAAAGGATTTTCATTATAATTCCTTTGGATCTTCTTATGATATCCTCGAGTGCTATTTGTTCTTCAATGGTAACATGACTCTGTGGATTCTCCATTAGGCTCATCATTAATTCAAAGAATAGCCTCTGGAGGTACTCGTTCTTCTCCTTGTATTACAATGAATACAAGTCATTATCCCATCGTTTTGTATCATTTTTGCTTGAACCATATTGTCGAAAGGATAATAATGCATCACCATATCTTTTTTTATTCGCCATTTTGGATTTCAAAGTTTGGCTTCATCACCACGCTTGCTGCGAAAATTAATGGGCATATTTCAGTAAAATACTTCCCTTGATCTCTAGAAAATAATCTTATGATCACATAATGTTGTGAAAATAACTCTTCTTGTCTCATTCTCTTGTGTGAATCTCTTAAATATCTGTAAGAAATTGTTTTCTAGCAAAACATCCGCTCGTATCGTGGAAATAGATTGGTGGCATCTTCACTTTGTACCATGGGGTATCGCTGCGCCTCCGATCATGATTTCGATTTTTAAATTCCTATATTAAGAATAAGAATTCTTTTAGAGAAATCTCTTCGCAATAGTCGGTAAATTTTCTCCCATTTCTTTAGAAAAATTTAAAACTGTAGCATATTCTCGCACCGAGTTAATATAGGTGGCAAAATACTCTACCTTTCATTCAACATATAACATTCCAATCGAAATGTATATGGAGAATGGGCTAGTGGTCATCGATTACGTATCTTTTATCACCTTTGTGAACTCCATTCCATCTTGTAATTTTTCCCAAGTTTTATGATCCTCAAGAAATTCAATACCCAATATTAATTGCTCTGGGATTTTTTCCCTGCTACTCCTGTGATAGTTAGCTCAATTTCACCCATCTTTAGGCTTCCTTGATACCTTCCAACTATAGGTTGTTGGAGATAATAAAGAACATCACAAGAAAAATATTATCCTTTTAAGTGATGTCAAATATTACTTCAACTTCTCTCCATCCTTCTGGACATTTCAGCTCTCCTTGTATTTTGAAAACATGCGGGATTCATTTGTTGAATCGCAATCGGCCTTTTTCTTTCCAAAGGCTGCTACTTATCATTCCGTCCTGTTGGAAAGACATCCTCCTGGCTCAACTCGAGACTTCGACTTTTGTTGAAGACTGGTTGATCTTGAATTTGAATGTTGATCTCCTTTATTGTTGGAGACTCAATAAGTTAAGTAGAACTACCTGGCAAAGTCCTCAAAGATTCTTGGGACTTCAAAAAATTCTTTTCTTAAGAATACCTCTAAATGATGTGTATTCGAAGAGCATAGGAAATCTTGTATGTGATCGAATAAGGCTGTTTCCTTCTTCTTTCATCAAATTTGCCCTTTTGAAATCTTGATGAAGGGTCAACGCTCTATTAAAATCTCGATCTCCCAGATTGTATGCAATTCTAGGATAGACATTAAATGCCAATTTTCCTGCATACAAATTTCATGTAACCGCTCCAAGGCATGAATCCTTGAGATTTGAAATTCTTTTGTCAAAGATAGCCGATTGAGTGGTGAATCTATTCCTTCTTTGAATGTTGCCTTAATAATAACTCTTATGGCTCCGATATGAATCCATGAGAGTGTTTTTGCAACTTCTCTCTTTCGTGCTTTTGATCTCTCGCATCTTGATCAAGTTGCAGTGAATTCCATCGAATGGCAAATTCTCCGTAGTTACCCCGTGGATAATTTGGTGTTTTCTATTCGAAACCCAATCTTATCTAAAGCCTTCTCCATAGTTCCAATTGTAAAACCATCATAAATTTGAAGCTTTAGATCCTCCTTCATAATTCTCATAAGAGTCTTATGAGAAACTGTAGTGTGAGAGTGGAATCCTAACATATCCTCCCTAGCCGTCTGCCAAAGAATTTCTTCTTCACTCTAATTCTGAACTAAATTCACTTCCATCGTCAGAATAGATCTCTTCTTCGTAGATGCTTTCATCTGAGGGCAGATCCTCAAATTGATACACCTGTATAAGATCTTGATAGTAGACAACTTCTTTGATTTCTGGTGTAGCTTCGAACTGTCTGACTCCTCGTTTTTGATTTTCTGGGCAATCTGTTGAGATATGCCCTCTTGCTCCGCATGTCCAGCAATTACAATCTTTGAAACTCGTTAGCTCGAGTGTGAGCTCGTCCTGAAAGTTCTTCTTCCCGGGGTTCTGCTAGTACTTCCTTGATTAGAACCTGATGAAGAGGCTCTACTCCTGCTTAGTGCTGGTCTTTGCCCTGATTTGTAACTTTGGGCCTTCTGTTTTGACCAAAACCTTCTAGGTCTCCATGAAGACTTACTTTTTTTGCTACTACTTCCATGGTTTTGTATGGATGGCTTCTTTCCTTCTTCGCTTATTCGCGTGGTTGACTTCCCACAATAGTTGGGATGTCATCATCATTGCAACATCGATGAATTGTTAATTCCTCATAATCTCTTATAATTCCTATAAAGTGCTGCCTAATGACACCATTCAGATAGCTTGGCCTTCAGAAAAGACATTCTTTTGGCCATCGTATCTAAATCAATCGCACTCTTGTATTCCATGATAAGCATTTCTCTCCAGGGGACTCGATATTTTTGCAATGAGAATAATTGCGAAGCTTCTTTATCTTCCACCTTGGACTTCCATCGGTACTTTCGGCGAATAACTTGATATATTCATCAATATGACAAATATCATGTAACTCAAAGCAAGAGAGGGCTTGTTTATATCTTTTTTTTTTCTTCTTAATGTCCCTCGAAATAGCCTGTGCCGATAAAATAGATTTTGAATAATTTTTCCATATTATCGACAATTCCTTTCAATGACTCTCCAGTTTGTGATAGACGGTCTTTTCATATATGCTCTCATATCCCATGCAATCTTTTACAGATCTTTCAAGACTCATCTAAAGGAGTAAGATGAATCCATCATTCGTAAGATCGATGGTACTGCCAATCCTCATTCTTGACGCCCAATCATCAATAAGGACTTCTTGATTTTTTAAAATCTGGGATATCAGATTTAGCATCAATCCATACGGATGTATCAGATCGAGTGCGATTTTCCATAAGGTGTATTTGTAAGTCCCAGCGGCTACGATAATCTAGAGGGGAGGTGAATAAATTATCTCTATTTTTCGATTATGACCTCTTTTTCGAATCAAACAAGCCAAGACAAGATTAAAGGTGCGGGAAGTAAATAACACGCATCGATTTATAGAGGTTCAACCCACCTAGGCCTAATCCTCTACCACCCAAGTATCTCGTGATGGATTTCAAAATGAAAAAGATTTTATTAATTACCACAATTAATACAACATCACCTTACAACACTCTTTGGAGATTACCACAATCTCCTTCAAGATTACCACAATCTTCAACGACACCTTGTGAAGATTACCACAATCTTCAACCTTGAAGAACACCAAATTCTTCAACATCTCAAAGAGCACCACACTCTTCAATAAGAATATTACCACAATCTTCTTGCACCTAACACCTAGATCACCCAAGTGTGTTCTTACCACATGAACACTCACAAGGATATCTTGTGTTGAATGATGACCACAAATTCAAGATTACAACTCGATAATAAATAATACAATATTTGAGTGCAAGTGTAATCAAGAAATAAAGCCTAGACTCAAGATGTGAAAGTGTAAGACCTTAAATTTATTACAACAAGAATATAGAAAATGAAAGAACAAGTATTTGCTTGAGTGTATCTTGTTGTGTTGTATCTCAATTGGTTTTTTTTTGTTGTTGCTTCAAAACTTCCTATATTTATAGGAGATGATTGATCATGGATAGGCTCCTCTTGGGGATTGAAAATCTATAGAAATTACAGCTGTTAGAAATCAATCCCACAAATTAAGGAAGAACTGTTTGCTGTCAACGGCTAGAATTGAATTTTGCTGTCAAAACGGTAGAGCGACCGGTCGTGTAGAAATAAACATTGAAAGATAAAAACACAAATTAACACAGGCGATCGGTCGTAGGGGTCAGAACCAACTGGTCGACCCGTGTTGGAGCTGTTGGATCGATCAAAAACAATACAAGGAGTTGGCAAACATCCGCAGGCACCGGTCGACTTGTGGTCGACCAGTCGACCACGATCGACCTCTTGGAAAAAAAATTTTGTCCGGTTTTCTGTTTTCAAAATTTATCTTGGTCTGTGGGTTGCCCTATAGGGCGACCTAGGTCCAACCCGAGACATAAGTGTTGTCCAATTTTTATCGAAAATAAATTTCAAGAAATACTTAGGAAAAATTAGTAAAAACATATTAAATCGATCGGAGTATTTGGACAATATTTATAAACGTTGTTTTGGTGTAAAAACACATTAACACAAAATCATCAAAAGTGTTGTCCAATTTTTGTCGAAAATAAACTTGAAGATATACTCCAAAAAATTAGTAAAAACATTTTAAATCATTTAGGAGTATTTGGACAATATTTAAAAACATTATTTTGGTGTAAAAACAAAATCATCAAAATCATGATAAAACCATTTATCTAACAAAATTCCCCCTTTTTGATGATTACAAACCAAAACAATTTAAAGAGGTCGATTTTGAAAAACAAAACAATTTTCCGGAGAAAAAAGAACTATCTGTTGAGAGCGACAACATTTCACACATAATAATCACAAGGATGAGAGTAGAGATATTCAAACACATATTACAAATGCTCCCCCTATCAACATGCACAATAGGAGTAATAGAGAAGCAATCAACCAAAAGCTAAAAGCTCAGCTTTTACATATTGAGCTTAAGTATCAAGAGCTTATAAGCTCCCCCTGTCAACAAAACATCATTAGTCATGTAAATAAGTCCATAATACAACAAATGGACTAAGTATGATCCACAACTTTTGGCTTTTAATAGCCTCAACTTATAGCTTTTTCGTGAGCTTATTATAGCTTCTTTGAGCTAATAAACTTATTTCTTGTTTCTCCCCCTTTGAAATCATCAAAAAGAATGTTAGCATGATAAAAATATCATATATCCATATCAAAGTGCGCAATTTAACCGATTTATCGAGCTATTGACATTAAGCTTAAAATTCCAAAAGCTAAGGGAAGTGTTGATCATATGACTTGTAAAAGCTCGTAAAAGCTCATTTTATTTGCAAAACATGATCTCTTAAATATATAAGACATTTGAAATCGAGAGAATCATGTAGGTGATAAATTTTTCTTTGAAACATTTTATCAAACACTTGGCGGGCGTCAAATAATAAAGAAGATGTATATAGCCCTTGTAAAAATAACCAAGCCAAATTTTTTCATCACCAAATGCAATTATACAAATATCATCCAACAACAATCATCATGCCCACCACAAATATATAAGAATTCCAACAAAATATTAAAGATGAAGCACATTCTCAAGGGTTCAACCCAATTGAGATAAGGAAGAAGAATTCTTACCAATTAATCGGAGAGGTCGGATATCATGGATGATATAACAATAGTATAAACTCAAAAATATATAATTTACAAGAAAGAAATTATTTTGAGTGAATCTTATGTGATATTTGCAAAGGGGTGCGAAAGTAGTGAAAAACGTATGAAAAAGACTAAGTCTCGGACATAACCAATTTTATCCAAGTTTTACTCCAGGTCGACCAGTCCAAGGGTAGGCCGACCAGTCCAGGTAGTGGTCGACCGATCGCCCTCCCCTCTTCCAGTCCCTGGAGCCCCTTTTCTGATTCTGTCCGAATTTTGTACCAAAAATCCGGTTTTTCACCCCTAAGTTTTAAAAATGAACAAAATGCAAACATAGACCTCATTCAATATACATTATGTCTAAATAAGATCGAAATGAGGTAAAAGACTCGTGATTAACAATTAAAAACAAATGTCCGCGAGTTATCCTTGAGACGTAATTAAACACATCTCAATTTTTTATTTTAGGAAACATAATCCCTTAAAGAAATATAGAATCTCAATATGTTTAGTTCGATTATGACAAACCGTATTTTGAGAAATGATTATCACCGGACTTGTTATCCCGAAAAATATGAACGTTTTAAAACTTTGGATAAACAAGCCATAAGAAGAAGTGCCTTTCAAATATTAGAAAATTTCTTTTAACGGCACTTTAATGAGATTCGTTGGGATTGTTTTTGAAGTCGAGCATATAGACATAAGCCATGAAAAATGTCGAGTCTATGGGAGTAATAAAAGTTAATGAACATACCTCGAATTTGTTTGTCAATCGATATGCCTTTCTCAAACTTTGTCCATCTTGATATTGGTTGCCATAGGAGTAGAGTCGGTTCTTCCTTCTTCAATGCCGAACTTCTTCAAAAGTTCTTTTGTATATATTGATTGTGAAATATAACCACTTTCTTGGCATTGTTTAATTTGAAGTTCAAGGAAGAAATTGAGCTCCCCCATTATGCTCATCTCAAATTCACCTTGCATCAACTTAGAAAATATCTTGCACAAAGATTCATTAGTAGCACCAAAAATAATATCATCAATATAAATTTGCACAAGTAAGCAATCTTGCCCTTTTTCAAAAACAAGGAGAGTAGTATCAACTTTTACTCTTGTAAAACTATTTTGCAAAAAATAGCTAAGTCTATCATACCATACACGGGGTGCTTGTATTAAACCATACAAGGCCTTTTATAAAAATCACTTGGCCTAGAAAAATTTTCAAACCCCGGTTGTTTTACATAGACTTCTTCTTGAATAAAACCATTTAGAAAGGCAGATTTAACATCCATTTGGTAAAGCTTGAAATTTTCTTAAAACAAGAATAGGCAAGTAAAATGCGAATAGCTTCTAAACGTGCTACGGGGAGCAAATGTATCATCATAATCAATAGCTTCTTCTTGACATGAGCTACTAACTCGCTTGGTCATCAAGCTTGTTCAAATACCAAAAAAATTCTGCAAAATCTTAACAAGATATCTTGCACAAGAACATAGTAATATCGAATAATATAGACACTATAACAAGTAACACATACTATGCAAAACAAAATCATCAAGACTTTAATGAAACATGTAAGTGTAAATATGCTTATAGGAAGCTATATAAGGTCTCTTTTGAAATTTGAAAAACGAGAGCGTATAGTCGAGACCTTATTTAAAAGAAGTATTTGAACAAGAGTTTTGACAAAGCAAATAAGACTAAGGACATGAATATGTGCAAACAAATGCATAATTTTGAGATGAGGATAAACATCGAATGTTTTATCAAAATAAAATATAATTCTTTACAAGTCTCGGATAAAACAAGCTTTATCGAATAGTGCCTTTCAAAAATCGAAAAATCCATTTAATGGCACTTAAGAAAGACACTTGAAAAGCAAGCACATAGGCATATGATAAAAATATATTGAGTCTATGAGAAGAATAACAATGATAAGCGTACCCCGATAGTTTATGTCACTCTTGAAATATTTTGACATAAATAGCCATATATATATATATATATATATCCTACACAATTCTTAGAAAAAGTTCTTGCACAAAACATAGTGATACAAGTATAGGCTAAAGCAAAGAGATGTCACAAGTATGCTTATCCTATATAAATTCAAGAGATAATAAAACACATATGTCTTAGTAAATTCACAAGAGTTTTTACAAACATCATGCAAGGTCTCATTTTCAAAAGATTTTAAAAACACAAATATTTATTGAAAACCTTAATTTAAAAAACATATTTTGAAAACTCATTTTTGCACAATTAAGGCACAAATAAAAACATGCATAATAATAAAATAAAATGCATATTTAAATAGGGAGATACGGTTTACCAATTACGCCATTTCCATGGGTTGTGTCTTTCCCATTGTTGAAGATATCTTCCTCTGAATATCTTCTTGTTGATGATAGCTTCTCCAATTACTCCATTTCCATGGATTGTGTCCTTCCCATTGTTGATAGTGTCTTTTTCTTGGAAATTCATTGTGATGTTGTCTTCTCCTTTGATCAAATGAAACGGTAATTTGATGTATTCTTGGCGGTATGACGTTTCTTTGAATATTATTCCGCCGGGTACCTAATATGACATTGTTTTGTGGTACCCTCAAGTGTTTGGGTCCTTTGGGATTAGCTTTGAGACTTTAGGTCTCTAATAATAATTAGAGCTATTTCTAGCCCGATAAGTATTAGATGTATGACCCTTTTTACCACAATAAAAGCAAGTAATAATTTTAGAAGCATAATGACCAACATGCTTAAGGACTTGATTCTTTTTCATATGATTAATGACATTAGGCTTATGATCAAGTCCTAGTTTCAAATTATCACAACTATGAACATCAACAATTTTGGTCATTTTATCGGTACTCAAGTTGAATTTTGATAAATCCTTTTTCATGCAATTAATATCCTCAATAAGAGTACTATTTTCCTTTTCAAGGATTCTAACCTTATCAAGTGTGGTGGTGTGAGCACATGAAAGTGATTCATAAGAGGAAAATAAATTATCCTTATCATTTTTCACAACATGGAATTCCTTTTTCAAACTTTTGTATTTAACAAGCAAGCTTTGGAATTCATTTTGAAGCTCATCAAAATCATTTTGCAATTCACTATAATCATCTTGTAATTCATTATCATAAGTAGAGGGTTTAGAGCGTACCTCGTTTTCTTCTTCGATGCCCATAAGACATTGTTCGACTTCATCATCGGAAGTTGCAAGAGGCTCATCCTATGTTGGATTTGATGTTGTATTCAATTGAGAGGTAGATGCTTTTGAGTAGCTCCTTTCATTTGCATATACTTCATAGGTGGCTTCTAATTTTTCCCATGTTTTCTGTGCCGATCGTATTTCTCGAATATGACCATATTTCGAAAATCTAAGTGAACAATGAAGAATATTTAGAGCTTTATTCTTCATCATTAAGCTCCTTGAGGACTTTGGAAGTGAATGGTCCGTCTTTCATCGGGATGGATTCTCCATTTATGACCGTGTTCCAAATATCGAACCCGCAACTTTGTAAATAGCATTCCATTCTTTCTTTCCAAAATGTATAATTTTTGAAATCTAATAGTGGTGGCTTGTTGGTGGAGGCGCCGGTAAGTTAGACTTCATTCGTAGCCATTGATCGTTCCTCTTTACTCGCGATGTGGAACGAGCTTACCAAAGAGTTTGGCTCAGATACCACTTGTAAGTCCAAGCGGCTACGATAATCTAGAGGAGGGTGAATAGATTATCTTCGTTTTCTCGATTATGCCCTATTTTTCGAATCAAACAAGCCAATACAAGAATAAAGGTGCGGGAAGTAAATAACACGCGTCGATTTATAGAGGTTCAACCCACTTAGGGCCTAATCATCTACCACCCAAGTATCTCCGTGACGGATTTCAAAATGAAAAAAGATTTTATTAATTACCATAATTAATACAACATCACCTTACAACACCTCTTTGGAGATTACCACAATCTTCAACGGTACCTTGTGAAGATTACCATAATCTTCAACCTTGAAGAACACAAAATTCTTCAACACCTCAAAGAGCACAACACTCTTCAATAAGAAGATTACCACAATCTTCTTGCACCTAACACCTAGATCACCCAAGTGTGTTCTTACCACAAGAACACTCACAAGGATATCTTGTGTTGAATGATGACCACAAATTCAAGATTACAACTCGATAATGAATAATATAATATTTGAGTGCAAGTGTAATTAAGAAATAAAGCCTAGACCTCAAGATGTAAAAGTGTAAGACCTTAGGCTATTACAACAAGAATATAGAAAATAAAAGAACAAGTATTTGCTTGAGTGTATCTTGTTGTGTTGTATCTCAATTGGTTTTTTTTGTTGTTGCTTCAACACTTCCTCTATTTATAGGAGATGATTGATCATGGATAAGCTCCTCTTGGGGATTGAAAATCTACAGAAAAATACAATTAAAATCAAGAATATAGCTGTTAGAAATCAATCCCACAAATTAAGGAAGAACTGTCTGATGTCAACGGCTAGAATTTTACTGTCAAAATGGTAGGGCGACCGGTCGCGTAAAAATAGACGTTGAATGATAAAAACACAAATTAACACAGGGTGGCCGGTCGACTAGGGGTCCGACCGGTCGACCTGTGTTGACCATTGATCGATGCAAAAACAATACAGAGAGTTGGCAAACATCCCAGGCAGGTCGACCAGTCGACCACAACGATCGACGTCCAGGTCGACCGGTCGACCTCTTGAAAAAAAAACTTCCGTCCGGTTTTCTATTTTCAAAACTCATCTTCAGGTACGGGTTGCCCTATAGGACAACCGGTCCAACCCGAGACAGAAGTGTTGTCCAATTTTTATCGAAAATAAACTTCAAGAAATACTCCGAAAAATTAGTAAAAACATATTAAAATCGATCGAGAGTATTTGGAAAATATTTAGAAACGTTGTTTTGGTGTAAAAACACATTAACACAAAATCATCAAAAGTGTTGTCCAATTTTTGTTGAAAATAAACTTGAAGAAATACTCCGAAAAATTAGTAAAAATATTTTAAATCATTTAGAAGTATTTGGACAACATTTAAAAACATTGTTTTGGTGTAAAAACAAAATCATCAAAATCATGATAAAATCATTTATGTAACAGTATTATAAAGATTTGGCCTCTTGAAACGTTGGCGAGTTCCTGAAATAATCGGAACTCCTCTTGTGGAAAAATCTCCAGCGTGCGGCATTGGTTCATCTCCATGATTTGAGCCGAACTTTATACTACAGTGGGATTTACTGGTGGTGGTGGAGGTGGTCTTCCATGTTGGTCAAGAGTAACCAAAGCTGATCCATCTCCTGTGTTCATCTTTAAATCTATAATTCCTAATCCTGTGAAAGATTCTGCAAGGTCATGTAGATCTTTAAGATTAATCTTCTCCATATCCATCACTTTTTAGTTTATGATGGATTTTTCTTTGATGATAGCAATGAGCTTTTCATCGTCTGTCATCTTTCGCACAACTTCGGTTGGTTTCCCATTTTGGTGTAAGTAGGGTCTTTGTTCCAAATTAATACTCTTCTTTTCCTCCCAAGTACTTGGTCTTTCCTCCAGATTCTTAACTCGTTTTTTAATATCAAGAAGGATTTCAAGAGTCTCCTTCTGATATTTCACCATCGACTCAATTTGGTTTTGGATTTGATGAACTTGTGTTGGTAGATGATTAAGACGGTTGCTATACTTCTGCACCATCTTCTAGACTTATCTAAGATCTTTTGAGAACTTAGATGTGTCTGGAAGTATCTCGTACCATTCTGGTACTCCATCAGGAATCATGATTTTGATGGGCATTTTCATGAACTGCTTCCTGACGATTCATCAGATCAACATATAATATCTGATTTACCGTAAGGAAACTCAGATAATATGCTGCTTGTCTTTCGCAGTGTCTCAAGGTTTCCCTATCGGCTCCTGCAAGTTCTTTTTCAACATATTGATTGTTCCAGTATGTTATCTTATACTGGTGTTCTTGTGCATACATCGTCAAAAATTAACGATATGTCCTGTAAGGTAGATATCTTGGACAATTGTCCAGATCCATTTTCTTGGAGAAAATTCACCTTACCAATTATTAATTACAAAATATAATAAATTTTACTAAAAGTTGTTAATAAACCTAAGCTCTGATACCAATTTTACGGCCCTTAAAACCTTGATAAAACCATAGTTTGTCTTCAATCTAGTATAAGGGGTATCTTGGGGTTTAATAAAGAAAAAAGGGCTATAATTTAACATTTTGAATAAGTAAGGCTAAAGTTGTATATGGGCTTTAAACCATTCATAATCTTTTCCAATTTTAAATACATGATTCTACTTGCTTTTTTCGTGTCTATAAATATTGTTAGAGTTAAAATTGATTTATTACTTTAGCATATTCTTGTATTACTGGTATATTATTGGTAACATTGTAATGCATTACATTTTCTCTTTTGCTATTTCATTTACCATTATCTTTAAAATTGTAACTTGATTGGAAAATATAATTGATTTTTAATAAAAATATTATTTAATTTAAAAAATACTCTAAACCAAACATTTAGATTTCTTGTCAACATAATTTACTTTGTTTAAGATTATTGTTGATGCTCTTATTCGATCAACAAGCCAAAACCCAAAAATATATCGCTGGAAAATGGAAATGGACAACTATTTGTGAAATAAGTGGTTGAACTACCTATTTCTTATTAATGCCGAATCGGCTATTTTCGGGTCGTCTTGTACATTGAGTTTGAACACTACAAGCTATACTGAGTGGACTCGTCTTTTTCCTAATAAATGAGATTCATTTATACTAATACAATTAGTGGCTAAATAATTATTACATCTAAAATATTAGAGGACACTTGCCCTCCTCTTTTTGTGCATAAGGCACATGGTATCCATGTGTTGGAAAGTCTTTGTTGACTTATCTTGTTGATGTGTTGTGGTGGCACTTTTGCATTTCTTGGTGGGTTGACTCGACCCGGTGGAGGGATGTTGAGTGGAAGGATATTGAACTCTTTTGCCGACATGCAAGTGAATCGAGCTCGGCTCTAAGATCTCGGCTTCGGGTGAGGGTGGCACGGGCCGGTCCACGTCATCCGGCGGTCCACGCCACGTGAACGGTCCACGCCATCGGATCTCGAATGGCCACGTGGATGCATTTTTGTCCAACTCGGCTCATCAATTATGCCAGTAAAATCCTTTTACTCTGTTCTCCATCAAGCCACATGAAGAACCAAAAATCAGTAAAAATGTGACCTCATTTGCGAACCACTAGATAAGTTCATCTTGTATTTTGATATGGACAAATTTGGAAAAACGAACCCAATTTAGACTTTAGGTTATACACATGTTCTGATGAACGAAGAAATGTCAAAATACTTACTTATTCAGCCACTAAACACGCATTACCAGCCAAAAAAAGAAAAAAAATTATAATTGAAATGATATTTGGATAAAGAAAGACAAATACTTGTAGGTCAGTCAACAAAAAACTTATTTGCAAGTCCACGTCCATTATAGAGGTATACATATTCAACTCCCACCTTCTCAAGAATCTCATATGGTAGTTGGCACCCCAACTTGCTTAAGCCCTTTGACAAAAATTAGTATATATTGATTTTAATCTTACTCAGACACATTCAACTTGAACCCTCGCACAAAAAAAACCCGAAATGGAGTTCAAGCATTTCAGCCACAATCATGGCCTCGTTTTTCACCAAAAGCCACAAGGATCGGAAATCCATTGTTCCGGCTGCAAAGCCCCAGCCTCAGGCGACGTCTACGTCTGCTGGCAATGCAGTTACTTCCTCCACGGACAATGTTTCCGGGCAGCACGTTCTCTAAAACACCCGTCTCATCCGCTTCATCCTTTAACTTTAGTACCTTTTCCTACTTATCCATCCGGTTCTTTTTTTCTGCAATACTTGCAATCTTGGTGGAGATGGATTCTCCTATAGTTGTTCTGCTTGTGAATTTGATATCCACGTCCATTGTGCTCATTTGCCTAATGCTTCAAACCCACATGTACCCTCTCCACCTGTTGCTAATCCAAATTTCAATAATCCCATCTATCCTCCTCCAATCCAAACTAGTGCTTTCCCAACTTATCCTCCTCATAATCCTACAATCCCTGATAACACACAAAATTATCCTCCTCATCCTCAAATTACAAGCTATCCACCTATTCCAAACAGCCCTTTCCCCAATTTAACACAAAATAACTATAGTATTCCTTATCAAACACCTGATGTGCATCAAAATCCTGCATACCCACCC
The DNA here is from genome assembly GCA_016081115.2 of Rehmannia glutinosa. NCBI lineage: Eukaryota > Viridiplantae > Streptophyta > Magnoliopsida > Lamiales > Orobanchaceae > Rehmannia > Rehmannia glutinosa. The sequence continues at coordinate 72,235,958 of CM071925.1, read as the reverse complement.
AATCAGAACAATCCTTATCCGGCATATCCCCAACCAAATGCAACACCACAAAATTTTGTCCCTCCCGTAAATCCCCCCGTCGCCAATCCACCACCACCAAATCCTATCGCTACCGTGCCAACTTATAGTACAGTCGTGAACGCCACCACCACCAATCCACCGCCACCGCCCCCTGTTTCTCAGAACAACACCCCTCAACCAAAACCACCCACCATAATTAAACATTTCAGCCATTCCCATGTCCTGAAATTAATGGAAATCGAACAAAAAAACTCAAAAGTCTGCTCCGCTTGCGAGTGCGAATTATCCGGATCTGCTTATTGCTGCACAGAATCCCACTGCACTTTCAACCTCCACAAAGCCTGTTTCGACTCCCCCCGTGAACTCCGCCACAAATCCCACCTCGAACACCCGCTCACCTTGCTCTCCGCGCCGCCATACAGCGATGTATTTACCTGCAACGCGTGTCTGAAAGATGGAAAGGCTTTTGCTTACAACTGCGCCACCTGCTCGTACGATCTCCACATAGATTGCGTTCAGTGGCCGGAAACAGTGACCCGATCGGACCATAAGCACTCTTTGACTCTCTACTATTCGTCTCCGGCGGCGGAGGCGAGTCCGGATGTAACATTTATGTGCGATGTGTGCAAAAATCCGGTTCATGAAATGGCATGGGTTTACTATTGTCGTGAGTGCGATTTTGGGACTCATTTGGAATGTGTGACTTCTGGGATAAAGCAGGAGACTAGTGTTAGTGGTGGGCAAAGTGAAGAGGAGTTGATTAGGGAAACTGAGCTTAAGTTTGCTGTGCTTCAGCTTTTGATAGAGGCTCAAGGCCGAAAAGCCGCACTGGAACTGATTTGACGTTTTCGTTGTGACTTGTGAAAAATATTTCCTTTTCATCTCCTTTTCTGAGTTTCTTTTCATCTGTCCTTAAATTAAATTGATCAAACATGCATTTTACTCGGGGGAGTAAATGAGTGGAGTCAAGTACGTTAGTTTGGGATTGCCATTTGCCTGTGAAAATCTTTTACCCAATTTTTATCATTTGGACGAAAAATTTGTTTATTGTGTGATTAATGTGTGTCTAAATTTTCAAAATTTTCGAATATTGTATTTAACCTTTTTTTGATTGTTAATAACGGATGACATCTTCTATTCTAGGATGGTGTTTCATTTCATATTCTACCGTATGGATGATTGTAACATGCACGCAAGTTGCCATATTAATTTTGGAGCATAAATAAGGCCTAAATTATTGAGTTTTAATATGGTAGCTTGTATACACATGACAATCATCCGTGCAGTAGAATATGAGATGAAACACCATCCTGGGTATACAAGCGACAATCATTCTTGCGGTGGAATAGATGATGTGTTATTCTTGCGGTGGAATAGGAGATGAAACACATCATGAAATAGAAAATCCCATCCGGTTAACAAGATTAAAAAAAAATTAGGAGGACTAGGAGTAGCTTGATCTTACTATGCATATTTATTATTTTTTATTAACTAAGTTGAGCTCAAGACTACTTACACATGTTATTAAATGAAAAAATTGGATTGAAACCTGTTTTTCAATTTTTGGAGGAATCGAGCGTGAACAGCTTTTAGCAGTTAATTCGAGCATGAAATAATATAATTTGTTAGGGTAAATTGCAATTTTAGTCCTGTAACTTTGGGGTAGTTGCAATTTTAGTAATTTATCTTTAAAAGTTGTAGTTTTGGTCCTGGACAATTATGCCCTTCTGGCTAAATAGCATTTTTTGTCCTTTATCTTTCTAAAATTAGCAATTTTATAGGGATGGCAATGGGACGGGGCGGGGCGGGGCGGGTTGGCCAGGACCCAGACCCGCTCCGTGCCTAGAACAGGGCGAGGCGGGTCGACCCGTTCTGCCCCTTTTTAAATTAAATTAAATTAAAAAAATGAAAAAAATATATATTTATAAAATATTATTTACAAAATTTATTATTATCAATTTATAAATATTAAATATAATATAAGAATACATAAAAATTATATTATAATATATATTATATATGCAAAATATATATTAAAATATATTTTACAACTACAAATTCCAGGCGGGGGGCGGGTACTTGCGGGGCGGAAGTGATACCCAGACAATATGCTACTTGTTTTTCGCATTGTCTCAAGGTTTCTCTATCGGTTCCTACGAGTTCTTTTTCAACATATTAATTATTCCAATATGTTATCTTGTCCTGGTGTTCTTGTGCATACATCGTCAAAACTTGACGACATCTCCTGTATGTTATACATCTTGAACACTCGTCCAGATCCATATTCTCGGAGAAAATTCTCTTCAGCAATTGTTAATTATATAACATAATAAATATAACTTAAAGTTCTTTATAAACCCGGGCTCTGATAACATTTTAGGCAAAACACTTAGTCAAATAAACTAATTATGTGCATAAGGATATTCTTGGTATTTTGAAAATATGAAATAACCCAATGGACCAATTTTGCAACAACTATAGCAAGTGGACCAATTTTATTCACCACAATTACAGCAAGTGTGAAATGGTTGTTTCCTCGCGCGTCTGGCCTCTTCTTATTCTCTCTTTTTTCTTTTTGATTTATTTTTTGGTTTGAAGTTTCTAAAATTAATAAGTTTAGTGAAAATGTTAGAAAGGAAATTAATATGAATAATTGTGGTATGCATACATTGTTTTACCATGATATATATTGAAAAATTATATAATAAACAGAATTTAATAGTACGCAAAGCTTCTCAAAATTGGATACAGGTTATAAGTTATTACAAGTCCATTTTCTTTATTAAAATATGATTTAGTTAATTTCAGATTTTCAGAAAATATTGAATATTGAAGTTGGTGTCTAGCTACTTATATAAGTTGAATTATCTGAACACTTTTTACCAAATATAAATATAGACTTTTATTATACATAAACACTTAGAATTTTTCTTGTAAAATATTAATTTAAATTAAATGTAATATTTCAAAAACTATTTAATTTATGCAAATATATTTTGTAAAATTTATTGTATTTATGCTCAATAATTGATACAACTTGTTAAAAAAAAAAAGCTAAACAGGAATTTTTTTTTCTTGGAAGATTGTAATTTCTTGTAATGTAGCCTATTTTCACTTTTGGTCCTTTGTGATGGGGGTATCGCAATTTATATTCGGTAACTTCTAAATTTTGGCACAATTAGGGATTTGGAATCACTAAAATAATTCACCAACTACTCTATTTTATTTTATTCTACTTTTAACTAATACATTGCAAACACTTTTAACTTCTGAACCTAAATTGTTTTTCATTTCTGCTACAGTATATCACGTTCTCTAAAAAAAAAAAATCCAAAAACTCCCTTAATCCGATTTTTCCTTAAAATCCATTATCAGCTACAATATATTGTGTGTCGAACTCATGATTCCAAACTCAGAATGTGTGTGATGTCTAGAGTCTAGAGAGGGGATTTTGCTTTATTGTGGCAAAAATTAAATGGAATCGTCAAAATATGGCAAAATTGGAATGAGTTGTCTATTTGTTCATTGGCGCAGACAGTGGGTGCGCCAGGATAACAGTTGGCGCACCACTCATCTGCGCCAAAGTATATATATTTTTTTATTTAAATTTTATATAGCTGGCGCATACACGAATTGCGCCAGCTTTAAATTTTTTTTTTAAATATTTTGGGGGTGAGCATGGGGGTGGGGTGGAAGTGGGATAGGGTGGGGTTGAAGAGGTGCGCCACCCAAATTGCCAAACATAATTTTGGGGGTTGGGGTGGGGGGTGGCTGGCGGTGGTGGGATGGGGTAGTGGGTGTGGGGAAGTTTATTTTAATTATTTTATATAATAATAAATTAATAATTATCCCATATTATTAGTTTATACATAACTTTTCATTTTTTATCTGTTTTAACGTGTAATATATCAAATTAATTATTTTTTTACGGTCTTCAATTTGACATCTATATTGCATATTTTTGCAAGAAGATAAATACGTAGTCATAAGGATGATTATCGCGCAAGAATAACCTTCTCAAATCAAGACCAATTTATGACTACATATTTATCTTCTTGCAAAAATATACAATATGGATGTCAAATTGAAGACCGTAAAAAAATAATTAATTTGATATATTACACATTAAAAACATTAAAAAACGAAAAAGTTACGTATAAACTAATAATATGAGATAATTATTAATTTATTATTATATAAAATAATTAAAATAAACTTCCCCACACCCACTACATCCCACCCCCCCCACCCCAACCCCCAAAATTATGTTTGGCAGTTTGGGTGGCGCACCTCTTCAACCCCACCCTATCCCACTTCCACCCCACCCCACCCCCACCCCCAAAATATTTAAAAAAAAAAATTAAAGTTGGCGCATTCTGTATGCGCCAACCTATATAAAATTTAAATAAAAATATATATATTTTGGCGTAGATGAGTGGTGCGCCAACGGTTATCTGGCGTACTCCACTATCTCGCGCCAACGAACAAATAGACAACCCATTCCAATTTTACCATATTTTGACGATTCCATTTATTTTTTGCCACAATAAAGCAAAATCCCCGTCTAGCTTAACCATTTTGACAGAAGATTTATCTCTTCTTTAAATCACTTAAGTATATGAATTGATTAATTAAATGAAAGAATATATTATAATGAAGTATATTATTGAGTAATAACAAACTATAATTAACTAATTAAAATATATGTTCTTTCTTTCTTTATATTTTTCTCCAGTTTTCCTCTCCGTTTCTCTCCTTTTGCTCCAACTTTGTTTTCTCTTATTCCTTGACTCCCAAAATTTCATTTCTTTTTCCTCAAAAAAAAAAAAAAAAAAAAATCATTTCTTTATGCTATATTGAGTGGGTTTCCATCTCTGTTAAGTACTGTACCTCACTACCATCGCCACGTCGACATCTCAGCTTATACACTAATCAAATATTTAACAGTGTTTATTAGATTATAATAATAATGCCAAACATGAAATAGAGTTCTTCGTGGCTAAACATAAACACAATGATGGTAATAACGAAACAGATAATTAAAAATATGAAGAAAAAATAAATAAAGGGGAATAAAAATGGTGGGAGAGAAAAAAATTAAAAAATGGTTTGTTTCACACAGGATCTTCTATTTCAAATTTTGTTTTTATCCCCTATTCCAAATATCACCAACCTATTAGATATACATTGATGACTTCAGTAATATATTTGATTTGGCACTTGAAATATAGGATAAAACACAATTTAGTAGACAAACACGAGCAAAATGATTATTTTTACCTAAAAGCCACAATATTTCGAAACTTTAGAGTCATGGGCATATGACGTTTTCTAACTTGAATTAGAACAAGATAATCTACCAACCTTATCTCATCTATATATCTATATATATAATAGCAGAAGTTTGGTCCAAAAATTTTCCCGTCTATTTTTATTTTCTAAAATTGGAAATTATTTTACTGTGAAATCCTAACCGTAGATCTTTGAATAATAATCTTGAACATTAATATTGATATTAATATATATGGATATAATATAGTCAAAGATTAGATACACAAATTACCATAACAATTATTTATAAAAAATGTTACTCATTAAGTAAGCGAGTTAATGATATTTAAAGTCAATAATTGTTCATAAATTAGGAAAAGATTATTAAAAAGATTCCATATTATTATTTTTATATCAAAAGTTGCTAAATTTTTTATACATGGCTTACCAAAATAATTAATTATATGTTTTGTTCAAATGTATTTTTGGTAGCTTATTATTTATGTTAACTTAAGTATATTTTATACAAAATCTTCTCATTGTATACTACTTCAATTGATTTAGAGAGACACTTCAAGATTGTTGATTCTAATGTCGAAGCATAACCATCAAATATGGTTTCATTTTCGCATTTTTCCCTATTACCGTCTTCTCAAATGTCCCGCCAACATCGACAGTGATTGAACCCCACTCGCATTAAACAAGAGTTTGATTATAATCCATCTTGTGGAATCGCTTGGACGTTTTATTATTAGTCTAATAAATAAAATTTGCTTCTTTTGGTTTATTCCTTATATTTTTGTTGTATTTATTTTTTAAGTTATATTTTGTCTTTTATGTTTTATTTATTTTGAATTACTCTCATTTTGAAGATCAATATTTAAATTTAATGGAGATGATAATTGATAATATCTTCTGAAACAACAAAATTATGTAGCCTCTGTATAGTGTATCATAGCATCAATTGTTCGATAGACACGATAAATAACTATTCTTCTAAAAGAGATTGTTGAATTTGATTTTACAAATTACAACTCAACTATTTTGGGTTATGATTAAATTATTCTCTTTGATTAAACAAATAGCTAATTAATATTTCAAATAAATCGAATAATAAAGTAATAATGGTGGTGAATTAGTATTAAGTTTTTCCTACTAACAACATATTGATCATATAATAATATTTTATTATATGATATAATTTAGGATGACTTAATTGAAAGTGAAAAAAATACAAGATACAAAATAAGATAGACAAATTTGGACCAATCAGTCAGAAAATTCTCCTAAATGTTTTGGAGTTACCCAAAATTAGCAGTGTTTTATTTTGGTAAGTCAATGACTATATTTTTTTGTAATGATATATAATTTGTTGGCTAATTGGTTTTTCCCGCACATTTCTACTTGCTAAATTTATAAATTATTTTTCTGCAAAATTCTAGCAGTATGTGTTGAAATAAATATTAAATGAAAATCCTAAACATTAATATTGATATTAATATATATATATATAATATCCTAAAAAAATACATAAAATAAATTAAATCCCGCACAATCTACGACTCAACAAATTGCCCCTTATTTTCGCTAATTCACTCTCCATACTAATCAATTTAGTCGAACTATAGGGGAAAACATCTTGAAATAAAATTATAAATATTTTTCTAAATTTAAAACTATTGATTTAATAATCTATAAATGTAAATTTTTAAAATCAAATTTTGGAAGTCGAATATTGTTTCAAAGAATAGATGATTTTGTAAACAAAAATAGAAAACCTTTATTTTTTCAAGATATTTATTTTGTTAATTCATTGTGTCAATGTGTCAATCAAATATCAAATGCTACTTTAATTATAACTGATAATATTTCTTTGATTTGAGCCAATACATCTTGAAGAAATAACGTATATTCTATTATTCTACTGTAACATATATAACTATGTTTATATCAGAAAATACAATAAAAGATTGATGTACACATTCTGAAATGAAAACCTAGCTGAGTGGCTTTCTAAACAAATCATTATCCTTTAATTTAAATAAAATATCACACTCAAGTTATTCTTTTGATCTTTTTAAAATCTACTTTTGTTATAACATATTGTTTCATGATTTACTTAATTTGTTTAAATGTGCAAATTTATCAATTTAATGGATAAAAATATAGGAAAAAATAATTTAATGCTCGGATTTTTTTTATTCTATAATTTCTTGGCTTTTGATTCTATTTGTGTTTATTGTGCCACCTCTTACAGAAACAAAGGGAAAAGGAAAAATAAGGAAAAAAAGAATTTTGGTGAAAATCTATCCCCCAAATTCTTTTGAAAAAGAATTTTGATATGTTATTCAAATTCGTTATTTTAAATATAAATAAAATACTTAATATAAGTTAATATATCCACTAAAAACGTTTTGTTTGATTTTACTTAAGATAACAGTTGTAAAAATAAAATAATATGAAAGAACGCAAATATGCGTGCAATTCAAAAAATTTGCAGTATCTATTTATTTTAATTGAATTTGACAATGTTATGCGATCAAACAATTGAGAATACATTTAAAAAAAATTGACAAAATCTTATGTTAATATAAAATATTCATCAATCTAGAGATCTATTAACTTACAACAAAAGGATAACAATTTGTTCAACGAGATAATTTTTTCAAACTGTCACGCCCCAGACGGGACGCGACGACGATCCACAACTTAAATACAAGTAAACCAAACAGTCCAGACAATATCAACGAAATCCCAAAGGAACAGAGTCAAATAGCAGCGGAAATAAAGAACAAGTACGAGTTACAACTTACAGTCCAACAAAATCCAAATACATCTAACATAATAACCTGAATAAGTTTACAGGCCAAAACTAAAACATAAATATATCCAAATCTTAAACGTCAATGGTCCTACGCCCTAAATTACAAACCAAAGAGAGAAAAGAGTAGCAGGATAAACGGAGTCCAACATCGTAGAGAAGTACATGAAATAAGAACAATCAGAAGAAAAAGGTGCAAGATCGACAGTGTGGCGAGGGTCATCAATCGGTGGGTGGTTCGACATCTTCAACATAGTCCCCATCTAAGGTTTAGAAAAGGGAGGGGATGAGACAAAAATCTCAGTGGATGGGGTGTTCATGTGCAAGTGTGACGATATATATAGTTAATGCGAGAAAAGATTATATGAAAACGCGTGATATATGATGCATGAATTCACACACGATCCCACAAGCGTCGTGATAAAATATTTAAGTAATATACTTATGCTAGCTTTAAGAAAATAGTTCGTGGTCACACAAACACTATGTAATTCGGAGCAAGACAGTAGGATTGCGTGATTTTAATGTAACGCCAATCCTATGCAAGACAATTAATGGTTGCGCACGGATTTGTAGCGCCAACCAATGCAATACAAGTATTTGCAAATGACGGATTTGTAGCGCCAACCAATGCAATACAAGTAGTGGTTGCGTACGGATTTGTAGCGCCAACCAAACGGGTCCGATTAACTCCGGAATTGTGTGGATTAGACAAAGCAATTCCTTCGCTCTTTCTTGTAACTCCCCGAGCAAGATGGTCCAAGACCTGTCACCTTATCGCTCCACAGGCAAAGACAAAATTCACAGTGGAGCTTGCAAGGCTCGGATTTGTCATAATCATGATTATACCTCAAGTACTACGACCCGCTTCCTCTTGGACAAACTCCATCCCCGCCATTGCGGGATTAGGACGATGGGGGAAGAGTGGAATAACAGCCGAGCTGCCTTGTTCCATCCCCGACGTATCCATTCGATCGTGAGCTCGACACACCAAGTTGACTCAGCAGAAAGTAAAAACAAGTTCACGTAGTCAACCAGCAATGAGTATTATAAATTCAGTGGAAGCGATTCAGAAAATTTTCGAAAATCGCGAGTGGTAATTATGGCGTTGGTGGAGTCATTTGGATGAAGATGATTACCGGAAGGATAAGCAATCTTCGATATCTTGAAAGTTTAGGTGGAACATAAGTCCCGTTATAGATTCAAAATCGCAAGACGAGGGAAGTCGCCCGCTGACGGGTATTAATCGGTCAAGACGATCCGATAAGTCAAGGGATTTTTGAGAAAATAAAATATTTTAATTAATAATTAAAGTCATAGGGTCCAAGGCTGTTTTAGTAAAAGGAAAATAATTTGAGTTAGGTCCTTGATAAAAAGAAAATTTACAATTAGCCCCGTTTTGTAAAAACCAATACTTTTGGGGTTAAAAATTGAATAAATAAATATGCCGACCTAGAAAAATTATGAGGTCAGTTCCTAAAATCTCTAAATTGTTCAGAGATTTAAGTTTTTAAGGTTTTGAGATCGAGTTTTTATAAAATCCTCACATTGGCCCCAAATTTGTTAAAATTGTCATTTCGGACCTTAAGTTTAAAATAATCAGAACTCACAAACCGGAAAGGATTTTAATGTGATTCTAGTTGGAAAATGTTACTAAGGTTAGTAGGATATTGGGAAAAAAGCAGATTTTGAAAGAAATAAGTGTAGGTCCTTTAACTTTTGAAAATCTCATTTTTGTCCCATTTTGAAATAATTGCCTTTAAGGCTTTTAGGGGTCCAATTGTTATGAAATTTGAACCTTGGGTCCAAAATATAAATACGTTATAGTTAAATTAGTAATTCCAGGTACATGGGCTGTATAAGTCCTGAAAATTTCATTTGGGTCCTCAAGTTTAATCTTTTACAATTCGGTCCCTCAATTTTAGTAAAATTACTTTCCAAGCTCTAAACACTTGGATTTTTGGAATACATTTAAAATATGTCATTTTCAGTCCCTTAAGAGTTAAAATTTCAAATTTTAAAATTTAGGTCTGGTACAGTTTCGAAAATTGCAAAGTAGCCCTTAAACTTCTCAAATTTTACAATCTAGTCATTGGGCTTTTAAAGGTTGATTTTAATTAGCTTAAAACTCTTAAAACTTTATTAAAATGTCCAAAAGTCATTTTTGAACCTGAGTACAGTCCCAAAATTCGAAATTTGCAGAGGGGTCCCTTAAGTTTTATTTTCTTGCAATTTAGTCCACCAACTTTCCATTTTTGCATTTTTAAGTCTAAAATTAAAATTTAATCAATTATGCTCGATTTGTCCAGGTTATAAGTCATCCAAAATATGGATTTCAATGATCATACACAAGATCAATCCAAGGTAAAGTGTAGTCTTTCCAATTTTCTTATCTTCTTCTTTTTCTCCTTAATTTTTCTCTCATTTTTCTAACTCCAAATTTTTGATATTTCTTGACTTAGGGGCTGACCTAAGTGACCTCATCCAAAGTTGTGAAATTTATCCTTTTATTTCACAACTTTCCAACTTCTAGGGATTTTGTTAATGCATGTAGTGTTTTGATCATGAGCAATTGAGATATATAATTTATGTATTGCATGTCAATTTTATGTATCAAGTCATGAAATTTCTCAAATGTTGCTCAAAATTGCTATTTATTGAACTTTAGGTGCATGCATGTACAATTTTGTCATCTCTAATTACAACAAATACATTGATGAAGTGTGCAAGTCCACTTGTATCATAATAAGAGTTACATTTTTCACTGATTATATAAAATCCTCTACTCTTAATCCTTTGCAAACACACATGTTTAACTTAATCAACATTTGATTAATAATTTTAATATGACCAATATAATTATGATTATATGAGAAAATTGAAGGAAAAGTTTACAAAAAGTATAAAATTTTCACTTGAGTGTATAATTACCATTGTGTATAAGAAAGAATGAGTGTAACAAATGATTTTGTTGATAATAGAAAATTTAGAAGTATAAAAAACTATTTATGATTTAAACTCAACAGATTGTAATCAATCATTAAAATTACGGTTGGAAATCTTTTAATAAAATAAAGCCACTATTATTGATGCATTTGAACCTATGAATTCGCCAATTATGATCTTTCCCAACAAAGTGCAATTTTCAATAGTTTTTACTTTTTAGATGACTATACATAGAGCTATTAAACCTAATCCAGACAGGTGATAGGACAGGCCAGACTATGATATTATAAACTAGAAAGAGCGGGGCGAAATCGAAATTCCTGCTCGGTCGATCAATCCAACTTTTTATGCGTATTGTTATGAGTTGGGGAGGGCCTAAACCTTCAAAATAACGTCTTGACAGAATTTCGGTCCTGACCCTACCCAATGCCCTATTTGGCCCATCGAACTAGCAATGGACCAGCTCGGCCCATTTGACAACTCCAACTATATATATTCTTCCAAAAAAAACAATTTTCTAAGTAAGAAAAATTTTATATATATTTCTCTACTAATTATTCTTCAAGTCTTCTAATTTCACCACCATGCATGCATGTCTTCAAGTGGTCTTCTAAGTACCTCAAAATCCAAAATTCAAACTTAAATTAAAAAGAGAAGGTGATGAGTAGTAAGATTTTAAGTTGAATTGAGGAGTGAAATTTCTTACCTTGAGATAGGGGGGATCGAATTTTTGGTTTTTAAGTAGGAAGATTGTTTGTTTTGGTTTAGATGTTTGGAGAAAGAAAGAGTGTTTGATGATAGGAAGAAGATGTTCTTGAAGGTATGAAGGTAGGCTTGAAGATGTGAAGAACTTGTGTTTGAATATTTGAAGATGTGAAGAAGTGGTACTTGAAGATATGAATAACTTATGTTTGAAGGTTTGAAGATGTGAAGAGATGGTGCTTGAAGATTTGAAGATGTGAATGATTTTTAGAGAGAGGTTAGAGAGAAGGAGGAGAATTTGCTTGAGAATCAAAATGTGTTGGATGAAATGAACAAAATTTGTTCATTGTTGTTCAATGTGGCCGTCCACATTAGGGAGAGAGGGAGAGATTTTTGTTTAATTTTGTGTCTTGAATTTTGCTTCTTGCATGGGAGACATTTTGGTGGTCAAAGGTATGGGCATGGAATGGGTTTGAATGGAATGTTGGGAAGACTCCAACATGTTGGCAATTTTAATAATAAAGAATTTATGTATAAGATGTGTATAATGTTTGAATTAATGGTATAATTATACACAAGATGACTAATATAAGGTGTAAGTGTACAAGAGTTGGATGATATTTCTACTCCAAAACTCTCATCATGGCCGTCCACTATAGGGCAATTTGGTAATTCCATATATTTTTTTTGTCCCAAATTTGATGATAATAGATGAATAATATCAATCTCCAAATAATTAGTGATTTCCTTGATCACTTATAAGTCTCATGATCACTTATTATAAATCAAATTCTTAATTCTATAAGGTAAAAGTCTCTAAAATAAATTGTCTCTTAAAATTCTAAGGTGACTAATAAATACAAAAATAGTAATAATGATCAATCAAGTGATCATAAATGCGAAATAGAATTAATAAATGATCATGATTACAAGTAATAAATAAAAATAAAATAAATGCAAAATATATATATTATTAATATTTACCCGTCTAAGTGACGCGGTAAAATAGTCGATCAAATACATAGACGACAAAAGGATCAATTACATGCTTGGAAAAATCGGGGCTCACATCCTCCCCTCCTTAAAAGAATTTGGTCCCCAAATTCTCTTCAGAATAGTTTTGGATATTGATTCCTCATGTCTTCTTCCATCTCCCACGTTGCGTCTTCGTCTCGGTTGTGGTTCTGCCACACCACTGTAACCATTGGAATCTCCCTCTTACGCAACTGGCGTATCTGCTGATCAAGCCTCTCGGTGTAGGATAAATTTGTTTGATACATGTTTTTATCTTAATTTTGATGATTTTATTTTGTCACCAAAACAATGCTTTTAAAGGTTGTCCAAATACTCCTAAATGATTTAAAATGGTTTTAATATTTTCCGGAGTATTTCCTCAAGTTTATTTTTGATAATAATGGACAACACTTTTAATGATTTTATATCAATGGATTTTTCACTCCTAAACAAGGTTCCTAAATGTTGTCTAAATACTCTCGATTGGTTTAAAATGTTTTTACTAAATTTTCGGAGTATTTCTTGGGTTTTATTTTCGACAAAAATTGGACAACATTTTGTCTCGTGTCGACCGGCCGCCCTATAGGGCAACCCGCACTGAAGATGTTTCTAGAAAAGAAAATGAGACGGAAGGAAAAACAAGCAGGTCGACCGTCGCTCGGGCGTCGACGGTCCGGTCGGCCGCCAATGGCCGATCGGCACTGCAAGTTTCATTGTTGAAACAGACTTAACCCCTTCGTATTTTTGGTTAGGAGACGGTTGAGACAGGGGTCGACCGGTCAAGCTCACGCCGACCGGCCGTCGCCCTGTTGTAATTTTCAAAGTGTTCTTATTTCGTGCGACCGGCCGCCTGCGTGTATTGACAAAGACAAAAAATATGACCGTTTGACAAACAGACACATTTCCTTAAATTGTGGGATTGATTTCTAACAGCTATATTCTTGATTTTAATTGTATTTTTCTGTAGATTTTCAATCCCCAAGAGGAGCCTATGCTTGATCAATCATCTCCTATATATAGAGGAAGTTTTGGAGCAACCAAAACAACAATTGTGATACAACACAACAAGATACACTTCAAGCAAATACTTGGTCTTTCATTGTCTTATTTCTTGTTGTAATTTGCCTAGCTATTCACTTTCACATTCTTGAGGTCTAGGCTATTCTTGATTACACTTTGCACTCAAATTGTATTATTCATTATTGAGTTGTAATCTTGATTTTTGGTTATCATTCAAACACAAGATATCCTTGTGAGTGTTCTTGTGGTAAGAGCACACTTGGATGATCTAGGTGATAGGTACAAGAAGATTGTGGTAATCTTCTTATTGAGGTGTTGAAGAATTTGGTATTCTTCAAGGTTGAAGATTGTGGTAATCTTCACAAGGTGCCGTTGAAGGAAGATTGTGGTAATCTTCAAAGGGAAATTGTGGTAATCTCCAAAGGTGGTGTTGAAGAAGAGTGTGGTGCTCTTCAAGGTGTTGTAAGTTGAATTTGTATTAATTTTGGTAATTAATAAAATTCTTTTTCTTTTCGAAATCCATCCCTGGATATCTTTGGGGTGGTAGAGGATTAGGCCCTAGGTGGGTTGAACCTCTTTAAATAGACGTGTGTTGTTTATATTCCGCACCTTTATTATTATATTTGAGCATTCGGTTTTAAAAAGAGGGCGAAATCGAAAAGATGGAGATAATCTATTCACCCCCCCTTCTAGATTATCGTAGCCGCTTGGACTTACAAGTGGTATCAAAGCCAAACTCTTTGGGAAGCTCGTTTCACATCGCGAGTGAAGAGAAACGATCGTGACTACGAACGAAGCTCATCTATCCCAAGCACCTCCACCACCAAGCCACCACTATTTGATTCCAAAATTTTAATTTTTGGAAAGAAAGAATGGAATGCTATCTACAAGGTTGCGGGTTCGACATTTGGAACACCGTCATTAATGGAGAATCCATTCCGACGAAAGATACACCATACACCTCAAAAGGCTTCAAAAAGCTCAATGATGAAGAAAAGAAAATCATCTCCTTAAACGGTAAGGCTTTAAATATTTTGTATTGTTCATTTACTAATTTAGAATATGAACATATTGTAGGAATAAAGTCGACACATGAAGTATGGCAAAAATTAGAAGCCATCTATGGAGTATTTGCAAATGAAAGGAGTCAAACAAAAGCATCTACTTCTCAAGATCATACAAGCTCTAATCTAAGGAATAAGCCTCCTACAACTTCCAATTATGAAGAAGTTGAATATTGTTTTATGGGCATCAATGAAGAAAATGAGGTATGTCTTAAGCCTCTACTTCTTATGATATTGTTATTCAAAATGATTATAGTGATTTGCAAAATGATTTTGATGATCTTCAAGATGAATTCCAAAGCTTGCTTGTTAAGTATAAAAATTTGAAAAATGAATTCAATATTTTGAAAAATGATAAGGATAGTTTATTTACTTCCTATGAATCACTATCATATGCTCACACCACCTCTTGACAAGGTTAGAAACCTTGAAAAAGAAAATAGTACTCTTGTTGAGAATATTGATTGCATGAAAAAGGATTTATTAAAATCCAACTTGAGTACCAATAAAATGTCCAATATTGTTGATATTCATAATTGTGATAAAGGACTTGATCATAAGCCTAATGTTGTTAATCATATGAAAAAGGATCAAGTCACTATGCATATTGGTCATTATGCTCCTAGAATTATTACTTGTTTTTATTGTGGCAAAAAGGGTCATACGGCTAATTCTTGTCGAGCTAGAAATAGCTCTAAATATTGCTGGAGACCTAAAAGTCTCAAAGCTAATCTTAAAGGACCCAAACACATGAGGGTACCACAAAACAATGTGCTATTAGGTACCCGCAAAGCAAAAATCGGAGAAAATTCATGCCACCAAGAAAACATCAAATGAACGTTTCATTTGATCAAAGAAGGAGGAACTACTCTCAACAAAACCAATTTCCAAGAAGAGCTTATAATCAAAAATGGGAAGAACACAATCCTTGGAAATGGCAAAGACATCATCAACAAGATGATTTTCAAAGAAGAAACCATCAACCATGGGAAGGTAACCAATCTTGGAAATGGAGAAGTCTTCATCAACAAAGTGACTTCTCAATGGGAAGATATCATCAACAATGGGAAAGACACAACCCATGGAAACGGCGTAATTGGTAAACCGTATCTCCCCATTTGTATATGCATTTTATTTTTTTTGTCTTAATTGCAAAATGAATCTTCAAGTATTTATTTTTAATATAGGTCTCTTATATATTTATGAGTTTCAAAATTTTTAAAAAAGAGACCTTGCATGATTTTCTCAAACTCTTGAGCATTTTATTAGACTTATGTGGCCTATTACTTCTTATGAAATCTTATAGCATAAGCTCTTTTGATATCTCATATTACTTGCCTACACTTGTATTTTCTATGCATATGTTGTCTAAGAATTGTGTAGGATACATATTTTATACTCATTGGCTATTACGTCATCAAGTTTCTTAAACCATCGAGGTATGTCTACTCGTATTTTTTCTTTAAACTCGATTTTATGCTTATGCACATATCTTTCAAGATATTTCATTTTGATCCCTTAAGTACCCCAAATTGATTTTGCAAATATTTTCTTTTAAAAGGCACTACGTGTTTAGTCTCGATTTTATCATTTATATGTTCTCCCAAAACCCATATTTGTTGGATATAGTCCAAACTTATATTTTGCAAAGTTTTAAAACTTTTGGGGTGAAAAATCGAATTTTGGAAAACACTGGGAGAAAGAAAAATCACCTGGGACGGTCAAAGTAGGGGCGACCGGTCGCCCTGCACCTCGACCGGTCGCCCCCTACCTCGACCGGTCGCCCAGGCTAATTTTTGCGCTTTAAAACACTTTGTCTTCAGTTCGTGAAACAGACTCAAAAAACATCCCCAAACCCTATAGCAGCGTTTTTTTCTTTTCGTTAAAATCTTCAATTCTTCATCATTTTTCACGATTCTTGTTGCTAATCTTCTTATTTTCTCAAGAATCTTTCATATATGGCTCCTCCAAGAAATTCCACCGATCAAAATCCCACTTCTAAGAGAAGAAAGGGCGGAGAGGGTACTTCGAGAAATCGGCGAGATGAAGCCGAACAAAGGGATATTTGAGCCGCTCAAAGAAATGTGGCTCAAGAAGGTGATGATGTTCAAAATCCCATTCTCTCTCGGGCCCAAATCACCGAGCTCCGCGGAACAATTTCGCTCGAAAATTGCCATTGGGCGAAAGGTAAAAAATCTTTTGTTACTCAAGCTCCTAATTCCCGCAATGCCATTAATTTCATCAATAAGTATGCGGAATGGTACTATGAGGATTCGGGGATGAAAGGTAAATCTATTGCTCGGACTAAAATGTGTCGTTTTAGTTCATTTACAAATGAGTATCCTACTATAAGAGGATTTTTTGAGGAGCAAGGTTGGATGTATTTATGGGAGCATGCTTATGTGTTGTATGATGATGATATTATCCAACATTTTTATGCTAATATGTGGGTGCAATATGATAATGATAGAAAGCCGATTGCCGTTAATTCACTTATAAAGGGTCGTCATTTTAGATGGACTCCCAATGATATTTGCCGACTTTTACATGTTAGAGAAGGTGGTTGGGATTATTTCTCTTATGGGACTTGGAATGATGAAATGTTGGGGGTGTCGATGAAAGAAGTCAAGACGTATTTGGGAGTATGGCCTAAGTATTCTTTGTTGGCAATGACACTTGAGCATCGCATTTTATCGGTCATTGTCGCATATTGCATTTGTGGTAAGTCGGGAAAGATGCCTAGCAATATGGATTATTTTTTGACTTATAAGATTGCTAGGAGGGAACCACTTAACTTTGGTGCCATACTTATTCAATGTCTTATCGAGTCCATTACTCAAGGTAATAAGAAGTTGGTTATGGGAAATTGGATTTGTAAACTTCTTATTCAATCGGGACTTCCTTCGTCGGAGTTTAACTCGGAAGTTTTTCAAAATGACTTTGACATTGATAATATCTCCCAAATAGTCACGATGCGCAAGAATATGAACATCCGACCAACCAAAATGGCTAGAGAGGAAGAGGTCAAGAGTCTCCGATCCTAATGACTTCTTTGATGACGCCTGGGCCGCAAGATTGGTGGAAGAGGGCGAACCGAGCAATCCGGGAGGGTAATACCGGTGCTCAACCGCCAGGAGGTATACTCAAGCCGAATTTGATGAAATGAGGGCTTTTCATGAGACGAGGTATGAGGCTTTGGAGCAAAAGACCTCCAAAATGCAAAAGTCTATCAGCAAGTTAAAGAAATTTATCAAGGACTTTATTCCCGGATCTTGCTTCTCCTCGGATGAGGAATGATGATACCCCCACCCCCTTTACTTTCTAGCATTTTCATTAATGATGTTTTGTATTTTGATGAATTTTTGTAAAACTCATTTGTACTAATGATATTTGCTTGTTTTTGTTAAAAGGGTTAATATTGCAAGTTGATAATGACTTGTGGATGATCATGATTTTGATGGAGTATTTGATGGTAAAAATACTCTAAAGCATTGTTTGATAATTGGTATGAAGTACTTGATGGTAAAAGTGCTTCTTTTATTGCTTTGTTCATTATGCTTAGTTGGATATGTTGGGACATTTGATACATGTATTGTTGAAAGCATGACTTATTACTTGATGGATGCTCTAATTGTTGGCATTTGTAATGCCTTGATCATTCTTAGCTTATCTCAATTGGGTTGAACCCTTGAGAATCTACTTTGAGCTTCTTAATTGATGAACAAATTGTTGCATATGGTGCATATGATTTTTTTTGAGCTTTGAAATGAGGTTGATTGATGATATGAAAATTTTCGGCTTGAACCATTTACAAAGGTTATATACAACCTCTTCTATTTTTTACGCACACAAGGTGTTTGTTGAAATATCGCAATGAAAATTTCAACTTCTACATGATTCTCTCGCTTCCACAAGTCTTAAATACTCATTGAGATCATGTTTTGGGAAACAAAATGAGCGTATGAACTCATCATGATACATTTCTCCCATTTTCCTTGGTTTTTAAGCCTACATTGCTCAATGGTTGATAAACCATTTCTTTGGCGCACTTTGATATACTTCTATGATGTTTTCACCATCCTAACATTCTTTTTGATGATTCCAAAGGGGGAGAAAAACAGGATATTGGCTCGTTAGCTCAAAGAAGCTAATAAAAAGCTCGATATAAAAGCTATAAGCTATGGCTCATAAAAGCCATAAGTTGTGATTTATTTTTAGTCCAATTGTTGCTTGATGGACTTATATAATGATGTTTTGTGACAGGGGGAGCTTATAAGCTCTTGAGCAAATTGTAAAAGCTAAAGCTTTTAGCTTATGAATAATTGCTTTTACATTATTCTTTATATGCTTGTTGATAGGGGGAGCTTGTGCTTATTATTGAAAAATATTTACTCCCTACTTGGTTGCTTTAATATTTTTGGAAATTTTGGTTGCTTCCAAACGGTCAAATGTTTTTACCGGAAAATCATTTCTAAAAATTGCTCTCTTAGTTTGTGTAAAAATTGTTTTGGTTTGTAATCATCAAAAAGGGGGAGATTGTTTGATACATGTTTTTATCTTAATTTTGATGTTTTTATTTTGTCACCAAAACAATGCTTTTAAAGGTTGTCCAAATACTCCTAAATGATTTAAAATGGTTTTAATATTTTCCCGGAGTATTTCCTCAAGTTTATTTTTGATAATAATGGACAACACTTTTAATGATTTTATATCAATGGATTTTTCACTCCTAAACAAGGTTCCTAAATGTTGTCTAAATACTCTCGATTGGTTTAAAATGTTTTTACTAAATTTTCGGAGTATTTCTTGGGTTTTATTTTCGACAAAAATTGGACAACATTTGCCTCGTGGTCGACTTGGCCGCCTCTATAGGGCAACCCGTACTGAAGATGTTTTTAGAAACAGAAAATGAGACGGAAGGAAAACAAGCAGGTCGGCGGCCGCTCAAGGCGTCGACCCGGCCGATCGGCCGCCAATGGCCGGTCGACCGGCACTGCAAGTTTCATTGTTGAAACAGACTTAACCCCTTCGTATTTTTGGTTAGGGAGACCGGTTGAGACAGGGTCGACCGGTGAAGCCTCACGTCGACCGGCCGCCCGTTGTAATTTTCAAAGTGTTCTTATTTCGTGCGACGGTCGCCCGTGTGTATTGACAAAAAAATATGACCGTTTGACAAACAGACACATTTCCTTAAATTGTGGGATTGATTTCTAACAGCTATATTCTTGATTTTAATTGTATTTTTCTCAGAGATTTTCAATCCCCAAGAGGAGCCTATGCTTGATCAATCATCTCCTATATATAGAGGAAGTTTTGGAGCAACCAAAACAACAATTGTGATACAACACAACAAGATACACTTCAAGCAAATACTTGGTCTTTCATTGTCTTATTTCTTGTTGTAATTTGCCTAGCTATTCACTTTCACATTCTTGAGGTCTAGGCTATTCTTGATTACACTTTGCACTCAAATTGTATTATTCATTATTGAGTTGTAATCTTGATTTTTGGTTATCATTCAAACACAAGATATCCTTGTGAGTGTTCTTGTGGTAAGAGCACACTTGGATGATCTAGGTGATAGGTACAAGAAGATTGTGGTAATCTTCTTATTGAGGTGTTGAAGAATTTGGTATTCTTCAAGGTTGAAGATTGTGGTAATCTTCACAAGGTGCCGTTGAAGGAAGATTGTGGTAATCTTCAAAGGGAAATTGTGGTAATCTCCAAAGGTGGTGTTGAAGAAGAGTGTGGTGCTCTTCAAGGTGTTGTAAGTTGAATTTGTATTAATTTTGGTAATTAATAAAATTCTTTTTCTTTTCGAAATCCATCCCGGATATACTGGGGTGGTAGAGGATTAGGCCCTAGGTGGGTTGAACCTCTTTAAATAGACGTGTGTTGTTTATATTCCGCACCTTTATTATTATATTTGAGCATTCAGTTTTAAAAAGAGGGCGAAATCGAAAAGATGGAGATAATCTATTCACCCCCCCTCTAGATTATCGTAGCCGCTTGGACTTACAAAATTTTCCATTAGAGGAGGAGTATCATGAGTGATGACATGTTCGGGATCTGGTTGATACTTTTTTAATCTCGATATGTGGAATACATCGTGCATTCCCGCATATGGTGCTGGTAACTCGAGTCGGTAAGCTAACCTCCCAATTCTCTGTAAGATCTTGTAAGGTCCAATATATCTCGGACTCAACTTGCCTCCTTTCTTCGGATTGATCAATCCTATCCGTGGTGAGAGTCTGAGAAATACTTCATCTCCGACTTCAAATTCCAAATCCTTTCTTCTCTTGTCCGGGTAACTCTTTTGGCGGCTTTGAGCTGTGTGAATCCGCTCCTTGATCAGCTTGACCTTCTCCGTGGCCTCCTGGACTAAGTCGACCTTTGGAATCGAGGGCGACTTTCGTTCTTCTTTCGGAGTCCATTGGTCATCAATCTCCTAGTGTAGTGGGGATCTACATTTTCGCCCATATAATGCCTCGTAGGGTGCCATCCCAATCGTGGCCTGATAGCTGTTATTGTAGGCGAACTCGGCTAATGGTAAGTGCAAATCCCAACTTCATTGGAAATCCAATGTGCATGCTCGCAACATATCTTCCAGGGTTTGAATCGTTCGCTCAGATCGTCCATCGGTTTGGGGATGTCTTCTTTGTCTTTGAAACTTAGTGAGGTACCCATTCCTCGTGCAAGCACTTCCTTAACTGCGGAGACAAACCTCGGGTCTCTATCTCGATACTATGTCAACAGTACTCCATGCGGTCGAATGATCTCTCGGATATAAATCTGCGCAAGTTTCGTAAGCTATCGTTTTCTTGATGGGTAAGAAGTGTGCAAATTTGAGTCGGTCTACAACTACCCAAATAAAGATCATGGCCTCCTCCTGGTCCTTGGTAGACCCGGCCACGAAGTCCATCGTTATGTGTTCCCATTTCCACTGGGAATTATCAACGGTTATAGTAAACCGGATGGTCGTTGGTGTTCTCGCTTTACTTGTTGACAAGTCAAACATCTCGCAACGAACTCCGCTACCTGGTTCTTCATGTTTACCCACAATTAACTCCGTTTCAAATCCTTATACATCTTGTTTCCTCCAGGATGTATAGTGTATTTCGAACGGTGTGCCTCTGCTAGGATTCTATTTCTAATCTGCTCGTCACTCGGTACACAAACTCGATTCCGGAATCTGATAACCCCATCTTCATGTATCGAGAATCCTGATCTCTCCCCTTTAAGTATCTTCTATTTCAGTTTTTCAAGATGCACATCTGTCTCCTGTGCTTCCTTGATCTCATTCAGCAGACCGGGTTTAACTAAAATGTTAGCACATGAAATCTGAGTATTGGTTCTCGTCAGATTCCAATTGCTCAGCTCTTCTAATGATTCCCACTCTCGAATCATAAGTCCGCTAAGCTCGCTTTCGCTCAAAGCGTCGCCATGCGTTAGCTTTCCGGGATGGTATTGAATATCAAAGTGATAGTCCTCAATCAACTCCATCCATCTCCGTTGCCTCAGATTGAGATCTTTCTGGGAGAATAGATACTCAAGCTCTTATGATCTGTGAAAACCGTGAATGTTGCTCCGTAGAGATAGTGTCTCCATTTCTTTAACGCGAACACTATCGCTGCCAATTCCAATTCATGCGTTGGATAATTGGCTTCATACGGCTTGAGCTTTCGTGATGCATAAGCGATGACTTTTCCTTCCTGCATGAGCACTGCTCCTAGTCCTTCCTTTGATGCATCACTGTAGATGACGAAGTTTTCTGTTCCCTTTGGAAGAGCTAAGACTGGAGCTGTAGTAAGTCGTTTCTTCAGCTCTTGGAAACTAGCTTCGCACTTGTCATTCCACTCAAACTTGACTTGCTTCTGGGTTAGTCGAGTGAGCGGTCCCGGCTATCTTGGAGAAGTCCCCGGATAAATCTTCGATAATATCCAGCTAGTCCTAGAAACTCCCGATTTCATTCTGCATGCACTCACTGGGATTGTTTCCATTCAACCACCGTTTGTACCTTCGAAGGATCTACGGCAATCCCGGTGCCGGATACTATGTGTCCCAAGAATGCGACTTCACTAAGCCAAAAAAAGCACTTGCTGAATTTGTCATACAACTTATGCTCTCGTAGTGTCTCCAAAACAATTTTTAGATGACGTTCATGCTCTTCTCTAGACTTAGAGTATACAAGTTTGTCATCAATGAATATCACTACGAATTGATCCAAATAAGGTTGAAAGACTCGATGCATCAGATCCATAAATGCTGCTGGTGCGTTCGTCGACAAAAGGCATCACTACAAACTCGTAGTGTCCATATCGGGTTTGAAATGCTGTTTTGGAAATGTCTCCTTCGCGGATCTTCAGTTGGTAATATCCTTGTTGTAAATCAAACTTCGAGTACACCATCGCTCCTTGAAGTTGATCAAATAGTTCGTCTATCCTCGGGAGGGGATATTTGTTCTTGATGGTCACGCTATTAAGACCACGATAATCTATACATAGTCTTAATGTGCCATCTTTCTTTTTGACAAACAAAGACAGTGCTCCCACTGAGACGCACTGGTGGGATAAATCCCATATCCATCGGTTTACGTAATTGCGTCTTCAACTCTTGCAACTCAAGAGGAGCCATTCTATACGGTGTTAGCGGCATCGGGCAATCCCTGGTAACACCTCGATGGTGAACTCGACTTCCCTATCTGGAGGGACAGTGGTGAGTTCTTGTGGAAATACATCCGTGTATTCTAATACTATAGGTACTTGGTTAATTTGTGTCTCAACCTTGGGTTTGTTAATTACAAACGCCAAGTACCCTTGTGCCCCTCTAGCGATTGCCTTTCTTGCTTTCATGGTGGAGATGATAACCAAGACGTAGAGTCAACAGTAAGGGAAAGGCATATCCATTAATGTAAAACTTGAATACACCCATGAAGTACAACAATAGTAATACCGAGTCAAAGATACATCTGAATCAAAATACAACTGAACCTAATACAACAGAAAGCAAGGTACAACATGGTGGAATAAGTGTCTACAACAACGAAAGCACAAACTGACAATCGAGCTAACTAATCAGTGAGATCGCCATCATCGTCACTATCAGATACGTCCATAATCGGGGCCTGGTCGGGCTGAGGTGGTGCCTCGACCTCAGGCCAATCAACGAAATCCAACCACTACTCGAATCCCTATACATCATCAAGTGGAGTAGCCTCAAGTGCCTCGGGCTCTCCGACCTCAATGGATCCTCCTCGGGATCCTCCGGGGTCTTCTTCGGCGTCGGGTACGGGCTCCACCTGGGGTGGTGGCAATGGGTGCATTAGCATTAGCCGCCAGAGCAGCCTCGAGCGCGTCTCTCCGGGCTAGGGCCACGTGTAAGGTCCTCTATCACCGCTATCATCCGCTTGATGAGGGTCTCTCCAAGCACTCGATGGTGTCGCGAGATATGCGGGCGTCAATCTCCCACTTCTGGCGGCCGTCACTTGCTCTCTTCATTTTCTCTCGCACGTTATCCAGGCGCTCCTGGATATCCTGTATCTGATCCTCCCGCGCCCGTATGGTGTGGTCGCGCTCCTTAATGATAATGGTCAACTCGCTCTTTTCATCTTGGCTCCTTGCCAAGTGCTGTGTCAAGTCCCTCTTACGCTAACGCTCCTCGGATAGCTCTAGCTCTGAGGTCGCTCGAATACTCTCCCGATGCCAGTGAATCATAAGTGCCCGGTAGTACTCCCACTCAGCACGAGCCTGAAAAATGTCCCATCAAGAAGGTGGCACCGACTCTATCCTGATCAAACAAAACTAAGACGGATCAGTCGAAGGTAAAGGAAAGATAAGGAGAGAGTAAGGAAAAAATGCACAAAGAAAGTCAGTCAAGAGTCAACTAAGTCAAGACAAGTATGACTATGGAATCTCCAAGTATACGTTCTAACTTAGTTTCAATCTCAATAATATGGTTCTATGCCAAATTGAAATCGATTTCACACTATCTAGTCAAGTCGCGGTACTACCCAAAACACAGACCGAGGGTCCTATCCTGGGTCAACTCGGTGTAAGTTTCCATCTTACTAGCCGAGCCTGATACCACTCTAACTGTCACGCCCCAGACGGGATGCGACGATGATCCACAACTTAAATACAAGTAAACCAAACAGTCCAGACAATATCAACGAAATCCCAAAGGAACAGAGTCAAATAGCAGCGGAAATAAAGAACAAGTACGAGTTACAACTTACAGTCCAACAAAATCCAAATACATCCAACATAATAACCTGATTAAGTTTACAAGCCAAAACTAAAACATAAATATATCCAAATCTTAAACGTCAAGGGTCCTACGCCCTTAAATTACAGTCAAAGAGAGAAAAGAGTAGCAGGATAAACGGGAGTCCAACATCAGTAGAAGTACATGAAATAAGAACAATCAACAGTAAAAAGGTGCAAGATCGACAGGTAGGGCGAGGGTCATCAATCGGTGGCTGGTTCGACATCTTCAACATAGTCCCCATCTAAGGTTTAGAAAATAGGAGGGGATGAGACAGAAATCTCAGTGGATGGGGTGTTCGTGTGCAAGTATGGCGATATATATAGTTAATGCGAGAAACAGTTGTATGAAAACGCGTGATATATGATGCATGAATTCACACACAGTCAACAAGCGTCGTGATAAAATATTTAAGTAATATACTTATGCAATTTAAGAAAATAGTTCGTGGTCACACAAACACTATGTGATTCAGGCAAGACAGGTAGGATTGCGTACGGAATGTAACGCCAATCCTATGCAAGACAATTAATGGTTGCGCACGGATTTGTAGCGCCAACCAATGCAATACAAGTAGCGGTTGCATACGGATTTGTAGCACCAACCAATGCAATACAAGTAGCGGTTGCGTACGGATTTGTAGCGCCAACCAAACGGGTCCGATTAACTCCGGAATCGTGTGGATCAGACAACAATTCCTTCGTTCTTTCTTGTAACTCCCCGAGCAAGATGGTCCAAGACCTGTCATCTTATCGCTCCATAGGCAAAGACAAAATCCACAGTGGAGCTTGCAAGGCTCGGATTTGTCATAATCATGATTATACCTCAAGTACTACGACCCGCTTCCCTTGGACAAACTTCGTCCCTCAGTTGCGGGATTAGGACGATGGGGCCGGAAGAGTGGAATAGCAGCCAAGCTGGCCGATTCCATCCCCGACGTATCCATTCCAACTGTGAGCTCGACACACCAAGTTGACTCAGGCAGGAAAGTAAAAACAAGTTCAGGTAGTCAACCAGGCAGTCGAGTATTATTGATTCAGGGAAGTAGTTCAGGAAAATTTTTGAAAATCGCGAGTGGTAATTATGGCGTTGGTGGAGTCATTTGGATGAAGATGATTTCCGGAAGGATAAGCAATCTTCGATATCTTGAAAGATTAGGTGGAACATAAGTCCCGTTATAGATTCAAAATCGCAAGACGAGGAAGTCGCCCCGCGATCGGGTATTAATCGGTCAAGACGATCCGATAAGTCAAGGGATTTTTGAGAAAATAAAATATTTTAATTAATAATTAAAGTCATAGGGTCCGGGGCTGTTTTAGTAAAAGGAAAATAATTTGAGTTAGGTCCTTGATAAAAAGAAAATTTACAATTAGCCCCGTTTTGTAAAAACCAATACTTTTGGGGTTACAAATTGAATAAATAAATATCCCGACCTAGAAAAATTATGAAGTCAGTTCCTAAAATCTCTAAATTGTTCAGAGATTTAGGTTTTTAAAGTTTTGAGGTCGAGTTTTTATAAAATCCTCACATTGGCCCCAAATTTGTTAAAATTGTCATTTCGGACCTTAAGTTTAAAATAATCGGAACTCACAAACCGGAAGAGATTTTAATGTGATTCCAGTTGGAAAATGTCAATAAGGTTAGTAGGATATTGGGACAAAAGCAGTTTTTGAAATAAATAAGTGTAGGTCCTTTAACTTTTGAAAATCTCATTTTTGTCCCATTTTGAAATAATTGCCTTTAAGGCTTTTGGGGGTCCAATTGTAATGAAATTTGAACCTTGGGTCCAAAATATAATTAAGGTATAGTTAAATTAGTAATTCCAGGTACATGGGCTGTATAAGTCCTGGAAATTTTATTTGGGTCCTCAAGTTTAATCTTTTACAATTCGGTCCCTCAATTTTAGTAAAATTACTTTCCAAGCTCTAAATACTTAGATTTTTGGAATACATTTAAAATATGTCATTTCCAGTCCCTTAAGAGTTAAAATTTCAAATTTTAAAATTTAGGTCTGGTACAGTTTCGAAAATTGCAAAGTAGCCCTTAAACTTCTCAAATTTTACAATATTGTCATTGGGCTTTTAAAGGTTGATTTTAATTAGCTTAAAACTCTTAAAACTTTATTAAAATCTCCAAAAGTCATTTTGAACCTGAGTACAGTCCCAAAATTCGAAATTTGCAGAGGGGTCCCTTAAGTTTTATTTTCTTGCAATTTAGTCCACCAACTTTCCATTTTTGCATTTTTAAGTCCAAAATTGAAATTTAATCAATTATGATCGACTTGTCCAGGTTATAAGTCATCCAAAATATGGATTTCAAAGATCATACACATGCATGCCCAATTCATACAAGAATTCATCGCATAGAACATTAAATTGTACATGAATGCACCTAAAGTTCAATAAATAGCAATTTTGAGCAACACTTGAGAAATTTCATGACTTGATACATAAAATTGACATGCAATACATAAATTATATATCTCAGTTGCTCATGATCAAAACACTACATGCATTAACAAAATCCCTAGAAGTTGGAAAGATTTTTCCTCCCACCTTAAAATTGGAAAGTTGTGAAATAAAAGGATAAATTTCACAACTTTGGATGAGGTCACTTAGGTCAGCCCCTAAGTCAAGAAATATCAAAAATTTGGAGTTAGAAAAATGAGAGAAAAATTAAGGAGAAAAAGAAGAAGATAAGAAAATTGGAAAGACTACACTTTACCTTGTGTAGTAGGTGATTTGAAACTAGTTGAAGCTTCAAATTTGGAATTTTTGGTTCAACTCCAAAATCACCTAAGGTCAGCCCCTATTTCTCAAAAATGAAAAAAGGGTGTTAAAATTTGAAAAAAATAGGAAGAAGAAGAAAGAAGAGTTCTAGTGTCCAATTCTTACCTTGTAGTCCAAATTTCTCTACTAATTATTCTTCAAGTCTTCTAATTTCACCACCATGCATGGATGTCTTCAAGTGGTCTTCTAAGTACCTCAAAATCCAAAATTCAAACTTAAATTAAAAAGAGAAGGTGATGAGTAGTAAGATTTTAAGTTGAATTGAGGATTGAAATTTCTTACCTTGAGATAGGGGGGTTCGAATTTTTGGTTTTTAAGTAGGAAGATTGTATGTTTTGGTTTAGATGTTTGTAGAAAGAAAGAGTATTTGATGATAGGAAGAAGATGTTCTTGAAGGTATGAAGGTAGGCTTGAAGATGTGAAGAACTTGTGTTTGAATATTTGAAGATGTGAAGAAGTGGTACTTGAAGATATGAAAAACTTATGTTTGAAGGTTTGAAGATGTGAAGAGTTGGTGTTTGAAGATTTGAAGATGTGAATGATTTTTATAGAGAGGTTAGAGAGAATGAGGAGAATTTGCTTGAGAATCAAAATGTGTTGGATGAAATGAACAAAATTTGTTCATTTTTGTTCAATGTGGCCGTCCACATTAGGGAGAGAGGGAGAGATTTTTGTTTAATTTTGTGTCTTGAATTTTGCTTCTTGCATGGGAGACATTTTGGTGGTCAAAGGTATGGGCATGGAATGGGTTTGAATGGAATGTTGGGAAGACTCCAACATGTTGGCAATTTTAATAATAAAGAATTTGTGTATAAGATGATGTGTATAATGTTTGAATTAATGGTATAATTATACACAAGATGACTAATATAAGGTGTAAGTGCACAAGAGTTGGATGATATTTCTACTCCAAAAATCTCATCATGGCCGTCCACTATAGGGCAATTTGGTAATTCCATATATTTTTTTTGTCCCAAATTTGATGATAATAGATGAATAATATCAATCTCCAAATAATTAGTGATTTCCTTGATCACTTATAAGTCTCATGATCACTTATTCTAAATCAAATTCTTAATTCTATAAGGTAAAAGTCTCTAAAATAAATAGTCTCTTAAAATTCTAAGGTGACTAATAAATACAAAAATAGTAATAATGATCAATCAAGTGATCATAAATGCGAAATAGAATTAATAAATTATCATGATTACAAGTAATAAATAAAAATGAAATAAATGCAAAATATATATATTATTAATATTTACCCGTCTAAGTGACGCGGTAAAATAGTCGATCAAATACATAGACGACAAAAGGATCAATTACATGCTTGGAAAAATCGGGGCTTCACAAACTGTATAAACACTCAAAATGGCCAGTTATGTATTACCTTTAAGAGAAAAAAAATCTTATTCAAATATTTACCCAAAAAACAAAATTCGTGTGCATTTTATTTTCAAATAAACTTTCCATATAAACTTTTTCGGGTTGTGAAAGTTTCCCATCGCATTATATATTTTCTTTTGATTGATGAGTGATTACAACAATTCATTGTTGATCAAAATGAGAAAACTCACGGGGTCTACAACTACTGGAAATAAACGATAGAGAACGAACATAGATGTCAATGGTACGATTTCTATTCTCTATTTCAATTGTATCATAATTTTTTTTAATGTATTACTATGATATGTTGTAAAATTTATTGTAATACAACTATAGTTTATATCTAATGAAATAATAGTTTGCTATAACTTTTTATTCATGATTTTTCTGTAATATTACTTTGAATAATATCTCAATTTAAATTTTATCAATTGATTATGGAAATCATCATTCATTCTTCTTTAAAAGTGTATAGTCAATAGTACAAAAAAAATCTATTATACAGTCAGCATATTCACAACTCATTCTTGCAACCTTTTCTCTTTCTCATTAGTCGTTATAAGGAAAAAAATACAATTGCACCATCAACACACTATTATCTTGAGTTATCCACATGTTAATTATATGATATGAAATCGGTCTAATTTAATTTTTCTTCCTACTAAGTTATACCATAGAATAAAAAATAGCAAATTTTTGTGCAGGTGGGGAAAACGTTAAGATCATCTTTATGTATTTTTGTATTATATTTACGAATATATTTATGAATTAATTACCGATTCTTGAAATTTTGATTTAATTGAGAATGAAAACACTTGAATGATTAGTTTTTACACAATTAATTAAAAATTGAAATTTAGTAGTAGTAGTAGTAGTAGTAGTAGTAGTAGTAGTAGTAGTAGTAGTAGTAGTAGTAGTAGTAGTATGCATTTAATTTATTACTATACTTGTCTTTACATCATTTCTAATGTGTTGGTACTTTGTATGTGCATAAAATTTGAATTATCAGGATCTGCATTTACGGATCACCTCTCAGAAAAGTTCGAGAAACCTATAAACAATGAAAATTTTGAATTGACATTGTAACCTATACATTTTTAAGAACCACTTTCAGTAATATTTCGAATTATTTTTATTCATTATATTGTTTGGCTTCAGAATATTTAAGCCGTGCACATTATGTTAGGGAAAAATGTTGAAAATATTTGTTGGATGATGTTTTTTACAAACAATGTCAACGGAGAAAAATATGGTCAAATTGTTTTGATTACTGTTATTACACTGAATTATTAAATTGTGTTATATTTAATTGATCTTACTAATTGATTCATTTAATGTTTTCCAAAATTGAATTTGAAATTTAATTTTATAATTGAAAACATAAATTTTATGTATAATTTTTTGTTTTTATTTACTTTATATGAGTATTTTATAATTAAAATAAAATAATAAATACCAGAAGTTTTAGTATAAACCAATAATAATAAAATAATAATTCACGTGCAACGCACGTGTGGGATTACTAGTATATATAATAGCAGAAGTCTGGAACTTTTATTTTCCAGTTTGTTTTGCTTATTATATTAGGAAACAATTGTAAACATTATAAATAGTAATTATTATAAATTCTTATATTAGGAAAATAATATTAGAAAATTATTGTAATTATATAAGTTATGAAAAATTATAAGAAAAGATTGTAAAAGGTATTCCAACTTTATATGTATATAAATTAGGAAAATATCATAACTGGTATTTCTATTTTTTATGTATATAAATATAAATTAGGAAAATTTTACTTACTTATAAATTATGATGTGTTGATTCTATACATCATATCTTCATCAAATATATTGTCTATTTGTTTCAATGGTGTCGATGTAATTTTGTACAATATAATATTAATTAATCAAGTTTTAGATATTGATGACTATTCAAACTTTCCTAAATTATTTAATAATAGTTTAAGTAGACGAATTGTGGTTTTATGTATCTTTCACCATTGAATTAATGATTGATTTTGTGTTCAGAGATTTTTTTGGCAGCTTATTATATATGTTAAATCCTCTTATATTTATATTACTTAAATTGCATTAGGAAATACTTTTATATTGTTGATCCTAATTCGTAGCATAACCACCAAATATGGCTTCATTTTCACGTTCCCTTTATTTCCGTTTTCATGAAGTTTCCCGCCAACATCGACAATACTATTGAACTCAAAATCTGCAATAAACAAGAGTTTTTATATAAACTATATTGTAGATTTGTATGGACAATATTTGGTGAGTTTCTTTTTTGATTATTCTCGATAGTTTTGTTGTATTTTTTTAAGTTATTTTTTGTATGATTTGTTTATTTTTCTATTATTCCTCATACTAACATACCTTTTGTCAATATGTTTTGTGTCAATATTTTTTGTGTCAACATACATTTTCTGTTCATATATATAAACTTCTATCCCCGCCAATAATCTTTTTGTTTATTAATTTTATAGTTTTGATTCGGCAATTATTGTTTTGTTTTGATTCGACAATATTTTTTTGGTTATTAGTTTTATAGTTTGATTCGGCAATTACTTCTATCTACTTATTGTAATGACTTCTTATATTGTTCAATGATGAATCGTGTGAAAGAATCCATGTGTACCCGACTATACATGTATTTGATACCAATTCAGGTAATATATTATAGTTTAAATCACACATATATGATATTTTTGTTTAATTATAAATTAATTGATTAATTGATTGATTTAATTAATACATGTGCAACAAGTAGCGATGATTCTGACAATGATGACCATTGTTCTAAAAAGCGCTAAGCGCTACTCAGGCGGCAGACTGGGGTAGCGCCTAAGCGGAGCTTAGGCGGGGTTAGGCGGGACCTGTGAGGAGTTAGGCGGGGCCTAATCGGAAAAATAACCAAGGCGGACAAGAGGGGCCTAGCGCCTAGGCGAGGACTAATCGGGACTAGGCGGGGTCTTTTAGAACAGTGATGATGACATTAAGGTGGATGCTGTTGAGAATCCGACTTTTCGATGGATTCTCTCAAAGTCACATATAAAGAAACCTCGCTTGGTAAGTATTTACTCACACACACACACACACACATATATATATATATATATATATATACACATGTGTGTGTGTAAGTTTGCGATATCTTATGTTTATTTAGCGGTGAGAATGTTTTGTTGATTTTTTTTTTATCAACAACAAATACCTATGAAGTTTTGGAACAATTTTATCAAGGGTACACACAAAGAACAAAATTATGCAATTATAAGGCATAATAGAAGACAATATTGAGTCAGATTAAAGCAAGAGAAATCCAGGATTTTCATGCAATGTGGTTGCCAAAATTATAATTGTTGTATACAATTAATAAATTGATGATATTTAATCCTATAGATATAATAAGTATTTATTATTATAATCAATCTTATAGATATATCGAACTATTTATTGGAATTTTTTAAAATTGAGCCTTGGTAAAAAAATTGGCGGTATCTAATTGTACTTTTATTCATAGACAATATCTATTAATATTTTATTTATTGAATTTGATAATACTATGTGAGCGGATAATTGACAAGAT
Organism: Rehmannia glutinosa; assembly: GCA_016081115.2. Classification (NCBI taxonomy): domain Eukaryota; kingdom Viridiplantae; phylum Streptophyta; class Magnoliopsida; order Lamiales; family Orobanchaceae; genus Rehmannia; species Rehmannia glutinosa. The sequence goes on along the minus strand of CM071925.1, from coordinate 72,203,061 downwards.
ATTTAAGAAAAAATAATGAGAAAATCGCACTTTAAGATTAATGATTTATTAATATAGAAAATTTATAATGTATTATTTTTTTAATAAAAAATACAATTATTGGTCAATGGGGTATTTTGTTTCCATTCACAAGGGAGTATAATTGTATAATTGGACAACAACGTATTAGCTTAAGAAAAACAATTGATTGAAAGATTTATAAAACTCAAAATGGTAACAGATATTTATTGCTCGGAAATATTGTATATATCTCTTTCATATATTGATTGAAATTATTTTTTCTGCTGCCAAATTCCATTTATTTTTAAATTGATTTCGGATTATGTACTTTTTTATGGATGATTTTGAAAATATTTTATTATTAATAAGATGTTTGATTTTTATATCATGCTTCTGAAGGAATATTTGGATTTTTATTTCATATTGATTCAATTGTTCTTGGAATATTTATTTATTAAATTTGTTTTTGAAATATTGGTATTTTCAGATGTCTGAACAAATTACTAATTAAGTTCAGTTTAGAAAAATAAATTATCTTCTAATTGGTCCACTAATCAACGTTGGTGTTAAATTTGATGATAATTTGCTTAATTAAGAATAATTAAAAACTCTAATTACTATCGAATAAAATTAGTATATATATGACATGACTAAGGCAACTCAATCAGATAAAAAAGCATAAAAAAAGTAAAGATATAAAATAAGATACAATTTTGGACAAATCAATCCAAATATTATCCTAACCAATGCATGTTTTGAGGTTATCCAAAATTAGTGGTGCTTTGATTTGGTAAGTCAATGGCAATAATCTTTAGTAACATTGGCTAATTATTTTTCGGTTATGATTGTAATATTTTTTGAGACTTGAAAATTTAAAAATTCTATAATCAATCCTATAATTGTCCTATACAATCAATTTATTGATTGTAATCATTACTACAGATACGATAATTATTTATTATTGTATTTATTCAATCAATAGTTACCACCAACTATTGATTGAAAGAATTTTAAAACTAAGCATTTGGTAAAACAATTGAGAGTATCTATTTGTATTTTCTAATCGAATTTGACTATGTTACGCACAACGGATAATTGACAAGAAGTTTAACAAAAATAAAGAAAATCGTATCTTATGATTAAAGATTTGTTAATTTAGAAAAATGTATTAACTTAAAAAAAGACAATAATTGTCAATGGGAGTTTTTTTTTTCCAAGGGTTCACAAGTTTATGATTGGACAACAATATATTACCTTAATTAAGAAAACCAACTAATTAAAATATTTATAAAACTAAAAATGGTAACAATATTTGATTATTTGAAAACGGTACATATCTCTTTCATATCTTGATATGAGATTAATAAAACTATCAAATTGACATTAAGTAATTGACATGATCAATCAATACTACAATTGTTTCCTATAAAATCAATCATATAATTACTTAATTGGTATATATAATCAATTAGTATTTATTATTTTTTATAGTTTATTAACTATAACTCTAGAAAACAATCATAGAATTGGTGGTGCTTTACTTTGGTAAATCAATATTGGAAGACGAAATAATCAATATCTAGCGACGAATGTATGTTTTGGAGTTATCCAAAATTGACGGTGTTTTTGCTTTGGTAAGTCAATATAAAGATTTTTTGTAACGAGAATAATGTATTGTTAACTCAATATATGATAATTAATAATTATATTGTCAACCAATGCCATTAAATAAATTGCTGTAAAATCAATTATATAATCATTTATATAGGATTAATCGATTGATGTTACATTTTAAAATATAGTTCCCAGTTGAAATTTTTTGGATTGTCAAACTTCCCAGTGTATTATATCATTTCTTTTGATTGATGAGCAATTCACATCAATCCATTGTTGATCAAAATGAGAAAACATATGGGGTTTATATACATCTACTGAAAATAAATGTCAAATAATGATTATTGATATCAATTGTACTATTTCTATACCCTCTTTCAGTTATATCATGTTTATGTTCGTAAGATTTTTTAGGCATTACTATGATATTGTTGTAAAATTTATGTTAATACTACTAACTTTTATATCAATGACATAATAGTTCATTTTAAATTTTATGCACGATTTTCTCTACCATATTATTTTGAATAATATCTCAATTTATATTTTTGATTAACAATGTGAAGTATTCATTTTTTTTCAACAGTACAAGTACAATATAAAAATACATGTCTCACAAATTATATATAATTATTTATAGAGAGGTATGTGAGAAAGAAATGAATATATAAAGCAATAATTTAGAGAAATGCATAAATTGAGGCATAAATCCTTACGAGTTGAATTAGACATTTAAGTTTATAGTTGAAAATATAAAATTGTTAGATAAATTTTTATTTTTAATAACCTTATACGAATATTACTATTAAAACAAAGTAATAAATACCAGTTCATGTTAATAGATATTATAAACCAATAATATTAAAATAAAAATATACATGCAACGCACAGGGTGAATTACTAGTTTTAAATGAAAGTGGAAGTTTCTATTCCCCTTTTATTTAAATGTTTTTGTTTGTTTGAGTACATGGGTTCATACATTGTTGTTGTGAAAGTTGACTTATTTTTTAGTATTTTCTATTGACTTTTTGATAACCTTCGTATCAGGTGTGTCACATGTTATGCACCTCTTATCTCTCGAAGAAGATCTTTTATTTGAAATTGTGTTTCATCTCGTGTTTCAAGTATTTTAAATATATGCCAAGGGTAAATTATTGATGTCATCAATACACTTGATATCTACCCTTTATACTAAAAGAAAAAACAAAGTTGACATATTTCTTCACCTCATTAATGTTGTACATCTGTCAACTTATCATTCTTCTAATCCACATGATCGGTTCATATTTATCCATGTGGCAACTCTATTTACAAATATAAAAAATAACAAATAGTCCAAACAACAAATTTAAAAGATAACAAATAACCCAAAAATCTAGGATTCTATCTATACTATATTTTAATTTGTTATCTTTAATTTATTATATCGTTTAAATTTGTTAAAATAAAAAATTCTATTTACACTATCTTTTATTTGTTATTGTTCGCCTATTTTTTGCTTCACCGCAAGTGTATGGATCAGTTTATAGAATAGGGTTTGCAAGGTCGAATCCACATAGGGATTAATAAATTAATGTACCAAGTATTGGATTATAATAGTCCTATTTTTATCTAAACTATCGAACTTTGAATGGTTGGTTTTATTACTACTAAAGCAGAATTTAATCATAAAATAACAAAGCAAAGAACGATTGAAAGATCAAGTCTGGATGGATGGATTCCTGGGCTATGGTTTCAGTTAATATCCCACTTTTATGCTCAGATTAAGCAAACCAAGGTTAAACGTATTCTTCTCTATATACCAATCACCAAAGTAATTTACCCCCTCTCTCGAGATGTATGTAAAAGCGTTGATTGGAATATCTATGCTAGCATCTCTACTCAACATGAGATACCCAACTCCCAAAAGTTCAAAAGATTATAAGATCTCACAAATATTTACAGACTTCTCAATCATCCAATCTATTTGTGTCAAGTACTCAAGATCTAATATTGAAACTCATCGGTTAGAATTATGAATCAATATATCAGACAAGTTTAGATCAAAGGCCTTTTGATAAAACAAGAATTAAAGCAAAGTACTTGAATAGAGAAGGAAAACATTAACTCCAATTATCCTTAATCATCAAATAAATGTGTTTATTAACCTACTCCCAACCCGGGAATCACAAGATGCTTAGCCAGACATTGAAGATAAACAATTCATAGACAAATTATTCATAATCAAAATCTAACTAATTGAAATAACGATACGATGGAATGAGTGACTCGGGGATGATGACGATCTCTCGATCTATCTTCAATCCTCGAAGGTGTGGTTGCGGTCTTGATCGATCTCTCGAAGTTTCCGGTGGAAAACTGCTCTTTTCTCTGGTTTCTAGGGTAAAAATCAGCGTGTCCTTGTTTGTGGCCGCCCCGTGTCTATTTGTACTTCGTTTCGGTCGAAAACCTAGTTGAAACGGATCGAACTCTATTTTTCCCGCAGAGGAGCACGGGCCGTGCCATATGGCACGCCCAGCCCGTGCTGGGTGCCGCACGTAGTAGTCAAAATTCTGCATGAGGCACGGGCCGTGCCAAATGGCACTGGCTGCCCGTGCTGGTAGCTGAACTCCAAGTCTTCAAGTATATGATGAGCACGGGCCGTGCTAGGGAGCACACCCTGCCCGTGCTCATCTGTAGCAATACGTACACGGCTATTTTCTTCCATTTTTTGCATGGTTCGTCTGACTTCTTCTCGACTCGACTCCAAACTTCGTACTTCACATCAAATATTGCCGATTGCAATGCTCCGAATTGTTGCCAAAGTGCTACAATTAACGATAAATTCCTACAAAACGAGCAAAGTGTAATCCTTTTCCACAAAACAGGAATAAAACCCTATTTACTCATATAATGCATGCATATCAACACATTTTAGCTAAGATCAAGCCCAAAATACATGCAAAATACATGTCAATCAAACCCCCAAACTTAAACTGTTGACAGTCCCGGTCAACACTTTATAAACAAAACAACACACATGGGGTAAAAAAGAGCAACTCAAGAACACCACATCACAATTCATGTCATCTATCCATAGACATCAAACACAAATCAACCAAGTTTCAAAGAGCTAACACGGAGCACAAGTTTATAAAAATCATGGTAAAACACTTCAAATCACACCTCTCAGGGATAAAGTGTATACTCTACTCACTATCATGATAAAGGACGTGTATTCGCTCAAGTCATATCAATGTTGAAGAATTACCATATGCTTGCAAATTGTCTCTCATCTCCGCCACTCGTTTGTATGCAATTCACAAATCATAAAGGACTTCATTTAAGGTTGTAATGAAGGCTTTTTGGTTAAGGTAGGGAAATATGGATAAAGTGACTCAACTCGAGCATATAGATTGGAAAACACATTGTTTTTCTCAAACCATTTTTCTAATTCAAATCAACTATGTACTCCCAATCGCCTTATATCATATCACTTCTCTATTTCTCCCTTCTTTTTCATACACATTATTCCCTTCGCCTTACATCACAATTCTCAGCCTATTTTTCACTTACTCAGGTGACTCACTTTTTTTTTAGTCGATTTTTTTCGACTCTTGTGAGTATTTTTCCGCTTTTTCCTCCTTTTTTCTTTTATTCCCAAGGACCCAGCATGTACACGTTTTCTAACTTTTTTGACACCCCTTAATTCAACCCTTTATTCCATCCCTTTACTCAATGCTATATGCTCAAGTTTAGGGTAACCGATATATCAAATTAAGTTCTAAGGCTTGAAATGTGGCTATCAAAAAAAATCAGGCACTAGGCTCAAATTGGCTAACTAGGGAAGTCAAATATCATAAGGTAGGCAAAAAGGCTTGAAAAACTTAACAAAGATGGCCTAAAATCATCTTCATGAATGCATATAACATGTGACTTTGACGGAGATACCAGAGCAAGTTCTAGAATTCAAATCAACATGAATGACACACTCAATCACAAACAAGACTGCATAATATGAAAGCAGTAAAGGCTCAAAAGCTCACAGGCTTGTAAGTGCATAATTCAAAGTATGTTAACCATGATTCAATAATCACATGCTCCATATTAACTATTCACAACCCGATCAACTCACACTCAACATTCAATTCAAAACAACACAAACCAATCCGTAAATGCTCCCAAGATCAAGATCACAATCAAAACACCACAAACACACAATAGCGGTCAACTCACTCCCTAACAACTAGGAAAGCAATAAACGTGCTAAAGCGATAAACGTGCTAAAACCATTAAATAAAAAAATTCAAACATCTCGCAATGCAAACTATATGCTTTACATGCAACTAAATGAATGCAAACGCCACACCCATCAAAAAAATACTACCTCTCCCCCAAACTTGAATGAAATTATAGCGCATGACAGAGAAGGTAGAATTTCATTGAAAAGTGTGGATAGGACTCGTATCACCTTTGTGGGGGTGGCGGCGGGTAGTGGCCCGGGAGATATGCCAATTCTCGATCCGCCGCAATATATGCAATATCTCCAACTCCCATTTGCTCGTGTGTTTGGTACCACAAGCTCTGGGCTTGGTACCTTTGCTCTGGACTTCTCGGAAAGCAATCGAAGTCGTCTCTATCTTTGCCGCAAGCTTTCCTCAAAGGCTGAGAATCTATCATGATCGTATTGTCCCCCACGCTCTTCACCTTGGTGGGAGCTCTCTGGAATATCGGTTCCCCTTTGTGGGCCGCCCTGCTCGAATCCTTGCTCGAATCCCGTTTCGTGCCTATCATACTCCTGTGCCTCCATCACCAAGTCTTATTCGTCGGGTAACCCGGCTACCCTCCTCTTCTTTCGTGCTGTCAAACCATCCATGGCTCTGATATGGGCTTCAGAGTTCATGAGCCAGTTATTTTGATTGTCCACCACAGCAGTGAGCTGTGGGTTAGGGAGGGAGAAAGCAGATCCGACTTTTTGTTGAAAACAGAGGATATTCTCCTCTTTGGTTATGATCTTCATGGTGCGGAGGGCTTGCATATTGATGCTGCGACTGCCCTCTAGCGGCTCCATTTGGTTTATATCAACCCCAAAATGCAGCGCGATGGGGGTGATCATTCCCCCAATTAAGATTTTCCCCGCGTCATGTTGTTGTACGTAAATGGCGTGTTCCACAAAGTACGCCGCCGTGTTATAGGGGGTACGGGTGAGCATACACCATAGTAGGTATAGCTCCCTCGCTTGCATACCCCCGTTGTTGTACCGGGCAAACATTGAGTGGGCCGTCCCTTTTTGTATGTAACGGAATATGGGGTTGCGGAGTGACGAGGCCTTCGATGAGCGCGCCGCGTATTGCATTAGGCCGGTTTCTGGGGTTTCAGCCAACATGCGCCAGAATTCACGCGAGTTATAATTAGCGACAGGCTGGAACGGGGCGTTTGATGGTACCCCAAAAATCTGGTTTAGTTCGGTGATGGTGACATTCCTCCAAACGTTTGCCCATTCTGAAACTGATCTTTTGAGGTTCATTCCTTACTCGCGTCTCCGTCGCATGCACAGTGCTCAAGAACTCGAGAGTGAGTGTTTTGAATGTCAGCCACCGCTCTTGAATGAAAGCGGTCCAACCTACTCGTTCAAACATGAGCCACACCTCCTCATGTATCCCGAGAGCTCGGGTACACTCATCGTCGGTATAGCGTGTGGGTAAGAAAGCATGAGTGATGAGCTGGTTCCATCGCTCCATTAATGAAGGTTCGTGAAGGTGAGTCCATAAAGGCGAGCGGGTGTTTGAGTCTATCTCCGAGCCGGTCTCCTCAGACGTCCACCTCGACCTCTTTGTGGTTCGGCCATTCGTTTGAATTAGTACCTGGCAAAATAATCATGAGAATCCATACGTGCCAAGTAAATTGAACGATGAATTAATACAACAATTCAACAAAAGCATAGTGTCTCATCTCAACAATTTAATCCACAATTAAGCTTTCAACTCAAATACCAATATAATTGCCGAAAATCCTAGCCACTAACACCCTAAACAATCTAGCACATGTATAATCCATCAAGCAATCAACCACAATCATCATATTTCAACAACCCACAAGGTGTTCGATAAAATGCCCAATAGAAAATTTCAATAAAAATCATGGCAAAAGCATCAAACATGCATTATAATTCAACCCTAATCCATAATCCTCAAGAAATTTGACATAAAAAGTGCAATTCATACCTTAAATCCCGAGAATTGGAAGAGAGTTGGATTTTGAAAACCCTAGGTGTTTTCTACCCCAAATCCTTGCTTCCAAGCAATTTCACAAGTGAATTTGTGTTTAGAGTAGTGTGGGTGTGATTAGTGGTGATTTTCTAGGAGAGTTTTTGAAAAGATTTGGAGGGGGATCGATTTCTGATTATTCGCGCGAGAGATGGATGTTTTTGTTGTGCAATTTCTGCCCTCTGCCCGTCTTTTTAATTGCCCAGCGAAGAGGCGCACGGACCGTGCCAAACGGCACAGGCGGCCCGTGCTAGGGGCCGAACATTCGAGCCCCAATGTCTGGAAGGAGCACGGGCCGTGCCAAATGGCACGGGTGGCCCATGCTATGGGCCGAACAATTGACTCCTCAGGTGCGGGCTAGCACGGGCCGTGCGCATGGCGCACGGGCTACCCGTGCTAAGTGGTGCACCTTGTGTTCGATTTTTCAGTTTTTTTTTTAAATAGGGAAAAACTTCTAACCTATGAAAGCAATTAAATCCTAACTTAGAAAAGGAAAAAAAACAAACCAAGAAAACATGGGAAGAAATAAAACAGCAAAACCATTGGGTTGCCTCCCAACAAGCGCTAAATTTAACGTCTATAGCTTGACGCCTGTTTAGTCGATCACGGCTCTAGCAAAGTGAGGCGTGTCACCTCTTCCTTTTGATCCCGACTCAAGTAATGCTTGATCCTCTAGCCATTTACCATGAACGTCTCTCCATCTCGGCTCACCAATTCCACTATTCCCGGAGGATTTAACACCTTCTTTATTACAAATGGCCCCAACCATCTCGACTTAAGTTTTCCCGGAAAGAGCTTAAGACGTGAGTTAAACAATAGGACTTGTTCACCCGGTAAAAACTCTCTCTTCTTTATCATTCGATCGTGCCATTTTTTGGTTCGCTCCTTGTAAATCCGGGAATTTTCATAAGCTTCATCCCGGAATTCCTCTATCTCGTTTAAGTGTAGGAGCCTCTTCTCACCTGCTGCTTGGAAGTCAAAATTTAACTTTTTCACAGCCTAAAATGCCTTATGCTTGAATTCGACGGGCAAGTGACACGATTTCCCGAATACTAACTGATACGGAGATGTGCCCAATGGTGTCTTGTATGCGGACCGATATGCCCATGTCGTCATCTAGCTTTATGGCCCAATCCTTACGATTTATGTTTACCGTCTTCTCAGAATCCGCTTAATCTCGCGATTGGCTACATCTCGCTTGCCCGTTTTCTTGCGGATGGTATGCTAATGCCACCTTATGTTTGACCCGTCTTGCAAGTAGAGTGCTCATTAATTTATTCACAAAGTGTGATCCCCCGTCGCTAATCAAAGCTCTCGGGGTTCCAAACCGAGTGAATATATTTTTCTTTAGAATTTGAGCACTACTCGCGCATCATTGGTCTGTCTTTGGAATCGCCTCAACCCATCGAGATACGTACTCACCTGCAAGTAGAATGTATTGATACCCGACGAAGATGGGAAGGGGCCCATGAAGTCGATCCCCACACATCAAAGAGTTCAACCTCCATCACATTGGTCATGGGCATCTCATGTCGTCTCGAGATGTTCCCATCCCGCACCTATCACACTATTGTACAAATAGATAGCAATCATTAGATAACGTAGGCGTATAATCCACTTTGCAATACCTTAGCCGCATTTGTGAGTCGGACCAAGTGTTCCCAGGAAGGTGAAGAATGGCACTATTGTAGAACTCCCTCCCACTCTTCTTGAGGCACGATCGTCGAATGATGGTGTCGCGCACCTCTTAAAGAGCAAGGGGTCATCCCACATGTAGAACTTGACGTCATGGAGGAATTTCTTCTTTTGATATGATGATAAGTCCGGAGGCAAGACCCCTGCAACCAAATAGTTAACAATGGGAATTTAGCTTGTAGCATCAGAAGTTGCTCATCGGGAACTCCTCCTTAATTGCCTCTCGTGTCTTCTTTCTCCTCCTTCTTGTATTCTAGTGCGGACAAGTGATCGGCTACTACATTCTCGCATGACCCTTTCTATCTCGAATCTCCACATCGAATTCTTGTAACAAGAAGATCCACCGAATCAGTCTCGGTTTGGCATCCTTCTTGTCAAATAGATATTTAATTGCCGCGTGGTCGGTGTGGACTATCGTCTTGGTTCCAATCAAGTAAGATCGGAACTTGTCGAATGCGAACACGATTGCCAGCATTTCATTCTCAGTGGTGGTGTAGTTTTGTTGGGCGCTATCTAAAGTTCTGCTCGCATAGTAAATAACTCTGAACATCTTGTCTCTTTTCTGACCCAAAATAGTCCCAACTGCAAAGTCGCTGGCATCACACATAAGCTCGAAGGGCTGACTCCAATCCGGAACTACTAGAATCGGTGCTGTCACCAAAGCCTTCTTCAGAATCTCAAAAGCCTGCAAACAATCATCGGAAAAATTGAAAGCAGATCTTTTTCTAATAACTGACTTAAAGGTTTAGTGATTTAAGAAAAGTCACGTATAAACCTTCTGTAGAATCCGGCGTGCCCCAAAAAGCTTCGAATGGCTTTCTCGTTTGTTGGAGGTGGGAGTTTCTCAATTGCCACAACCTTCGCTCTATCAACTTCCGAACCTGCAGAAGAGATTCGGTGGCCTAAAACAATGCCATCTCGTATCATGAAATGACACTTTTCCCAATTTAAAACAAGGTTAGTCTCCTCGCATCTCTGCAAAACTAGAGAAAGGTTATCCAAGCAATGATCATATAAATCTCTAAACACAGAAAAATCATCCATAAAAACCTCCATTATTTTCTCGATGAAATCATGGAATATAGCCATCATGCATCTTTGAAAAGTAGCGGGCGCGTTACAAAGTCCGAATGGCATTCTGCGAAATGCAAATGTACCATAGGGGCATGTAAAGGTCGTCTTCTCTTGGTCCTCCGGGGCAATCATGATCTGATTATACCCGGAATAACCATCGAGAAAACAATAGTAATCATATCCCGCCAAACGATCAAGCATCATATCAATAAAGGGAAGGGAAAAGTGATCTTTGCGAGTAGCATCATTTAATTTCCTATAATCAATACAAATTCGCCATCCAGTAACTACTCTAGTCGCTATAAGCTCATCACTTCCGTTTCCCACTACCGTCATCCCCTCTTTCTTCGGCACCACTTGTACCGGACTTACCCAAGAACTGCCAGAAATAGCATATATAATTCCAGCATCTAACAATTTTAAAACTTCTTTTCTAACGACTTATTGCATTATAGGGTTTAATCGTCTTTGATTTTGCACCGAAGGTTTATAGACATCTTCCATTCTAATCTTATGCATTACAATCGATGGACTAATGCCTTTTAAATCAGAGATTGACCAACCTATCGCCGACTTATGTTTTCTTAACACCCTAAGCAATTTATCGAGTTGAACTGAAGTTAAAAGAGATGATACGATTACCGAGCTCGTGTTATTCGCTCCAAGGAATGCATATTTGAGATGCTCGGGCAAGGGCTTGAGTTCTGGGTTCGAAATGGTCTCATCGGATGGGCGCACGGGCTGCCCGTGCTGATGGGCACGGGCCGTGCAGTCTTCAGGTCCTTCAGCTTTTTCTTCGACGACAGGCACGGGCTGTGCCGTCTTCAACTTCTCCAGGATTTCATTTGACCTTGGGCACGGGTTGCCCGTGCCATTTGGCACGGGCGCGTCTTTGTCGTTTTCTTGATTTTCCTTCGGCTCGCGCAAGACGACTGGCGTGCTCAAGAGCACGGGCCGTGCGCCCCTGTAGAACTGACTCCCGTACGTTTTTCTGCATGTGCGCGCCTCTTGCGCTCCTCGGTAGTTGCTGCATATTATCCAAAGCACAAACGCAATCGTACAAGTCTTGGTTATCAATATCAATAGTCTAGTTTGATGTTGAACACGAATGTGTCAACCCAAACTCCAAATTATCCCTGAACAATGTATGATCCGCATACTCATCAATGCAAGATTCAACTACGTCAATGAAATTACAAGTCTCAACACCATCATGAAATTGAAGTGCCTTATAGATAGTAAATAAAACATGCTCATCATTAACCCGTAACGTGAGCTCTCCCTTTTGCACATCTATTAAGGCCTTCCCCGTAGCTAGGAATGGACGCCCAAGTATCAAAGGGACGTCTTTATCCTCCTCCATATCCAGCACCAAGAAATCCACAGGGAATATGAATTTATCTACTTTGACAAGTACATCCTCGATGATTCCCTTTGGATAAGTAAGTGATCGGTCCGCGAGTTATAGGGTGACCGTAGACGGCTTCACCTCTCCCAATCCAAGTTGCCTGAAAATAGACATGGGCATTAAGTGAATACTCGCTCCTAAATCACAAAGTGCTTTCTTAAAGAAAACATCACCAATAGCACAAGGGATAGTGAAACTCCCCGGATCTTTTAATTTATGTGGTAGTGTCCTTTGGATTATTGCACTGCACTCCTCTGTCAGATTGACTGTCTCGAAACTAGTCATCTTCCGCTTATTTGACATAGCATCCTTCAAGAATTTAGCGTAATTGGGCATCTGCTCCAATGCGTCTGCAAAAGGGATGTTAATAAGCAGTTTCTTAAAAATATCTAAAAACTTAGCAAATTGCGCGTCTAACTTTTCTTTTGAAAATGTTGGGGAAAAGGAAGGGGGACATTAAGTTAGAAATATCAGGGTTAGAGGAAGATTTAAGCTTCTCAGCCCCTTTTTGTTCAGCACGATATTCCTTAGCTCCTTCCTCGGCCTCAACCTCGCCAATTGCCTCAATTTCTGCATCTCCCGGCACATAGATCGCCGTTCCAGCAGGGCGCACAGGCTGGCCGTGCGGTGGCGCACGGGCTGTGCCGTCCTGCGATTTTTCAGAATTTTCTGGTATTTTCGGCCCCTCGTATTCCGTTCCACTCCTCAGACGAATGGCTTTACACTGCTCCTTTGGATTAACCTCGGTGTTGCTCGAAATCGCCTTTTCGATGTCGCCCACCAATAATCATAGCTATTTGACCAATTTGGGTCTCAAGATTCTTCATCTGGGACCCCAATTGGGTGACATGGTTTTCGATTTTATCCATCTTTGCCTCATCCTTGTTGAACCTGTTCCTCGTCTCACTCATAAACGAAGTGAACATATCCTCCATGGTGGGCTTAGGATCTGCAGTAATAACACTATTTGTCACATTAAACCCTGGTGGTGGTTGCATCACGTTCTTCGTGTTTGCGTAGGAGAAGTTCTCGTGGTTCCTCAAGCCCGGATGGTAATGAGTGGGATTTTGATTGTTCCGGAAATTGTTAAAATTCCGGTTATTCACATAATTTTCTTCTTCTATCAGATCTAGAGGAACTCCCCCACTACTTGCACCCGCGTTTCCCTCATTCGCCTTTGTCAATGCACTTAATTGGTTAGTCAGTACGGCCATCTGGGCTGTCAACTCCTTAATTGGGTCCGAATCAAACACTTCGACTACCCTTTTCACATTAGTCCTCTCGGAGGGCCACTAATAGCTATTCATGGCCATCTCCTCCAATAAGTTGAACGCATCCTCCGGAAACCTCGCAAGTAGCACGCCGCCCGCAAAGATCCACAAACGATCTAGTCTGTCCCATCAACCCATTGTAAAAGAAACAGAGTTGTTGATCATCTGGACATCCGTGCTGCGGGCACCTCCTCAACAAATCTCGGAATCTTTCCCAGGCCTCGTACAAAGGCTCAGAGTCAAACTGCCTGAATTGAGTGATCTCGCTTTTAAGCTGTAGTGTCTTACTTGGTGGGAAATATTTTAACAAGAACCTCTGACTCAACTCATCCCAATTGTTCACACTCCCCTAAGTTAGGGTGCCTAGCCAGTTCCTAGCCTTATCCCTTAAAGAGAAAGGGAATAGGCGAAGACGTATAGCATCATCAGTCACCCCATTCATCTTGATAGTATTGCAAATCTGTATGAAATTCGCAAGATGAGAGTTGGGATCTTCGACGGGAAACCCCAAACCGATTCTCTGCGCACCATCGATATCGATCTTGGCTTGACTCAAAATTGTTCGCATTGATTGGGACATTGGCAATTCCACCATAGTTGCGATTGATTGGGCGAAAGAAATCGCGAATCGCCTGTTGTTGGACTGCCGGAGCTACTGGAACCTCTGGTATTGGTAACTCGACATTGACCCTGTTGGCCCGGTTGTTACCTCCGTTTTCGCCCCCATTATTTCATCCATTGTTACCTTCTACGTTTGTCATAGTTTGTTCCTACTGTCTTTCTGCCCGTTTGGTAGCCGCACTATTCCGCCTAGCAAAAGCCTCAACCTCCGGTATGAACGGTGCTAATTTTCCTTGCTTCGAGCGGGTGATCATGCACTACCTGAACCAACTAAAGAAAACAAGTCAACCACAGTAAAAGTAGCATTAAACAATAAACTAAAAAGAAAAAGAAAAATGTCTAGATTAAGAATAGTTCTATTTATCGAAATATCAGTACTAAAAATTTGATTAATCCCCGGCAACGACGCCAAAAACTTATTCGCCTATTTTTTGCTTCACCGCAAGTGTACGGATCAGTTTATAGAATAGGGTTTGCAAGGTCGAATCCATAGGGATTAATAAATTAATGTACCAAGTATTGGATTATAATAGTCCTATTTTTATCTAAACTATCGAAATTTGAATGGTTGGTTTTATTACTACTAAAGCAGAATTTAATCCTAAAATAACAAAGCAAAGGACGATTGAAAGATCAAGTATGGATGGATGGATTCCTAGGTTATGGTTTCTGTTAATATCCCACTTTTATGCTCAGATTAAGCAAACCAAGTTTAAATGTATTCTTCACTATAGACCAATCACCAAAGTAATTTACCCCCTCTCTCGAGATGTATGTAAAAGCGTTGATTGGAATATCTATGCTAGCATCTCTACTCAACATGAGATACCCAACTCCCAAAAGTTCAAAAGATTATAAGATCTCACAAATATTCACAGACTTCTCAATCATGCAATCTATTTGTGTCAAATACTCAAGATCTAATATTGAAACTCATCGGTTAGAATTATGAATCAATATATCAGACAAGTTTAGATCAAAGGCCTTTTGATAAAACAAGAATTAAAGCAAAGTACTTGAATAGAGAAGGAAAACATTAACTCCAATTATCCTTAATCATCAAATAAAAGTGTTTATTAACCTACTCCCAAACCCGGGAATCACAAGATGTTTAGCCAGACATTGAAGATAAACAATTCATAAACAAATTATTCATAATCAAAATCTAACTAATTGAAATAACGATACGATGGAATGAGTGACTCGGGGATGATGACGATCTCTCGATCTATCTTCAATCCTCGAAGGTGTGGTTGCGGTCTTGATCGATCTCTCGAAGTTTAGGTGGAAAATCGCTCTTTTCTCTGGTTTCGGGGTAAAAATCGGTGTGTCCTTGTTTGTGGCCGCCCCGTGTCTATTTGTACTTCGTTTCGGTCGAAAACCTAGTTAAAACGGATCGAACTCTGTTTTTCCCGCAGAGGAGCACGAGCCGTGCCATATGGTACGCCTAGCCCGTGCTGGGTGCCGCACGTAGTAGTCAAAATTCCGCAGGAGGCACGGGCCGTGCCAAATGGCACGGGCTGCCCGTGCTGGTAGCCGAACTCCAAGTCTTCAAGTATAGGATGAGCACGGGCCGTGCTAGGGAGCACACTCTGCCCGTGCTCACGTGTAGCAATACATACACGACTATTTTCTTCCGTTTTTTACACGGTTCGTCTGACTTCTTCTCGACTCTACTACAAACTTCGTACTTCACATCAAATATTGGCGATTGCAATGCTCCGAATTGTTACCAAAGTGCTACAATTAACGATAAATTCCTACAAAACGAGCAAAGCTTAATCCTTTTCCACAAAACAGGAATAAAACCCTATTTACTCCTATAATGCATGCATATCAACACATTTTAGCTAAAATCAAGCCCAAAATACATGCAAAATACAGGTCAATCAGTTATCTTTTAAGTTATTATATTATATTATACATTTCAAATAAAATGCAGAAAACAAGCATTTTCACGAAAATGTATATAGTTTTATTGGATTCTAAAAAGATACGTTACTAGTTTTAGAATTTATTCAATATTTTTTATGCTTGAAGATTTTTTCTATGAACTTAAAAGATAACAAATTTAAAAAAGAACATATATTTTTTTTTATTTGTTTCTAAAAGATACTTCACTATTTCTTTCTACATTTTTCATGCTTGTAAATCTTTTCTATTGAACTTAAAAGATAACAATTTTAAAAAATAACAAATAACCCAAAAAATCAAGAATTTTATCTACACTATATTTTATATTTTTTATCTTTTAATTCATTATATCCTTTAAATTTTTTAAAATCTAGGATTCTACCTACGATATCTTTTAATTGTTAGCTTTTAAATTATTATATTATATTATACGTTTTAAATAAAAGACAGAAAACAATTATTTCCAGAAAAAGTATATAGTTTTATTGGATTCTAAAAAGATACGTTACTATTTTTAGGATTTTTTCAATATTTTTCATGCTTGAATTTTTTTTCTATTGAACTTAAAAGATAACAAATTTAAAAAAGAACATATATTTTTTTATTTGTTTCTAAAAGATACTTCACTATTTTTGAGGAATTTTTCTACATTTTTCATGCTTGGAAATCTTTTCTATTGAACTTAAAAGATAACAATTTTAAAAGATAACAAATAACCCAAAAATCAAGGATTTTATCTACACTATATTTTAATTTTTTTAATCTTTTAATTCATTATATCCTTTAAATTTTTTTAAAATCTAGGATTCTACCTACGATATCTTTTAATTGTTACCTTCTAAATTATCATATTATATTGTACGTTTTAAATAAAAGACAGAAAACAAGCATTTTCATAAAAAAAATATATTTTTAATGGATTCTAATTAAATTTGAAGTAAACTATAAGTGTGATATTCTTCTAAATTTTGAAATTCTTTTTTAATATTTCTAATTAGTATTTTCAATCTCTTATAACTATTACAAACAAATTTGTGACACTAAAATTTTATTTTTGGACAGATTTTGTGTAACACACGGGTGTTATTATAGTATAGGGGTGATATTTGGAACACGAGATGAAACATAATTTGGATTAAAAAATCTCGTGTGTTTTTCTCCTATTTCTCCTACTATTAGTCGTCTATTACTATTAGTAATACTATTATATTTATTTATTCTGCTAATTATTTTTAATCTTATTAAGTATTACTCCAATAATTAAGTTGATCTTAGCAGGAAAGAACATAACAAATTGACCGAGTGATATACGTTGATTATTGATCGGATCACGTACAAGTTGACTTTCAATTACTAATCCCTAAGTCAAGATCAACTATAGGGAAAATTTTGAACTGAGTGGCGGTCACCAAGTTGTTTCCCAATGTTAATTATATATTGTCAATTGATGTAATTTGACAACCATAATTTTCGCATAGTGAAAATATTCTTTATTGAACATTTTAAAATTAATCCGTTACTTCTGCGACATTTCTTTCAATTTCTTTCCCAACTCCTTATGAATTTATGTAACCAATAATTTATACATGAAAAATTAAAATTTCAAAAAAAATAGAATAAAAAATAACATGAAAAATAAAGATGTATTTATCTTTTCCCATCTAACAAATTGCTCCCTGCAGGTATCTAGATTAGACCGGAGAATATAACAAAAATAAGGTTAATTTGAGAAAAAAATAAAAAAAAGAAAAGGAAAGGGGAATGTACATTAATCCTTATCGAATTCTTTGGTAGCCAATTTCATTTTGCTTTAGTGTCTGAATGTATATTAATTTCATAAAATACTTTATACACTTAAATAAATATGCATCATTAATCAAAATAGGCTTGAAGTGATCATATATACTGCAGGTTGATCCTCCACACACAATCACAAGCTAACTCATATATTGTGTATATATGTGTGTATGAATTGCTAGCTAATATGAGCCAAAATATAAATCACATATTTGCATACATAAAGTGGATCGAGTAAATTTATTTGTAGCAGAACTATCGATCTACATAGCCATGATTAAGTCTATCTACAAGTCTCCTTTTAATGGAACCACGAACAACAAACAAACTCGACAGATTGGTTGAACCACGAACTCTGTTGTAAAATTCCCGCCTAGCCCCGATTAATCCCTGTCTAGGCGCTAGGCCCCCCTTTCTCGCCTACGATTTTTTTCCGATTAGGCCCGCCAAATCCCGCCCAGGTCCCGCCTAATCCCGGCTAGGCGCTAGGCCCCAGTCTGCCGCCTAGAGAGCGCTAAGCTTTTTACAACATTCACCACGAACAAGATCACGAACCGTACGTCTTTCTCGTTGGTTTAAATAACTACTAGAGTTATTTACTTTGGTATGCACACCTTAAACTTTGGAGAACTTTGATGATGCTCCAAGAAGAAAACCGTAGATAAATTTTAGGAGAGATATTATTATTTCTGTATGGGAAGACGATATTTTCAATTCAATTGATATTGTAGGAGATATCTCAATATATATCTCAATCTCATATCTCAATCCCATATCTTAGTTAGAGTCCTGATGGAAAAGGTTTCTTGATAAACCTCATCTAAATAGGACTTCATATTATGTCAAATACGAATGCAACCTAATTGTATTCAATAAACTATCTTCGTTATATATATGTGTGTATGTGTACTATATATATTATCTTCGTTTTTAAATGATCATACATACTTTTTATTTTTTATTATTAATTTTATCTTTTCCCCCGTTTCTCTCAAATAGAAGTGTAAACGAATCGAATCGAGTCAAATATCATGACATTCTATTCATTTTCGGCTCATTTAAAGAATATTCTTATTCATATTCTTTTAATATTCGAATACAAAAACTGGTTCTTATTCTTATTTGAAAATATATTCGAATACATACGAATCAATCCGAATATTCCTATTTGAAATCCGAATCTATATTTATCTTTTTTTTTTCTGATTTGAATCTAAATAATAACTTTGGGTCATGATTTTTTAAACACATCAATAATGACAATAACATATTAATCACTAAATACATGGACAAAAGAAGTCTATTGCCGAGGCCATCGAAAATATACTACAAAAATACAATTATGTATGGGCTTATTAAGTTAGGTCTTTTATAAGTGAATATATAGTTATTATATATTAATAATCTACATAAATAAATATATACTTATATGTATAAAGAATATATATATATATAAGTGATTTGTATAAATATAAATATAAATATATATAATATTATTCAAATAGACTTTCGAATACTCGAATCGAATATAATAATATCTATATGCGTATTCATATAATATACAATATGAATAAATATTCTTATTTGGATTCGTATTCTAATTTTTCGAATTCGAATGTTAACATATAAATTCGAATATCGAATCGAATAAAAAATCCGCTTCTTTTACTCCATAATCTCAAATCATTTATCATGGAAAAAAATCATTTCATATTCACTCTTGTCCATGTTCTAATCACTGGCAACACGCTGGCCGAATGGCCGGCAATATGTTGAAAACTTGAATATTGGATTGGTAACAACGAACAAATTATTAGATAACGACCTAAACTCATCTAAGTCAATGTTTAACTTGACCTTTTAATAGCGCCTCTTATTAATCAATTGGAAATGTGTGTGTTTGTGTGTAGTACATATAATCTTTTATCTTCTGTGAATTAGGAACTTCATGGAATCCCATTTTCTTTCTGAATATATTTTAATTGACATATTTGATGTTATTTCTACAATTGACTTGATATATATGATACAAAAATTAAAATAGATGATCCAAATTGTCATAATCTTCTAGCTGTGATATTCTCAAGACTGAGATAGGTTCATATTCCTTATAAGACATAGTCTTATCGTTTAAAATTTAATGAACTTCCACCGATAACTCTATTCTAATGCTTTGAATATTTATTTCCATTTAAGGATAAGATGTCTACAATACTACAACCAATCAACCAAAATACAACTTGACCTTTTATATATTAATTTGCTGGTAATGTCAACATGAATTTAGTATACTTATTGCATTATTCTCTATATTCCACCATATGATATTCAAATACATTAGATGGATGAGATGTATACTAGATGATAAAATTCCCTTTGAACACTCATCTAATGTAATAGTGCTTAACTCTTAGAGTTGACAATCTTAGTCCTATAATTTCTTAATATAACAGTTTCAATCCTCGACAATTCTACCATTTAGTCAAAATAGCAATTGCAATCATGTAACTTTTACTGTCATAGGTATTTTGAGTATTTTGGCTAAATGATTGGGAAGAAATGAAATATTAAAACTCCCAAAAGAACAAAATCAGAGCTTGTAGGACCAAAATTATACAAATTAGAACATATTTGATCAAAATAGTACAAAATGAAAATCTTACGGATCAAAATTGCTAACACCTATAGTTTCGGACCAATATTTGCAATTAAGTCTATGTAATAGAAAATGAAACAGAATATTTGGACCAAGAATAAACAAATCAGCAGATTATTCCTATTCTACTTTGTTCACTTCTATTTATAGTAATCCTTCTACCCATAAAACCATCCCAACACAAGCACGCCCACAAAGATCAAATCAAGTAGAAAATAAGATAATACCCCACCCCACCCCCCACCCCACCCAAAAAAAAAAGAAGAAGAAATAGCAAGAAAGATGAAGCATTGTAGCCACCCTCATGACTTGTTTGTTGCATCACACATGGTGAGCAATAACCAAAACCTCGCATGTTTCCGTTGTAAGTTACCCTTATTCGGCACTTGCTACGCTTGCTCTGGCTGCAATTTCTACTTGCACAAATTCTGTTTTGAGCTGCCACAATCTGCCCAATTCGACTCGCACCCGAATCACACACTAGGCCTCCTTTATCCACCCTATTGCCAATCAGGCCCTTGCGATGCTTGTGGTGAATCATGCAATGGGTTCACTTACAATTGTACTTTTTGCAACTATAACATTCATGCCAATTGTGCCACCTTGCTCCATTCTCAGCCCCAAAACGAACGCGATCAGTATGTCGCGGCGTTTTTTAGGCACAAGATGTCGGAGGTCAAGTCAATGAGAAGTCAATTGGCAGGGAGTATGAGTGGTAAGAAGCAGCAGATTAATGATCAGAGAGATGAACTAGAGTATGTGAAAAAGATGGAAATGGAGGCAGAGTTGCAGAGGAGAAGGCATAATTTGTTTATGCAACAGATGAAACGAGCATCGGATTCTATCGATTTTATGGGGCAAATTGGAACTTCAAATTATACCTACAGATACTATTGAACTAGGTTGACGGTTGATGTTTGCATATTTTCTTGGATTGGAATTTGAATTGGAATTGGCCCCGCCGTGTCGTGCATGCGTGTTTCTGTATTGTTTCTTTGTATTTTCTTGTTTGTATCTTAATTTGTGTTTTGATTTATTGTATAAGAGCATGTGGTGTTTCTCGTTCTTGGTTTCTTAATTTGTGTCGTCAGCCTTGTAATTTTGATTTATTGTATGGGTTCTCTTGAGACATCCTGAGTATAATGTGATTTACTATATTTTTTTTAACTATATATATTCATATAAGTACACTCTATTAATTATAAGTTTTCATACATATCGTGTAAATATCAATAGAAAATTCAGGCATATCATGTGTTTCATTATGAAGTACTAACTACGAACATTCTATTAGCATCACGAGAACTGACATTCAAAAGGAGCTGTTCTATAATAATGAAAATTAAGGTTCCCCAAACATTTTTTCTGATAATTGAAATAAAAAAACAAATTCAATGAAAGGATTCCGTATTGGTTCAACACTCTTATCTGCAGATCATCATCTGTTCACATCTCAGACGATACGAAGTTAGGCACTTGTCATTAGGGTTGTGCATTCTCCTCTATAAGAAGGGACAATTACAAAAATTACCCCCCAGGTTTGGGTAATCTCAAGGGGATTTTTGTAATTTTCAAAAACCTATAATTTTTTTTGTTATTAGCTCAAACCTTGAGAGTAGTTTTTATAATTATCTCTTAAAAGAAATAAAAATACAAACAAAAATAAAACAAAAACAAAAACAAAAATAAAAAATTCTCCTAGCACTTTCATGAACCCCATGTTGGCTGCAACAACATTCATCAGTTCTCCGACTCGTCTGGCCTGGCTTTTTGAATATTCCAATAAAGCTTTGTAGGATTTTGAGAAGCTTTCTGCGAGCTTAGTAGTAGTTAACACTGCTTCCTTTTTCTGTTGATTTGCAACATTTTCCAATCGATATCCGTCTATAAATGAAAGTGCCGACTGTGGATTGCGGTCAAGGTGTTTGATGAAATGCTCAAACAACAAGGAAACCTGTGTTTCTGTCAAAACATATTTATGTGTGTGTATCTGAATGTTGACCCTTTCCATCAAACTTGATGCTCTTTCAAGAAGTAACTTTTCATATTCGCCTAACTCCAGGGGCGGAGCTAGACCCGAAATATTCAAAAAATGAAAATTTTTGGAAATTTAAATCAATAAAAAATAAATATTTAGTACTAAAAATTAATATTTAAAAATAAAATATACCTATAAAAAATTAAAATTTCAAAAATTTTGGGGGGGCTAAAGCCCCCCCAATCATAGGGGAGAATACGCCCCTGCCTAACTCTTTCACTTTTTTAGCTAGCGCTGCCTTTTCCATTGCCACCTCTTTTATGTAGGAAAATAGTAGTATTTCTTCTAGTACAATTTATATAAATCGTAAAAAATCAAGATAAATCGGCAAAATTTGCAAAGAAAGCAAAATGAAAATAGCTCGAATCGTGTGTTCAACACACTATCCTTAAAAGCATTCGCCCCTATTCGACGCCTGTTTCCCAGGATAAGACGAAAACCGGATTACCTATTCCTAGCGAATCAAAATTATGCCTGAAAATTATCACCAAAAATTAAAATTGCAAGAGCTTTTAGGAGAGAAATAAAATTCTTATAAATATTTTGTGTGTCTACAAATGTAAAAATAAGCCATATTTATAGGCAAAAATATGACCTTTCATGAAATAAAATATTTGATTTTTACTATTGAAAAAGCCAAATAAATTTAACCCTTACTATTCAAAAGGTCACAATTAGTAATTTACTTCAACTTGGACTCAAATTGTTCAACAACTTGTTTCAACAACTTGGTCCAACAATCCCCCACATGAAGAAAATTACTAAGATACAAAGATTTGGTGATAAATTCCAATAGTTGAACCATGCATAGGATAGGTAGGTGTTACCCTTTGAACCTTCCTTGTGAAAGCATATTTACCTTACTTACTGATCGATGAAGCGTGATGTCCTTGAACGTTTCGCGCTTTTGTGTAAACGATGATATACCTCACACAAGATTCTTCTTAACATACTTGAGTTCTCATGGTTATGTTCATTCATGGCCCCGAACATACGCCTGGTTCTCGCAAGAGGTTCTAAGAATTGAGCCTCACACAATTCTCTTGGCGCCCCACTTCTCTCTCACATAGGTGATTCTCATTTAAGATAACCCGTACTACCTTGCTCGACTTACCGACGCACAATAATCATTAAAAGCCAAATTGCTTATCCTCTTCTCCACGGGCATCATTTGTTAAGGAACGGAAGGATAACTCCCCACAAATGATCATAGAGTCTTTTTACAACTAGGTTGTCCCTTTGAACCTAGATCTTGGGATCTCGATCCAACTAGGTTGGGTTTCCATTGTATCAACTCATTTTTCTAGAGGCTTAAGTCCCATTCCTCTTAATGATTTCACAACTAACTCTCGATTCAACCCTTTGGTTAACGGATCCGCTAAATTATCCTTTGACTTCACGTAGCAATAGAGATAACACCGGTTGAGAGTAGTTGTCGATGGTATTGTGTCTCACGACGATGTGTCTAGACTTACCATTGTACATATTGCTCGTGCCCCGCCAATTCAGTTGATCATGTCACAATATATACTGATTCTTGCACGAGGTTTAGGCCATTTTGGAATATCTTCTAAGAAATTTCAAGCCATTCGGCTCTTCTTCACCACACTTGTCAGAAGCAATAAACTCGGACTCCATTGTAGACCTTGCTATAATCGCCGCTTAGAAGATTTCCATGATATTGTCGCACCTCCTAAAGTGAATACAAATCCACTTGTAGACTTAGAATCTTTAATATCGGATATCGATTAGCATCGCTATATCCTTCAATAATGACAGGATATCTTGTATAGTGCAGCCCAAAATCACGAGTATATCTTAAATACCGTAGTATTCTCACTATCCCTTTCCAGTGGTCATTCCCTGGATTACTCGTGTATCTGCTCAATTTACTCACTGCATAGGCAATGTCTGGTCTTGTACAACTCATTAAGTACATTAAACTTCCTATGACTCGTGAATATTCAACTTGAGATACAACTTCACCTCTATTCTTCAATAGATGTTTGCTTGTGTCTATTGGAGTTCTAGCTAATGACGTGTCATCCTTACTAAATTTCCCTAGAATCTTATCCACATAATGTGACTGATCAAGTGTCAGTCCATTTGAAGTTCTAGAAATCTTTATTCCGAGAATCACATCAGCTAAACCCATATCTTTCATGTCAAACCTCGAGTTCAACATATCTTTAGTGGATTTAATTATTTTATCATTACTTCCAATGATAAGCATGTCGTCTACGTAAAGACATAAAATGACATAGTCATTTCCAGTCTCTTTAACATACACACGTTTATCACATTCATTTATTTTAAATCCACTTCTTTAGTTTTCTTTGAGTTATACACGTACACGAATTTGCAAGGCCATTCATGACTTAATTTCTACTCAAGAAATTAGCATGTATCCAAGCATCCAAAACATTAAACGCTTGCGCATCAGTCTTATCCTCACTAAAGCCATGGATGATCTTTTCAAGCAAGCGTGTCAAGTTCAATATGGTCAAGTAGAAAAATATTTTCTATTGCCACTGCTTAAAATTCAAGCTGTTAAACTTTTCTGATTTTTCACAATGATTAACCAACACATTAAGTGTGGGATTGGCTACAAAAGCCTGGCCCACAACAGGGTTAAACCCAGCACTGTTTGGTACAAAATCCCGTGTTGGCACAACGGGGTTAGACCCACCACAGTTTGATTCAGATGCCATTTCTGAAACAAACAATACAAGAAGTTTAGCACTTCGAACAATCGGAACACAACCGATAAGAACACATTTACTAAATATTGTTCAAGTTTTTATTATAAGGTCCTTGCAATTTTCTTGCATCTGAATTTGCACAAGTATTAATCTATTAGTCCAAAGATTAGTTCAATCAGTCCAAACAGTCCAAAATATAGTCCAATAAGTCCAAACAGTCCAAAATATAGTCCAATCAGTCCAAAATACAATTTCCTTCCGCTTCAAATATCACGGGTATTAATCGTTTTATTCCAAAAATTATACATACTCGTACCAATTCAACAAATCTTAGATATAAAGCATATACTTTATAATCCGATTTCTCAAGTTAATTGCACTATTATTAAAGAACTAAACCAAATTCTTTAACAATATTGATAATCACATATACCCGCCATCTGTAGTAATTCCGTAAGAATTTTTTTTTTAATTTTAACCAACTAATCAACAAGATTAGAATTAAATACTAAACTAAACAATATAATATGCAAAAAGTGGTTCCAACTGATATGAAAAGCCTTAGTACATGCCAACTGCCAAATAACATGATGCAAATCATCAAAATTTAGCCACCAACAAAATGTTTAATAAATTTTTTTTTAAAAAAAAATTAAACTATCCAACTAATTTTTTACGTCTACAAAAAGCAAGCAAGATTTTGAAATTATAACTCCTAATCCAAATTTGCAACAGAGTTGAAATAGTTGCACATGCAACAGCTTCATATAAATTGTACTGTAAGATGTGTAGGAATCTGTTTTAAGTTTGTAGGAAAATAGTAGTATTTCTTCTAGTACAATTTATATAAATCGTAAAAAATCCCGAATCGGCAAAATTTGCAAAGAAAGCAAAATGAAAATAGCTCGAATCGTGTGTTCAACACACTATCCTTAAAAGCATTCGCCCCCTATTCTCGGACGCGTCTGTTTCCCCAGGATAAGACGAAAACCGGATTACCTATTCGCGAACTGAAAATTATGCCTGGAAATTATCACCAAAAATTAAAATTGCAAGAGCTTTTAGGAGAGAAATAAAATTCTTATAAATATTTTGTGTGTCTACAAATGTAAAAATAAGCCATATTTATAGGCAAAAATATGACCTTTCATGAAATAAAATATTTGATTTTTACTATTGAAAAAGCCAAATAAATTTAACCCTTACTATTCAAAAGGTCACAATTAGTAATTTACTTGAACTTGGACTCAAATTGTTCAACAACTTGTTTCAACAACTTGGTCCAACATTTTACTATGGCTATGGCTTGTTCTTCAGTATGAGCAATCGAAGAGGAGTGGCCTATGTCCATTTGCCGCTCAAGATTTTTAGATAGCTGTTCACTGGCCATTTGTTGGATCTATTCTTATTTACTACAAGTATTTATACCCTTCAAACTATACTAATTAATGGTGTAAACTTATTCACTTACATGAACTGTCACATTACTTCCAGTACATTAACATTAATTCTAGATACATTAACTAAACACATACATGTATCTGATCGACTGCCTTGGTATTTGACCCAATGTAATCTTATTGCATCTGATTCCTTTGAATCTTATTCTTCGTCTTCCCCTTTTGTCTCTCCTTCTTCCACACTTTCAAAATGGGCCCAAAAGTCGTAGTCTTTAATGGGGGGACAGCAAGTGCAAGTTTATGTGCTTTGTAGTCGATAGATTCATGCAAGAAATAGCATTTGCTTGGAGTCTGAATTTGCATTTCTCGCAGTGGAACGAAAAGGCGTTGATTAGGCTGTCATGGTTGTTGTAAAGACTGTACTGGGGCAGCTGGCGGATAATAGAGTGAGTTTGTGATCGGGGTGGGAACCTGTGTTGGATGTTTTTTGGCAATTCAAAACATGATGCGGATGAAGAATTCACAGTCGCGCTTTGGGCAAGTGTAGGCTGCTCTTGAAAAAATATAGAGATAATTACAAAAACAACCCCCGAGGTTTGGGGTAAGTACAAAAAAAAACGGAGAGAAGTTTCATAATTACAAAAAACCCCTCATGAGGTTTGATTCTGTGTCAAATGTAAAGGGTAACTGTAATATTTTTACACATGTAAAGGGGATGTTTGTAATGTTTTTTGCTTATAAAGGTTTAAAGTGTAATATCGATTAAACCTCAAGGGGGATTTTGTAATTTTCCAAAACCTGTGGTGTGTTTTGTCATTAGCTCAAACCAAGGGTAGTTTTTTGCAATTATCCCCAATTTTTTTTGATGAAAGTTGTTGCACCCCAGCCACCCTCATGACTTGTATGTTGCATCAAAAATGCTGAGCAATAACCAAAACCTCACATGTTTCGGTTGTAAGTTACCCTTATTATTCGGTACATGTTATGCTTGCTCAGCCTGCAATTCTACTTGCACAAATTCTGCGTTGAGCTGCCACAATCTGCCCAATTCGACTCACACCCCAAACACACACTAGGCCTCCTTTATCAACCATATTGCCAATCAGGCCCCTGTGATGCTTGTGGTGAATCTTGCAATGGCTTCACTTACAATTGCACTTTTTTGCAACTACAATGTTCATGCAAATTGTGCCACCTTGCTCCATTCTCAGCCCCAAAACGACCGCGATTAGTATATCACCACGTTTTTTAGGCATAAGATGTCGGAGGTAAAGTTGTTGAGAAGTCAATTGTCTATGGGTGATAAGAAGCGGCAGAATGAAGGAGAAGATGAAGCGTATGTGATGAAGATGGAGATGGAGGAGGCATTGCAGAGGAGAAGGCATAATTTGTTTATGCAACAGATTTAACAAGCAGATTCTATCGATTTCATGGGACAAATTGGAACTTCAAATTACACCTACAGATATTTTTGAAGATTGATGGTCATTTTTTGTACATTTTCGTATATTTTCTTGGATCCTGATCAGAATTGGAACTGGTGTTGTTTTTATGTTATACACTTGCATGTTTATGCGATGTTTCTTGTTCTTTCTTTCTTGATTTATGTACATCAGCTTGTAATATTTATTTACTGTACTGGTCTTCTGAGAAATTCATTTAAATTGTGTGATTTACTATATTCCTTACACTTATGTAAGTTCACATGCATGTGTTGTATTGTTATATAAAGCTTTTGGAAATTCAGCAACGGGTTAATCTACAGAAATTTATAATTTGTGTCAAATTCCTGTTAACACTCAATGAAATACACATTTCGCTTTTAGTGAATATTACTTGGAGATTCAACAAAGTTTAATAAACAACTACGGATTGTGACCGACACTAAAAATGTGCATATATCGATCTATATATCTAAATATTAATAAGGTGGGAGGAGTGGTTAGAGGAAAAAAATAAATCTCAAAAAAATTGAAAAACTTGGTACGAATCTTGAACAACGCCCTTGCAAGGGTGCTAGATAACACTTGAGTGGCAAGATTATTTATGGAGTACTACTAACATTCCATTAGCTTCACCAATAACCTCTTCCTATATAGACTAGCAATAATAATAATATTATTAATAATAATGATTTAATAATTCTCCAATGGTAAAATAAGAATGTTCCATAACTTCACCAATCACCTCTTGCTATATAGACTAGCAATAATAATAATAATAATAATAATAATAATAATTTCATATTTTCTCGAATAGTAAAATAAGAATGTTACATAAGGCAGGATTTAAATTCTCGAATGTCGGCTGCAATATTCTTCAATCCTTCGACAAATTCCATGAAATCTTGGTAGTTGTTTGAGAAGCTTTCTACCAATTTTTGTAACTCAGCTTCCATTGTCGGTTGAACTGAAGCAAATCCCCATCGATATCCATCAATAAATGAAAGTGCAGACAGTTGAACTCAACTATCTCAATGTTCACCCTCTCTATCCAATTTGATGCCTTTCCAAGAAGTAAATTTCCAGATTGGCTCAACTCTTCCACTTTTTTGGCTCCTGTTTTTTTCTCCATTGTTCTTTTCAGATCCTTTCTTTTTGCCACCAAACACAAATGCAAAGGGGGTATTTTTATACCCTTCAGATATACCTAATTAACCAATTACCTATGAACCGTATTAATTCAAGTACATTAACCAAACCACTAACTTTAATAACAGATCCATTAAATACTGACATATTTTTTTCTTTATCTTTTTTGAGAGAACTAGGCAGATATTTAAGAGTCATAATCTTGAAATTGCAAATTACTATTATCAACAGCCTAGTTATCTGATCCATTGCCTTGATATTTGCTCATAGATATGATCTCACTGCATTGGAATGCTCTGAATCTTAGTATTCCTCTTCCCTATTTGTCTCGTCTTCTTCCACAGGTGCAACATTCGTAGCAAATTGTGCCAATTATTTATTTATTAAAGATAAAAGGTTAAAAAATGATCACCTTTTCTCATGGAGGAATGTAATTTCTGCCATTTTCGCCGAATAAAGACTAGAAAAATACATGCTACTAAAAGATATATCTATTCAACCATATTATAAGTTGTGCTCTCTCTTGTAGACAATTTTTACCACCATTAAATTTGACAGAAGTTAATATTCTGAAAAATAAATATTTAATTTTAGACATTGTCATGTGAAAGATTAGAATATGTGCACGTACTGTCTATACCAACAAAGGTAAACAATTGTAACTAAAACGTATGTGACTAGTGTGGATAGCACGAACAATAAAGAAAATATAACAACTCACATTTAATAAGTTTATTTTTTTTGAAAAAAATTCGGCTCTGTCATTGTAGAGACTCAAACCCGAGCTCCTTCACCAGGGGCGTAGCCAAGGGAGGCCTTCTCGCCCCCCACGCACCCCAATTTTTTTTCCCGTTTCTCTATAGGAAAAAAATAAAAAAATTATATATATATATTTTTAATGGGAAAGAAATAGTTGAGCTAGGGGAAAATTTTATGGACTAGGGGTAATCATGGGGGCTGGCTACGCCCTTGCCCTTCCCTGAAGAGTAATACTAATGGCACTAGGCTAACCCCATTAATTAACTCACATTTAATAAGTTTACGAGGAAAGAATCCTCTTACCCCTCGAACCTCTTTCATTGAAATAAGTGTTTACCACACAAAGTATAGATTTGACAATTAGAAATCTCTCCTATCTATGTCACACTTGTACCACATATCTCAATTATTTGTCCCACTTTTCGCTTTATTTCTTAATTTCACCACAAGTGAACGGCGTAGTTAATAGATATGGTAAGCAAGATCGATCCCACAGAGATTAATAGATTAATTTACTAATTATTGAGATTATAATAGCACTGTGTCTCTCCTTTTGGGTCTGTCTCCTCTCTATTTATAACATCCCAGGACCAAACCTAAGTTGATACGAAGTGAAACTCTGTGAACCCGCACAGACGCATGGGCCGTGACAAAGCGCAAGACCAGCCTGTGCGTCAAGTCGAACCTTCGGTTTTTTTCTCGAACAGACGCACGGGTCGTGCATATACGCACGACCAGCTCGTGCGTCAATGCGAACATCAATTCCTGTTGCCTTACTCACGCACGGGCCGTGCCTATGCGCACAGGCTGCCCGTGCGTGGCCATTTCTCGCCCGATTCTTCTGACTTCTTCTCGGTCCAGCTCCATACTTCGTGTAATCGCTCGATTCTTGACAGTCTTATACTTGAAATGCTCCAGTTTGCCATAAAAGTGCTCCAAACATCGTTATTTTCCTGCAAAACGAGCAAAGCGTAATATATTTTCCACATATTGAGAACACGACCTATATTACTAAGTTAATGCATGTTTATCAACTCATTTTAGCCAAAATCATGCCCAAAATACATGCAAAACTCACACTAAACACCCGCGACCTCCCGTCGACTTTGAACGGCAACTTGAACTCCCGCCATTGAGGTGATGTCCGAATCTTCACCTATTTTGATCTATTTAGTGATCAGTTTGCTAGTTTCTTTGATCCCACTCGTTGTTCCTTTTCCATTTTCTTCCAATAGTTCGACCTCTCCAGAAATTTTTTGAGCCGGAAGCAGCAGAAATCAGTGGATTCATGATAAGTTCCTCATACAAAGGAATACAACCAAGAAAGAAAAAAACCCTTAGCCTTGCTCGAATAGGAGGGCAGAGCCCGATAGACCAACATAGGACATATATATAAGATGTCATCATTATATATATACTGACGTTCACCTATTGCATTAAAATAATATTATTCCCTCTAATGTTCATGAATAGGTATTTTAATATAATAGGTTAATGTCAGTGTACATGTAATAATGACATCATCTTATACGTGCCACTGGAAACATCACATGAAACATCTAATCCTGTATGATCTAAGCATGGCGGTGGAAGAAAATGAAAGATAGAAATGTATATGAATAAAGACATAAAGAAGAAAAATGAAAGGAAAAAAAAGAGGGAAAGAGAGAGAAAAAGAAAATTGGAGAAAAGGAAAAAAAATCATCTAAAAAATCAGATAAAACCTCTATTCCAAAAGAGGTGGTCTTATATTAGACCGTCTATTAGAAATTGTTGCAAATTTCTAGATAAGTCTAATTCTAAAATGTAATTGTATTGTAAACTAGAAAAATCTAGAGAATGCATTGTAAAGAGAAAACTCTAGACTAAAAGTAGTAAAACAAGAAAAATCTAGATTATAGAAGAACAAATCTAGAAGCATGTAAATTGCAAAATGAAACTAGAAAAATCTAGAACAAGTACTAGAAGCCTCCTTAGACTAGTATAAATAGATGTGGAGGCATTCTTGTGTAGATAAACAAGCAAAATAGAAAACCAAGTAATAAAACTTCTACTTCAAAGTTCAAACATCTCTTTGTCTTAGTTCCTCCATTCGTCAATAAACCAAATCTATCTCCTTCACTTACACTACATACTGTATTACACCTACAAAATAAGCCTCTCATTTCCAACCTTACTATAAAATAAAAACTCTATCATATCATAAAACTATTTCCATCAGTGGCATCAGAGCCTCATTCGATTATCGGGTGATACCATGGCCGACACATTCCGCTCATCTATTCCAATTCCAATCTTTCGTGGTGAAAACTACGATTTCTGGTCTATTAAAATGAAGTCCTACTTTTGTGCTCAAGATTTGTGGGATATTGTTAAAAATGGATATACTATTCCAAACGATATTTCCACATTATCCGCAGTACAAAAGAAGGAATTTAAGGAGAATCAATAGAAGGATTCTCAAGCACTCCTTGCTCTTCAGATGAGCTTGGCAGACGAATATTTTCCAAGGATCATGGGAGCAAAAACTGCTAAAGAGGCATGGGATAAGTTGCAGGAGAAGTTTCAAGGCAATGAAAAGGTGCGTGCTACTAGACTTCAAACCTTGAGAAAGAAGTTTGAGAATTTAAAAATGTTAGATTCTCAGACTGCTAAAGACTATTATTCATGAGTAAATGAAGTGGTAAACCAATTACGAGCATATGGGGAAAATTTTCCAGAAAGTAAAATTGTTTCCAAAATTTTAATCACTTGCACAGAAAAATATGATCCCATAATTGCGGCTATTGAGGAATCCAAAGATATAGAAAAATTAACTGCTACAGACTTAATGGGATCACTTGGGGCTCACGAGAAAAGATTAGAAAGACGTTACGAAAAAAAGACATAGATAATGCATTTCAATCAAAATTAAATATGCGAGTCTCGAGAAAAATAAGAAAAATGGGAGAAAATCTAATGAAGGGAAGCCAACAGATAATAATGACAAGTTTCCTCCATGTGGTATATGCAAAAGGAAAAGTCACTTGGAGAAAGATTGTTGCTTTAAAGGAAAACCACAATGTCAAAATTGTAAGAAGTTTGGACATGTAGAGAAATCATGTTGGTTAAAGCAAAGACACAAGGCTAATTTCTCTGAAAATACGGAATTCGATAATAGTCTCTTTTATGTCTGCCAAGCTGCATCAGAAGAAAATAAAGATACTTGGTATTTGGACAGTGGTTGTAGCAACCATGTGACTAAAAATGAAAGTATTTTCTGTCAACTTGATAAAATAAGTACAAAGATAAAATTGGAAATGGTGATTATATGGAAGCAACTGGCAAAGGCACTATTGCTATAGACACAAAAAAGGGTAAGAGATATATTAATGAAGTTCTCTTAGTCCCTACAATAGATCAAAATCTACTTAGTGTGGGACAAATGATGGAGAAAGGATACTCTTTGCATTTCGAGGGAGATTCTTGCACAATCTATGATAAAAAGGATAAATCCCTCATAATTACAAAAGTTAAAATGAGGGAAAATAGACGTTTTCCCATCCAATGGAGATACGCAAACGACGCTGCAATGACGGCCCAAGTTGACGATACTTGGTTATGGCATAAAAGGTTCGGACATTTTAATTTACAAGGATTAAAGATCCTAAATCAGAAGAACATGATGCGTGACTTTCCAACAATCAAAGAGCTTGATGGAGTCTGTGAAGGGTGCATGCTCGGGAAACAACACCGACAACCTTTTCCATCTAGAAAAGCTTGGAGAGCCAAAAAACCATTGGAGCTAGTACACACAGACATCTGCGTTCCGATGTATACTCCTTCACATGAACAAAACAGGTACTTCATACTCTTTATTGATGATTATACTAGATGACATGGGTTTACTTTCTACGAGAAAAATTGCAAGTATTCGATATTTTCAAGAAATTCAAGGCACATGTCGAAAAGCAAAGTGGTCACAAAATCAAAATAATAAGGAGTGACCATGGAAAAGAATACACTTCTACTCAGTTCACAAAATTTTGTGAAGATGAAGGCGTGGAGCATCAACTCACAGTCGGATACGCACCAGAACAAAATGACGTCTCAGAAAGAAAGAATAGAACAATAATGGAGACTGCAAGATCTATGCTAATGGAGAAAGGTATTCCCAAATCCTTCTGGGCAGAAGCTATAAGTACTGCAGTCTATCTACTAAATAGATGTCCTACCAAAGTTGTACAAGACAAGACACCAGTCGAAGCTTGGAGTGGACGAAAACCATCAGCTAAACATCTACGAGTATTTGGATGCATCTGCTATGTTCATATTCCACAACAAAAAAAGGAGCAAGTTGGATGAGAAGACCGAAAAAGGTATATTCTTAGGCTATAGCACTCAATCCAAAGGTTACCGAGTCTATAGCTTAAGCACAAGAAAATTGATCATTAGTCGAGACGTAATGTTCGATGAAGATGTTGCGTACAATTGGGAGACAGGCCAAGTGGAAAGGAGGAGTATCAACCTTCCTAAACTAACTCATGAACAAGAAGAAACCAAAGAACGATCCGCCGGAGACGCTTAAGCGAGCAACAACTAGAGATCCTGACACATCTCCAGACTCAACACCAAAAAAGACTAGATCACTCAGAGAAATATATCAAACATGTAATTTAACGATTATGGAGCCAGATAGCTACGAAGCGGCCGCTAAATAAGAAGTCTGGGTAAAAGCAATGGAAGAAGAAATAAAAATGATCGAGAAAAATGAGACGTGGGAGCTCACAGATCTTCCGCATGACAAAGAAGCTATAGGAGTTAAGTGGGTCTATAAGACAAAACTTAACCCGATAGTTGAAGACAAAAATACAAAGCAAGACTTTTGCAAAAGGATATGCAACTTGATATGGCATCAACTACGGTGAGACTTTCGCTCCGAGTCCGACTCGACACGATACGAGCACTTATTGCATTAGCAGCTCAGAAACAATGGAAAATATATCAACTTGATGTGAAGTCTGCATTTCTTAATGGTTATCTTGAAGAAGAAATCTACGTCGAACAACCTCAAGGGTTCGTGGTACAAGGGAAAGAAGACAAAATTCTCAGATTAAAGAAAGCATTATATGGATTAAAGCAAGCCCCACGAGCCTAGTGTAGCAGAATTGACGACTATTTCACTGAGCTTGGATTTAGGAGGAGCCAACACTATTTATCAAGACCCAAGGTACGAATGATACACTCATTGTCTCTTTATATGTAGATGATCTCATATTCACAGGAAACAATGAGAATATGATTATGGAGTTCAAAGAAGACATGATGAAGACATTCGAAATGACGGACTTGGGTTTGATGCACTATTTCCTTGGCATCGAGATACATCAAAGAAAAGATGGTATCTTTATCTCACAAAAGAAATACACAACAAGCTTACTTAAAAGGTTCAAGATGGAAGGATGCAAGACTGTAGCAACTTCACTTGACAACAACAAGGCACTCAAAAAGGAAGATGGCTCACCGAAGGCAGACAACTCACAATTTCGAAGTCTAATTGGAAGCTTACTCTATCTAACAACAACTCGACCCGACATTATGTACGCAACTAGCTTCCTATCAAGATTCATGCAGAATCCGAGTCAAATTCATTACGGAGCACCAAAGCGAGTACTCTGATATCTGCAAGGAACAAAGAACTACGGTATTTGGTATGAATCTGTGACATACTCAAAACTAATAGGCTATACAGACAGCGACTGGGCAGGATCAATCGATGACATGAAAAGCACATCAGGCTATGCATTCACATTGGGTTCAGGAATATTTTCTTGGGCATCCAAAAAGCAAGCAACGATCAGACAATCATCGCCAGGTTTGAATATATAGCAAAGAAAGCAATGACTACTACGGTCAAGCAATATGGTTGAAGCGCATACTTGAAGACATGGAAGAAGTACAAGAAAAGGCTACAAAAATTTTCTGCGATGTGAGTCCGCTTATAGCAATGGCAAAAATCCCGTGTTCCACAAATGTAACTAAACACATCAAAATCAAGTATCACTTCATCCAGGAAGCGAAATGAAACAACGAGTGAAATTGAATCGGAGCATTGCAAGACCGATGACGAACAACTAGCAGATATTTTCACAAAAGCATTACATCGAGGAAAGTTCGAGATATTATGAGATATGATTGGAGTCACATAAATATGCAACAAGGAGGAGTATTAGAAATTGTTGCAAATTTCTAGATAAGTTCAATTCTAGAATGTAATTGTATTGTAAACTAGAAAAATCTAGAGAATGCATTGTAAAGAGAAAACTCTAGACTAAAGGTAGTAAAACAAGAAAAATCTAGATTAGAGAAGAACAAATCTAGAAGCAAGTAAATTGCAAAATGAAACTAGAAAAATCTAGAACAAGTACTAGAAGCCTCCTTAGACTAGTATAAATGGATGTGGAGGCATTCTTGTGTAGATAAGCAAGCAAAAAAAAAAAAAACCAAGAAATAAAACTTCTACTTCAAAGTTCAAACATCTCTTTGCCTTAGTTCCTCCATTCTTCAATAAACCAAATCTATCTCCTTTACTTACACTACATACTATATTATACCTACAAAATAAGCCTCTCATTTCCAATCTTACTATAAAATAAAAAATATATCATATCATAAAACTATTTCCATCACCGTCTCATAAACTTAAATTTATGAGATGGATCCTACAAAAACACAAAAATATGGGTATTTTTCATGGGTTCGAGTTGAAATTCTATTTACATATAGCAACCGTCTCATAGATAATGACCGTGAGACCGTCTCTCATACAAATTTTGCCATTCCGAATTGTTCATTCGCATGCCACTTGAGCAAAATTGCCAATTTGATTATTGATCAAATGACGTACAAGTTGCCTTTCAATTCGATCCGATACCAATTTCCGGATGAATTATATGGATGATTTTGAAGCATCCCTTTTTTTTTTTTCTATAAATCTCCTACCGCGTAGCCACGTGAGGACTAGTGCATCGTGTGTGTGTGATAGACTGCAGATCTTGAATTTTGAAGTTGCCCTATTCAATTTGGGTTGCACCGTACTAGAACTTGCAGTGACCCTATAAAATTTAGGTTGGCCGACTACACTGGAAATTCAGCCTATAAAAGGGATTTGAGTTAAAATTTAAAAGGCCAAAAGAATTAAGAATAACGTGTCCTAATTAAGACATTGAATAGACAATTGCCTTATTTGTTATGTAGAGGGAAATATATTTTCCAAACTTGTAATATACAACCTTTTGGAAATACTTTTTAAATGAATTTTTTGGATCTAAAATTTCATTTTCCATAATAATAATAATTGTTTGGTTGTTAATTTAGAATTGACTTTTGGATAAGTCACTTCTTCCAAAATTTCATTCAGATAAGCTGAAATTGGATAGTATGAAAATCGACAAATAATTGCTAATATAAAGGCACGACCTTCAAATTTGTCTTTTTTATTTTTTATTTTCTATTTTTAAAAATTTTAGCTCGATAATCGCCTAGCCAAAACGAAATTGTTTTAAGCGCACTGGTCAAAAATCTTGGCTACGCCCATTTTCCTCCTTCCCGCGAATCTCCAAGTTGTTTTTTATTTCTTTTTTATTTTTGCACACTGAAACTATTCTTTGTTGAACAAGTCAAGATTCGATTATTCTGCGAATAATGTCTTTCAAATAATTTCTTGCTCAACTCCATATAATTATTGCCGCCAAGAATAACAAGAAAAATAAAATTGTAAAAAAATACAACATGCATGAAAAATAAATGATATTAGTTGTCTTTCCCGGACAAATTATAAGTTATTTCTTGATATTTTGACCCGTGCATTTAAAAAATGAGATTTGAGAGTAAATGGGATAATTTATCCCTTATATGAACCATCAAAAATAGTACTAAATTAAAATAGGAAAATTTGATATTACAATGCCATTTATTTTTCTTCTCTCGTTAAAACTCTTTGCCATTTATTTGTTCTTTTCTCTCAACAAGGAAAAAAAATAAAAAAGACAATTCCTTATGGAAAAAATATATACGTGTTTTTCCAGTCTACTACATTAAGGCTACCCACTAGCCACATGGCCATACGTTAGGAAATTGATTGGAATTGATGAGAACGAGAATCGCGGTGCCTAGCTAACATGCAGGCTTATAAACGAATTTTGAAGAAGAAAAAAAAAATAGTTATATTTGAACTTCTTAAAACTTCTTATAAAATAATTGTCAACACCTCATTTAATTTAGGCTAAAGCTACTAAAAAATCTTTGATTCCACATTCCAGTATAACTATGAGCATGTAGCTCAAGTTGTATCGTTTCCTCAGCCTTTGCAAGGGTACTTTATGGTAAATGTTCAAACTCTGAATATAGTTTCTTTGAAATTTACTACATTTCCTCCAAATACTACTCCCAACTTATTAAAGAAAAAATCCAATAAACAAATTAAAATTCCATTTAGCTAGCCATATTCATTCCTTTTATTTTACAAAAAAAATGAAAAAGAAAAAAGAAAAAAGACTACAAATTCTTATTGTGTAAAATATAACGAACGTGCAACAGATAACTGTGTTCCAATTCTTTCAAAATTCTACGGATAGTTTCTCAAAAAAAAAAAAAAGAAAATTCTGCGGATAGGATCAGTACGGGCTATCAACCAAAGTACAAGTTGACTTTCATTTGCGCCAATGTCAAAATGAATTTCGTATAGAATAAACTGCACGGAGTCTCCTGCTCTATTCTCCCGTTCCATATGATCATGTTGGATCGATCATCCATTACTGTTTTGAACATTATTTGGAATATTATAAAGAATGAAATAGAAATAACAAACAAATCAGTCAATTATTGTTAAATTCAGGGGAACTTGGTACGGTCTCACACATGAAGCGTACCCAATAAAGGGGGAGAGCCCAAGCCCACCAAGTGAGGTTCTATCCTAAAACGAATTGGTAATAGGAGGAGTAGCTCACTTGGCTTATAGACAATGCTCTCTTTCTCTAATTAATCACTTGGAACAACTCACTAGTGACATATTTCAACAATTATTCCCATTCACAAAAAAAAACACTAATTCTCTCTAGAGAATGGTTCATTCGAAAATGAGCCGTCTTCATCGTTTCTACTTATAATTCATTAATGATGGACTCGAATTTGTTGTTATTTCTAGTGATTATTACCAATAACAACAGCGAAAAATATGGAAATCAAATTTCTCGAGAGACAAGCCCCATCGCGACGAACAGACTCGATAAACATGGATTTATGGGACGACAAGCTGAAGAAAATGGAGGCCTTCGATCCTACTATAACCAACCTGACAGGGTTACGCAACAGTTCGTCACCCCTATGATCCTCGACCGTCCTCTTCAAGCTAGGGTTGACTCAAACCCTAAAACTATTCCGACCTTTCACGTACATGGGGAATCGTCAGGCTCCAAATCTGCTGATGCAGGGATTTTGCTCAATACCATCGACTCAAAGAAACCTGCTGGTGCAGGGATACTTCGTAATACCCCCCAGGAGCATCATAATCATCTTGAAGGGTCTTGGCCAACATCTAAGCCTTCTTTTGTACAAACGCTTTGCCGGAGGCATCTACTAAACCAGTAAAAAAATGCGACTATTTTTCTGTTACGATGGACGAAGATATATACCAAAAACGAATTGCATAACTAAAAAACTCCTTAATCGGGCGTGTGATATACCCGACGAGCATGAAACCTCATACATGGGATGAGCTTAGGAAGAAATTGGCATTGCTATGGA
The DNA here is from genome assembly GCA_016081115.2 of Rehmannia glutinosa. Taxonomy (NCBI): domain Eukaryota; kingdom Viridiplantae; phylum Streptophyta; class Magnoliopsida; order Lamiales; family Orobanchaceae; genus Rehmannia; species Rehmannia glutinosa. The sequence goes on along the minus strand of CM071925.1, from coordinate 72,163,493 downwards.
ACATTATTCAATTCGCGGAACTGAATGAGCGTAACCGTATTTTTCAAAGGGCGACATTGAATTTATCTCTGGCTCGATTCGCCTGATGAACTGGATCCCCGATTTCAATCTGTACAAGATTAACACGTCCAAAGCTCAGGTTTGGGTTCGTATTTATGAGCTTAGTTTGGAATATTGACATCCTTCATTGATTACGAAATTGGCTTGTGCCATAGGTACTCCCATGCACATTGATAGTCGTTCTTTCACGGGTGAGGTGGGTCACTTTGTTCGTGTTTGTTGAAATAGATCTTAGCTCTTCTCTTCAGGAATGCATAATGGTTGAAAGAGCATGACATTGCTCTTTTGTTTCCATCGGATATGAAAATATTTTGGAATATTATGTTCATTGTCGAATTGTAGGTCATAACATTAATCAGTGCAGACAATCCACAACTCATGAGGTAAAACAGGCAGATGTTGAGGTGCGTCCTCGTAGTCGTTCGGCGGGCAGACATTATAATAGGTGGAGGTCTCCGGCTAAAAAGGATAAGGATGTGGAGGAAACTTGGGTACAGGTGAAAAATAAAAAGGGACGGCCCTCGAAAGACAACCCGGATAACAGAGCTTCTACATCGGGTATTGCGACCCGAAACTCGTTCGATGTCTTTGAGGAGCTTGATGTCAATAGTAAACAAGATGAGGAAAATCATACCAATTTTGATGGTGGGGAATTTCATAGCAATGGAGACAGTAAGACGGTTAAGAACAATGGTAAAGACGCTCAAGGAAATAAGGAGCGTTCGTTGGTGCTCTACGAACCGCAACCATCAAATATTATTCATAATCAAGCGCAGGCTGATCAGTTGGTTGACAAGGAGAAGGCTGACTTAAATAAGGCCATTGAGACCGTGAATATCAGTAATCCTGTTAGTAATTACGTGTTAACACCTAGTGATCCTTCGGAAAGTATTAATTCGACTGAACTTTTGGAGAGCTTTCAAGCCATGGCGGCAATAGTCCCAAAGAGGTGGTCTGATATGGCGGAAGACGAAGAGCAAGATGAAGAAGAACAACACAAGTCAGAAGCTTTAAAAACCAAGCTAGACGTCTCTTCAACTACTCCGCCTTGTCATTCACTAATGTGCAAGCTATGAAGAATATGAACATGGTAGCTCGCGGATCCTAGGCCGACATTCCACAAGACCCATCAGATCATCAAGACGATACTCGAGCACGTGCAAAAATAACAAATGACAATATCACTTGAAAATCCTTGAGACAGAAATGCCCTTCACTAAAATTGCGTTTTAAGTTATTTTTGTGGTTTTCTCCTGAATTTTTGCATTATTTTTCCTTTGCTACCTGATCGGCTTGTGATCAGGACTTTTTCCTTTCTTTTTATTTTTTAATTAAATAAAAAAATAATTATTCCCATTCCATTACACATCTTTTATTCCCAATAATGGTTATATATTTAGTGTGTCAATACAATATATAAATGTCACGCGTATAATAATGACATTATCTTATACATGTGGCATTCACATAGTAATTAAATCAGATGAAATACGATTGGAAATAAGAGATCTCGTATGCTACTATTGTATTTGACAACTTCTATTTATAGAAAGCCTTCTACCCACAAAATCATCAATCTCAACACATACACAAACACACACACACAAAGATCAAACTAAGAAAGAAAGAAAGGCATACCAAGAAAGATCATGATGACGCATATGAGCCACCCTCATGACTTGTATGTTGCTCCTATTACCAATAATCAACACATCACATGTTTTGGTTGCAAGTTACCCTTATCCGGCACGTGTTACGCTTGCATAGGCTGCAATTTCTACTTGCACAAATTCTGTTATGAGCTGCCACAACATGCCCATTTCAACTCACACCCAAATCACACACTAGGCCTCACCTATCCACCCTATTGCCAATCAGGCCCTTGTGATGCTTGTGGTGAATCTTGCAATGGATTCACTTACAATTGCACTTTTTGCAACTACAACATTCATGCCAATTGTGCCACCTTGCTCCATTCTCAGCCCCAAAACGACCGCGATCACTATATCGCGACGTTTTTTAGGCACAAGGTGTGGGAGGTGAAGTCGTTGAGAAGTCAATTGGCAGGGAGTATGAGTGGTAAGAATCAGCAGATTAATGACCAGAGAGACGAATTAGAGTATGCGAAAAAGATGGAGATGAAAGCAGAGTTACAGAGGAGAAGGCAGAACATGCATTTGCAGCAGATCAAGTACATGACAGAAACTAGCGACTTTATGAATCAACTTTGACCGATGATTTTCGTATGTTTTCTTGGATTGAAATTGGAATTGGCCAGTGTTGTTGGTTTATTAAAGATGCATGCATCTTTAATTTCTGGGGCGTTCTTGTATTTCTTGTTCTTTGTTTCTTTATTTTGTGTGCATCGGCTTTGTTATTTGGATTGATTGTGATGGTTTTTTGAGAAATTTAAATTTTGTGATTTAATATATATATATATATATATCTTCTATATAAGAAATCACCATTAATCAGTGCGATTGATTTTGGACCAAAGTAAACCCAATCAAGCAATAGAAATAAGGAATAATTACAAGAACACTAATATATCGCGATAAAGCCTTAAGGTTTTGCAAAATTACAAAAAAACCTGTTGAAGTTTGATAAATTTAAGGATGTAAATATAATATATATATATATATAAAAGTCAGAAAACTTTTTGAAATTTTTTACTTATGAACAAGAAAAATGTAAGACGAAATCAAGTTAAAGCAGGTTATTAATTTTCAAAAATTTCGAGATTTTTCTATAATTAGCCTAACCTCAAGGGTCTTTTTTTGGTAATCACCCCTTGAGTAATAATAATAATAATAATAATAATAATAATAATAATGATAATAATGATAATAATAATATTTTAAGAAAAGTTTGAACAAATAATTTTATAATAATAAAGATCTATTCTGATTAATACTTGCAATAGCTCCTCTGTTTCTAAGCTAGTTGTTCTGCTTATGGACACTATCACCACTTTTTCTTCTTTTTATATTACTAGTAAGAAACACGTGCTTCGCACGTGATCCATATGAATTTATTAAAATTTAAATAATTTAATTGATCAACATTTAAAGTGTTTTACTAATAAATATGTACTAATTAAATACTTGGATTATTAAAATTGAAATACTTCAAAATATTTTAATTTACATTTTGTTTTTTGTAATTATAAATCTGCATGAGCGATTAAGTAAATCTTTTAAAAAGCTCAATACAACAAAATAACTAAATTATTATAACAACAAAATAAGTTTGTATATTAGTTTATGATCATATTAATCAATCTTTTGTGATAGTTTAATGGCTATGAAAGTATTTTCTTAATTAATTTCAGAACTGTTTTTAAATTAGATGCATTATGCACGATTATTCGGTAATTCATGAGCTAAAATTGATATATCACAAGTTATTACATTGATTAAGAATTTAATGAGTTGGGAAGAATGGAAGGGAGGGTATAAATCTAAAAAACACTGGAAAACTCGACATCGTATCATCGTCCTACGAAGAGTGAGCGATATCACTTTAACTACAAACTGTATCAAAAACTTAAAATTTATTAAATTACTTCTTTACCAAAATCAAGAATAACCTCATGACTTTCTTTGTAATTCTTATTTCTCGAAAAACATATAAAATAAAATTAAAGTTAATTAATATTATCCTGGTATCATCGTGTGCTTACTTCTTTCATATTATCTCTAACTTCTTCGATTAAAGAAACGTAACTTCAAAACAGATATAAACGTACAAAATATGTGCCAAAACGAATAAGACTTTTCATAAAGAATCCTAATTCTAATGTCAAAGTGAATATTTTTATTAACACTTAAACTTAAAGTTATAGCAATCCATTTATTTTAAGTGTCGTATATAACATAATAAACGTTAACCAAATATAGATGACAACTAATCTATTTTTGTCATTAAAGGTTATGTGTTTAAATGAAAACATTGATAACTTAAAATCTAAATTTTAAAATTTTATCGAATTGATACAAAATATATTCAATTAATAAACACTTAAACCAAAAATAGTTAAAAATAAAAGTTATCAATTTCCACATTAAGTCAAACTTCAACAATTCAATATAATACTTATTAAGTTTTATATTTCAAAATTACTTTACAAAAACTTATGCCTTTTAAAAGAATAACTAACACAATTAGTTTTATAAATATATATTATACTATTATAGATGATACTTGTAGTTGAATTTGACTCTTTCTATTTATTATAAAATATATAGTTATAAATTTTCTAAAACATATAATTATACAAATTATAATTATAATTATACAAATTATAATTTTCTATTTATTTTATTGTTGTAATATATAATTACCATGCCTTTTCATAAAAAAATAATGCCTATATGGGAAAAAACAAATATATTTTTTTGATCAAATAAGAAAATGTACTTGCTATATATTTCAAGTTGCAAAAATCCCTCAATTATCCTCTTGCTCCTCCTTAGGCCGTTAGAATTCACAGTACTTAGCACGAAACGTGGTCAGTTCGCTCTAGTTTAGTATTATATATGGTTTAATACTGTTAATTTGATACATAAATAGTACTATGGATATTATATTGGTACCTAAATAATATGTAATTTAATAAATACCAAAGTTTGACACATGTATCAAACCCTTTCATATTAAAAATTTCTTTCATTTATTTATTTTATTAAAATTTCATATATATTTATTTAGAAACTTTTTATTTCTAATTTTCGTCACATGTTTTTTTTATATACTTCATTTTGTAAAAGTTTAAGATATTTTATACTTGAATTTTGTAATAATTATTGTATTTGTGCTTGAACCTTTATTATTTTTTAAAGGTGCTTTTTATGAAATCAATTTATTTTGTCAAAATTTCCATATTATATATACATTATGAATTTTTTTAATTTTTCTTCAACAATTCCTAGCAATGATACATATATCATTTTTTAGCCTTTTACTTTTAATCTTTGAATCTTATATATGTTTTATTTGGTTAAACACGAAACTATCTTTTAATAAGTTAAGTACTAATGATTTGAACAATATCCCACAATATAAGTAGTAAATAAATATTTGTAATGGAATAGAAGTGACTAAAATTATAATAAAATTTGAATAAATAAATAATTTTGACATTGACTATGGAATAATATATTTTTATCTAATCAAAAGGTTTCAAAAAACTATCCAACAATTCAAGAATTTAATATAAATATAAATAAATATATATAAACAATAAAGTATAAGTATAGTATAGATATTTAGTTATTGATAAAGAAAATTATTTAAATATATTTATTTGGTTTGTGAATCTATCATAAGTATCATACTGATTTTTAATTTTTATAATCTTTTAGGAGGGTAATTTTTAACTCGCAATCAAGTGTCATTGAGAAACTCAAATTAATATGTATTAAATGACTTATAAAGAAAATATATATCAATTTTAACTTCTATCACACTTAATTTGCTTTTAATTACTAATTTTATACCATTCTTTTTTGTCATTAAATCATACATTTTCTATTGATAATATAAATTGAAATTATATATATCTTAATAAAGAACAATAACTTTAAAACCAAAGTAAATATTATTTTGTATAAGTCATATTGTTATCCATATTTAGAGTCTAAAAGGACATTTGTTTTGTCGCAAAGAAAGTGCTCCGTCTTTCTTCTTCTTGTGCTTCGTTAAATTCTTTTGTATTTTAGTCCATTAATATTTTAGGTGATGAAATATAAAAAGCACAAGAAAATAATTAAAATATAAAAAAGAGATTACTCTTTCTTATATTAAATAATAAAAATTTATCTCGTTAGGGTAGAAAATATTGCTATATATCATCCAGGTTTAGCTTACTTTTTATTTTTATTTGTATTTCTATTTTTTGTGCAGGAGATTTTTATATTACTTCTTAATACACTTGCTTTAAAAAATATTTATTTCGCTGCTAAAAATTTGTTTAGGTATCACGGATAAGATACATTGAGGATAAGATACATTGAGGATGTGACTATTTTACGATCTCGACTAGATGTTACCATTAAATATCCCCTCCTGAGGATAGAAGAACTATTTGATCAACTTCAAGGAGAGACGGTGTACTCTAAGTTTGATTTGCAACAAGGATATTATCAATCGAAGATCCATGAAGAAGACATTTCCAAAATGGCATTTCAAACCGAGATATGGACACTACGAGTTTGTAGTGATGCATTTGGTCGACAAACGTACAAAGAGCATTTATGGATCGATGCATCGAGTCTTTCAACCCTATTTGGATCAATTCGTAGTGATATTCATTGATGACATACTCGTATACTCTAAGTCTAGAGAAGAGCATGAACGTCATCGAAAAATTATTTTGGAGACACTACGAGCACAAGTTGTATACCAAATTCAAGCAAGTGCAAATTTTGGCTTAGTGAAGTCGCATTCTTGGGACACATAGTATCGCTTTGGGATCGCCGTAGATCCTTCGAAAGTACAGACAGGTGGTTGAATGGAAACAACCCGAGTCAGAAGGAGATTAGAAGTTTCTTAGGACTAGCTGGATATTATCGAAGATTTATCCAAAATTTCTCCAAGATAATGGGACCACTCACTCGACTAACCGGAAGCAAGTCAAGTTTGAGTGGAATGACAAGTGTGAGGCTAGTTTCCATGAGTGAAGAAACGACTTACTACGACTCCAGTCTTAGCCCTTCCAAAGGGAACAAAACTTTGTCGTCTACGATGACGCATCAAAGAAGGACTAGGAGCGTGACTATGCAAGAAGTAAAGGTCATTGCTTACGCATCACGAAAACTCAAGTCGTATGAAGCCAATTACCCAACGCATGACTTGGAATTGGCAGCAATAGTGTTCGCGTTAAAGAAATGGAGGCACTACCTCTATAGAGAAACATTCACGGTTTTTACAGATCATAAGAGCCTAAAGTATCTATTCTCTCAGAAGGAACTCAATTTGAGGCAACGGAGATGGATGGAGTTAATAGAAGATTATCACTTTGATATTCAATACCATCCCGGGAAAGCTAACGTAGTAGCTGACGCCTTAAGCAGAAAGGCGAGTTTAGCTAGACTAATGATTCGAGAGTGGAGATCATTAGAAGAATTGAGCACTTGGAATCCGACGAGAACCAGTACTCGAATTTCATGTGCTAATATTTGATTAAACCCGATCTATTGAACGAGATCAAAGTAACACAGGGGATTGACGTGCAACTTCAAAAACTAAAAGAGAAGATACTCAAAGGAGAGAGATCAGAATTCTCGGTACAGGAAGATGGGATCATCAGATTTCGGAATAGAATTTGTGTACCGAGTGATGAGCAACTTAGGAACAGAATCCTCTCAGAAGCACACCGTTCGAAATACACTATACATCCCGGAGGAAACAAGATGTATAAGGACTTGAAACAGCATTACTGGTGGGCAAACATGAAGAACCAGGTAGCAGAGTTCGTTGCGAGATGCTTGACTTGTCAACGAGTAAAAGTTGAACACCAACGACCATCTGGTTTATTACAACCGTTGAGAATTCCCGAGTGGAAATGGGAACACATAACGATGGACTTCGTGATGGATCTACCAAGGACCAAAGGAGGCCATGATGTTATATGGGTAGTCGTAGACCGACTCATGAAATCTGCACACTTCTTACCCATGAAGAAAACCAACAGCTTGCGGAAACTCGCGCAGATTTATATCCGAGAGATCATTCGACTGCATGGAGTGCCAGTCGACATTGTGTTAGACAGAAACCCGAGGTTCGTCTCTAGATTCTAGAAGTGCTTGCACGAGAAATTGGGTACCTCGCTAAGTTTCAGCACAGCAGCACATCCACAAACTAATGGCCAGTCTGAGTGAACGATTCAAACCCTGGAAGATATGCTACGAGCCTGCACGTTGGATTTCCAAGGAAGTTGGGATTCACACGTACCATTAGCCGATTCGCCTATAATAACAGCTATCAGGCCACAATTGGGATGGCACCCTACGAAGCCTTGTACGGGCGAAAGTGTCGATCTCCACTACACTAGGAGATTGATGTCCAATGGACTCCAAAAGAGAAACAAAAGTCGCCCTCGATTCCAAAGTACTTAGTTCAGGAGGCCATGGAGAAGGTCAAGCTGATCAAGGAACGGATCCGCACAGCTCAGAGCCACCAAAAGAGTTACGCAGACAAGAGGAGAAAGGACTTAGAATTTGAAGTCGGAGATGAAGTATTTCTCAGACTCTCTCCACGGAAAGGATTGATCAATCCAAAGAAAAGAGGCAAGTTGAGCCCGAGATATGTTGGACCTTACAAAATTTTGCAGAGGATCGGGAAGTTAGCCTACCGACTCAAGTTACAAAGACAAAAGATGTGGGAATGCACGATGTATTCCATGTATCGAGGTTAAAGAAGTATCAACCAGATCCCGAGCATATTATCACCCAAGATACTCCTCCTCTGATGGAAAATTTATCCTACATCGAGAAACCAATCCGGATCATTGACCAGCAGATACGTCAGTTGCGTAATAGAGAGATCTCGATGGTTAAAGTGGTATGGCGAAACCACAACCGATACGAAGACGCAACGTGGGAGATAGAAGAAGACATGAGGAATCAATATCCAGAGTTGTTCTGAAGAGAATTTGGGGACCAAATTCTTTTAAGGAGGGGTGAATGTGAGACCCCGAATTTTAACAACGTGAGATACGATGTTGTAGTGATTATTTATTCGGCTATGTATCACAAACACATTATTAATGAACCGTGACCCGACTTTTATTTATTTCTTTCAACATCAATTACGCCTTTCTCGTTTTCGAGCCTAACGATTTTATATTCTTCCTCTAGTATTAATACTTCATCGAATGACTATAACTTTAGAAATATTAGACCTCCAACAATTTAGGAGTGCATTCCAATCCATATCCTAATATTTCATCTTATTCTATAATTCATCCCAACCAATTTCCCAATCATTTTTTTTAAAAAAAAAATTATTTTTTTTATATTTTTAAAAAAATTCGAAAATTACCATAAATGGGGAGGTTGTTTCATATTATTTTCAATACCTACAATTATATATCTATATATATATATTTACATATATATATATTATTTTTCCTCAACTTTTGGTCACATGCCTAAAGGAAAGACAAACGTTTCTTTCCACCAAATTCTAATAAATAAAAATATCAACACCATGATTATTATTCCCTCCAACTTTTGGCTCCTTGTCTTAGGGTAATCAATCATTTTGTTATTTTTTTTCTTTATCTACCAATATTATTCATTTCATAATTATCATAAAAACACAAGACTTGTTTCCATTTTCCTCTCTAAAGGATCAAATTCTTCAAGCATAAGGTAAGAAAATATTCATTTCTCCCAACTCTATTTTTCTTCTCCAATCCTCAACCTTATACCTACACCATCTAATAATGTTGAATCCTTCTTGTTGAGGTACTCCTAGAGAAATTTCTTGAAGAATTAGAGACCTAGATTTGACTACAAGCTTGAAGAGGAAATTCAAGACTATACATTATTAAGGTGAGAAAATTATGGTTTTAGTATTTTTCTCTTGACAACATGAAGAATTAATTTTTGACTCAAGAATATGAATTTTTGGAGCTTAGGGGCTGACCTACATCATCTCAAGTTGAGGTTAGAGGCTTGAAGGAAAATTTACATTTTTGAGACTACTTGAAGACATTAAGGTGAGTAGTAACCATTTGGTCCTAGTATATTTTCTTTAGACTTTAGACTTTAATTTTAACACCAAAATATGGTTTGGATACCATTTAGGGGCTGATCTTCAAGAGTTTGAGTCAAGAAGTTGATTCAAGAAAGAAGACTACATTTTAGATCAACCCGAGAAACTACTACGAGGTGGGTGGAAAAATTCTTTCAACTTCTAGGTGTTTTAAATTAAAAATATGCATGTAGTATTTTGTTATTGAGCACTTGAGATATATATTATGTATTGCATGCTATTTTCTTGTATCAAGTTGGAAAGATTCTCAAGTGTTGCTCAAAAATGTGATTTATCGAAAAATAGGGCATACATGCACATTTTATTGTTATACTTGATGAAATTTTGTATGAGAAGGATATGTATGTGTATGACTCTTGAAATCTATGTTTTGAATGATTTATAACCTGGAAAAGTCGAGCATAATTGATTAAATTTCAACTTTTAGAATTAAAATGCAAAAATGGAAAGTTGGTGGACTTAATTGCAAGAAAAATAAAATTTAAGGGACCCCTCTGTAATTTTCGATTTTTGGGACTGAACTCAGGTTCAAAAATTATGTTTTGATATTTAAATAAAGTTTTAAGAGTTTTTAGATAAATAAAATCAACCCTTAAAAGCCCAAGGACTAGATTGTAAAATTTTAGAAGTTTAAGGGCTATTTTACAATATTCGAAACTGTACCAGACCCTAATTTTAAAATGTGAAATTTTAACTCTTAAGGGACTGGAAATAACATATTTTAAGTGTATTCCAAAAATCCAAGTGTTTAGAGCTTGGAAAGTAATTTTATAAAATTTGAGGGACCAAATTGTAAAAGATTAAACTTGAGGACCAAAATACAATTTCCAGGACTTATGCAGTCCATGCACCTGGAAATACTAATTTAACTATAACATAATTATATCTTAGACCCAAGGTTCAAATTTCATAACAATTGGACCCCTAAAAGCCTTAAAGGCAATTATTTCAAAACGGGACAAAAATGAGATTTTTAAAAGTTAAGGGACCTAAACTTATTTCTTTTTAAAACTGCTTTTGTCCCAATATCCTATTAACCTTAGTGACATTTTTCAACTGGAATCACATTAAAATCCCTTCCGGTTTGTGAGTTCCAATTATTTTAAACTTAGAGCCCAAAATGGCAATTTTAGCAAATTTGGGGCCAATATGAGAATTTTATAAAAACTCGACCTCAAAACTTCAAAAACCTGAATCTCTGAACAATTTGGAGAATTTAGGAACTGACCTCATAATTTTTCAAGGTCGGGATATTTATTTATTCAAATTTTAACCCCAAAAGTATTGGTTTTTACAAAACGGGGCTAAATTGTAAAATTTCTTTTTATCAAGGACCTAACTCAAATTATTTTCTTTTACTAAAACAGCCCTGGACCCTCTTACTTCAATTCTTAATTAAAATATTTTATTTTCTCAAAAACCCCTTGACTCATCGGACCGCCTTGACCGATTAATACCCGATCGCGGGGCGACTTCCTCGTCTTGCGATTTGAATCTATAATGGGACTTATGTTCCACCTAATCTTTCAAGATATCGAAGATTGCTTATCCTCCCGATAATCATCTTCATCCGAATAACTCCACCAACGCCATAATTACTTTACGCAAATTTTCGAAAACTTTTTTGAATCGCTTCCCGAATCAATATACTGATCGCCTGGTTGACTACCCGAACGTGTATTTAATTTATCGCCGAGTCAACTTGGTGTGTCGAGCTCACAATCGGAATGGATACGTCGGGGGGATGGAACCGGCAGCTCGGCCGCTATTCCACTCTTCGGCCCCATCGCCCTAATCCCGCAACCGAGGGACGGAGTTTGTCCAAGGAAGCGGGTCGTAGTACTTGAGGTATAATCATGATTATGACGAATCCGAGCCTTGCTAGCTCCAACGTGGATTTTGTCTTTGCCTATGGAGCAATAAGGTGACAGTCTTGGACCATCATGAACGGGAGTTACAAGGAAGAAGCGAAGGAATCATTTATCGATCCACACGATTCCGAGTTGAACGGAATGTTTGGTTGGCGCTACACTTCGAAGACGCAAACCGCTACTTTGTAATGCATAGGTTGGCGCTACACTTGAGACGCAACCACTAATTGTCTTGCATGGGATTGGCGCTACACTTGAGACGCAATCCTCCATGCGCTTGAATCATCGTGCTGTGTGACCACGAACTATTTCTCAAACTATATAAATATATTACTTAATATATATTTATCACGATGCTTATGTAGGCTATGTATGAAAACATGCATCATACCTCCACGCGTTTTCATACAACCGTTTTTCGCATTAACTATATATATTGCCACACTTGCACACGATCACCCCATCCACCGAGATTTTGTCTCACTCCCTCCCGTTTTCTAACCTTTAGATGAAGAGTACGTTGAAGACGTCGAACCTACCATGATTGATTTCCCTCATCGTTGATGTGGAGCGACACTCCTTTTACTTTTATTGTTGTTAGACTTTTCATTTTATTCTGTTTGACCGTAAGTTAAATTCGGATAATCTATTGGGTTGTATTCGGATTCCGTCGGACCTTAAGATGTAATTTGTACTTGTGTGTATTTTATTCCATTTGCATTAGACTCTATTTCACTTGGAGTTTGTATCATTGGTTTAGACTATTGAATTATTTCTGTTTAAGTGATTGATCGTTGTCGCGTCACGTTTGGGCGTGAGTTTATGGTATCGAGCTCGGTTTGTAAGGAGGAAACTTACACCGCGACCAGGATAGGTTCCTCCGACCTTGGATTGGGTACCCTACTAGATGACCTAAGTTAAATTTTGGATGAATATTTGAACTCTTTTGAGTTGTTATAGTGTTAAGATATTCGAATATTCCTCTATTTGGACGTTAGGTAATTTAGAAAATCCGTGATTTGGAGATTATAATGTCTGATATGGTGAGACTTGAAGAATATGAGGTTATCTCTTGATAAGTATATGATTTGGATGTGATCTATTATAGAACCTAGACACCTAATGATATTACTTTGGGAAAATGATAGTAGGGGAGTCACTAAGTATAATGATCGATGATAGTACCCTTGTGTTATTCATTCTCAAGTACTTGCACAAGCTTAAGTAAGGGAATTTGACTTGTGGATTAGGTATCACGGATAAGATACATTGAGGATGTGACTATTATACGATCTCGACTAGATGTTACCATTAAATATCCCCTCCTGAGGATAGAAGAACTATTTGATCAACTTCAAGGAGAGACGGTGTACTCTAAGTTTGATTTGCAACAAGGATATTATCAACTGAAGATCCATGAAGAAGACATTTCCAAAATGGCATTTCAAACCAGATATGGACACTACGAGTTTGTAGTGATGCATTTCGGTCTGACAAACGTACCAGTAGCATTTATGGATCTGATGCATCGAGTCTTTCAACCCTATTTGGATCAATTCGTAGTGATATTCATTGATGACATACTCGTATACTCTAAGTCTAGAGAAGAGCATGAACGTCATCTGAAAATTATTTTGGAGACACTACGAGAGCACAAGCTGTATACCAAATTCAGCAAGTGCAAATTTTGGCTTAGTGAAGTCGCATTCTTGGGACACATAGTATCCGGCACTGGGATCGCCGTAGATCCTTCGAAAGTACAGACAGTGGTTGAATGGAAACAACCCGAGTCTGTAACGGAGATTAGAAGTTTCTTAGGACTAGCTGGATATTATCGAAGATTTATCCAAAATTTCTCCAAGATAGCCGGACCACTCACTCGACTAACCCAGAAGCAAGTCAAGTGTGAGTGGAATGACAAGTGTGAGGCTAGTTTCCATGAGCTGAAGAAACGACTTACTACAGCTCCAGTCTTAGCCCTTCCAAAGGGAACAGAGAACTTTGTCGTCTACAGTGACGCATCAAAGGAAGGACTAGGAGCAGTACTCATGCAAGAAGTAAAGGTCATTGCTTACGCATCACGAAAACTCAAGCCGTATGAAGCCAATTACCCAACGCATGACTTGGAATTGGCAGCAATAGTGTTCGCGTTAAAGAAATGGAGGCACTACCTCTATGGAGAAACATTCACGGTTTACACAGATCATAAGAGCCTAAAGTATCTATTCTCTCAGAAGGAACTCAATTTGAGGCAACGGAGATGGATGGAGTTAATAGAAGATTATCACTTTGATATTCAATACCATCCCGGGAAAGCTAACGTAGTAGCTGACGCCTAAGGTAAAGGCGAGTTTAGCTAGACTAATGATTCGAGAGTGGAGATCATTAGAAGAATTGAGCACTCGGAATCCGACGAGAACCAGTACTCAAATTTCATGTGCTAATATTTCAGTTAAACCCGATCTACTGAACGAGATCAAAGTAACACAGGGGATTGACGTGCAACTTCAAAAACTAAAAGAGAAGATACTCAAAGGAGAGAGATCAGAATTCTCGGTACAGGAAGATGGGATCATCAGATTTCGGAATAGAATTTGTGTACCGAGTGATGAGCAACTTAGGAACAGAATCCTCTCAGAAGCACACCGTTCGAAATACACTATACATCCCGGAGGAAACAAGATGTATAAGGACTTGAAACAAAGATTATCGGTGGGCAAACATGAAGAAAGGTAGCAGAGTTCGTTGCGAGATGCTTGACTTGTCAACGAGTAAAAGCTGAACACCAACGACCATCTGGTTTATTACAACCGTTGAGAATTCCCGAGTGGAAATGGGAACACATAACGATGGACTTCGTGATGGATCTACCAAGGACCAAAGGAGGCCATGATGTTATATGGGTAGTCGTAGACCGACTCATGAAATCGCACACTTCTTACCCATGAAGAAAACCAACGACTTATGGAAACTCGCGCAGATTTATATCCAGAGATCATTCGACCGCATGGAGTGCGGTCGACATTGTGTTAGACGAGAAACCCGAGGTTCGTCTCTAGATTCTAGAAGTGCTTGCACGAGAAATTGGGTACCTCGCTAAGTTTCAAAGACAAAGAAAGACATCCACAAACTAATGGCGGTCCGAGTGAACGATTCAAACCCTGGAAGATATGCTACGAGCCCGCACGTTGGATTTCCAAGGAAGTTGGGATTCGACGTACCATTAGCCGATTCGCCTATAATAACAAACTATCGGCCACAATTGGGATGGCACCTACGAAGCCTTGTACGGGCGAAAGTGTCGATCTCCACTACACTAGAAGATTGATGACCAATGGACTCCAAAAAGAGAAACAAAAGTCGCCTCGATTCCAAAGTACTTAGTTTAGGAGGCCATGGAGAAGGTCAAGCTGATCAAGGAACGGATCCGCACAGCTCAGAGCCACCAAAAGAGTTACGCAGACAAGAGGAGAAAGGACTTAGAATTTGAAGTCGGAGATGAAGTATTTCGGACTCTCTCCACGGAAAGGATTGATCAATCCAAAGAAAAGAGGCAAGTTGAGCCCGAGATATGTTGGACCTTACAAAATTTTGCGGAGGATCGGAAGTTAGCCTACCGACTCAAGTTACCAGCACAGTGTGTGGGAATGCACGATGTATTCCATGTATCGAGGTTAAAGAAGTATCAACCAGATCCCGAGCATATTATCACCCAAGATACTCCTCCTCTGATGGAAAATTTATCCTACATCGAGAAACCAATCCGGATCATTGACGAGATCGTCGGTTGCGTAATAGAGAGATCTCGATGGTTAAAGTGGTATGGCGAAACCACAACCGATACGAAGACGCAACGTGGGAGATAGAAGAAGACATGAGGAATCAATATCCGAGTTGTTCAAGAGAATTTGGGGACCAAATTCTTTTAAGGAGGGGTGAATGTGAGACCCGAATTTTAACAACGTGAGATACGATGTTGTAGTGATTATTTATTGGCTATGTATCACAAACACATTATTAATGAACCGCGACCCGACTTTTATTTATTTCTTTCAACATCAATTACGCCTTTCGTTTTGAGCCTAACGATTTTATATTCTTCTTCCTCTAGTATTAATACTTCATCGAATGACTATAACTTTAGAAATATTAGACCTCCAACAATTTAGGAGTGCATTCCAATCCATATCCTAATATTTCATCTTATTCTATAATTCATCCCAACCAATTTCCCAATCATTTTTTTAAAAAATTATTTTTTTTATATTTTTAAAAAATTCGAAAATTACCATAAATGGGGAGGTTGTTTCATATTATTTTCAATACCTACAATTATATATCTATATATATATTTACATATATATATTATTTTTCCTCAACTTTTGGTCACATGCCTAAAGGAAAGACAAACTTTTCTTTCCACCAAATTCTAATAAATAAAAATATCAACACCATGATTATTATTCCCTCCAACTTTTGGCTCCTTGTCTTAGGGTAATCAATCATTTTGTTATTTTTTTTCTTTATCTACCAATATTATTCATTTCATAATTATCATAAAAACACAAGACTTGTTTCCATTTTCCTCTCTAAAGGATCAAATTCTTCAAGCATAAGGTAAGAAAAATATTCATTTCTCCCAACTCTATTTTTCTTCTCCAATCCTCAACCTTATACCTACACCATCTAATAATGTTGAATCCTTCTTGTTGAGGTACTCCTAGAGAAATTTCTTGAAGAATTAGAGACCTAGATTTGACTACAAGCTTGAAGAGGAAATTCAAGACTATACATTATTAAGGTGAGAAAATTATGGTTTTAGTATTTTTCTCTTGACAACATGAAGAATTAATTTTTGACTCAAGAATATGAATTTTTGGAGCTTAGGGGCTGACCTACATCATCTCAAGTTGAGGTTAGAGGCTTGAAGGAAAATTTACATTTTTGAGACTACTTGAAGACATTAAGGTGAGTAGTAACCATTTGGTCCTAGTATATTTTCTTTAGACTTTAGACTTTAATTTTAACACCAAAATATGGTTTGGATACCATTTAGGGGCTGATCTTCAAGAGTTTGAGTCAAGAAGTTGATTCAAGAAAGAAGACTACATTTTAGATCAACCAGAAACTACTACGAGGTGGGTGGAAAAATTCTTTCAACTTCTAGGTGTTTTAAATTAAAAATATGCATGTAGTATTTTGTTATTGAGCACTTGAGATATATATTATGTATTGCATGCTATTTTCTTGTATCAAGTTGGAAAGATTCTCAAGTGTTGCTCAAAAATGTGATTTATCGAAAAATAGGGCATACATGCACATTTTATTGTTATACTTGATGAAATTTTGTATGAGAAGGATATGTATGTGTATGACTCTTGAAATCTATGTTTTGAATGATTTATAACCTGGAAAAGTCGAGCATAATTGATTAAATTTCAACTTTTGGAATTAAAATGCAAAAATGGAAAGTTGGTGGACTTAATTGCAAGAAAAATAAAATTTAAGGGACCCCTCTGTAATTTTCGATTTTTGGGACTGAACTCAGGTTCAAAAATTATGTTTTGATATTTAAATAAAGTTTTAAGAGTTTTTAGATAAATAAAATCAACCCTTAAAAGCCCAAGGACTAGATTGTAAAATTTTAGAAGTTTAAGGGCTATTTTACAATATTCGAAACTGTACCAGACCCTAATTTTAAAATGTGAAATTTTAACTCTTAAGGGACTGGAAATAACATATTTTAAGTGTATTCCAAAAATCCAAGTGTTTAGAGCTTGGAAAGTAATTTTATAAAATTTGAGGGACCAAATTGTAAAAGATTAAACTTGAGGACCAAAATACAATTTCCAGGACTTATGCAGTCCATGCACCTGGAAATACTAATTTAACTATAACATAATTATATCTTAGACCCAAGGTTCAAATTTCATAACAATTGGACCCCTAAAAGCCTTAAAGGCAATTATTTCAAAACGGGACAAAAATGAGATTTTTAAAAGTTAAGGGACCTAAACTTATTTCTTTTTAAAACTGCTTTTGTCCCAATATCCTATTAACCTTAGTGACATTTTTCAACTGGAATCACATTAAAATCCCTTCCGGTTTGTGAGTTCCAATTATTTTAAACTTAGAGCCCAAAATGGCAATTTTAGCAAATTTGGGGCCAATATGAGAATTTTATAAAAACTCGACCTCAAAACTTCAAAAACCTGAATCTCTGAACAATTTGGAGAATTTAGGAACTGACCTCATAATTTTTCAAGGTCGGGATATTTATTTATTCAAATTTTAACCCCAAAAGTATTGGTTTTTACAAAACGGGGCTAAATTGTAAAATTTCTTTTTATCAAGGACCTAACTCAAATTATTTTCTTTTACTAAAACAGCCCTGGACCCTCTTACTTCAATTCTTAATTAAAATATTTTATTTTCTCAAAAACCCTTGACTCATCGGACCGCCTGACCGATTAATACCCGATCGCGGGCGACTTCCTCGTCTTGCGATTTGAATCTATAATGGGACTTATGTTCCACCTAATCTTTCAAGATATCGAAGATTGCTTATCCTCCCGATAATCATCTTCATCCGAATAACTCCACCAACGCCATAATTACTTTACGCAAATTTTCGAAAACTTTTTATGAATCGCTTTCCCGAATCAATATACTCGATTTGCCTGGTTGACTACCCGAACGTGTATTTAATTTCTTGCTGAGTCAACTTGGTGTGTCGAGCTCACGATCGGAATGGATACGTCGGGGATGGAACCGGCAGCTCGGCTGCTATTCCACTCTTCCGGCCCCATCGTCGCCCTAATCCCGCAACCGAGGGACGGAGTTTGTCCGAGGGAAGCGGGTCGTAGTACTTGAGGTATAATCATGATTATGACGAATCCGAGCCTTGCTAGCTCCAACGTGGATTTTGTCTTTGCCTATGGAGCAATAAGGTGACAGTCTTGGACCATCATGAACGGGAGTTACAAGGAAGAACGAAGGAATCGCTGTCGATCCACATGATTCCGGAGTTGAACGGAACGTTTGGTTGGCGCTACACTTCACACCCAACCGCTACTTGTAATGCACATGGGTTGGCGCTACACTTGAAGACGCAACCACTAATTGTCTTGCATGGGATTGGCGCTACACTTGAAGACGCAATCCTCCCGCTCCGCTTGAATCATCGTGCCTGTGTGACACGAACTATTTCTCAAACTATATAAATATATTACTTAATATATATTTATCACGATGCTTATGGGCTATGTATGAAAACATGCATCATACCTCACGTGTTTTCATACAACCGTTTTCGCATTAACTATATATATTGCCACACTTGCACACGATCACCCCATCCACCGAGATTTCGTCTCACTCCCTCATGTTTTCTAACCTTTAGATGAAGAGTACGTTGAAGACGTCGAACCTACCACAGATTGAATTCCCTCGTTGATGTGGAGCGACACTCCTTTTACTTTTATTGTTGTTAGACTTTTCATTTTATTCTGTTTGGACCGTAAGTTAAATTCGGATAATCTATTGGGTTGTATTCGGATTCCAGTCGGACCTTAAGATGTAATTTGTACTTGTGTGTATTTTATTCCATTTGCATTAGACTCTATTTCACTTGGAGTTTGTATCATTGGTTTAGACTATTGAATTATTTCTGTTTAAGTGATTGATCGTTGTCGCGTCACGTTTGGGGCGTGACAATATAAAAGGTCACTTGTCTTGTAACTAAACAAAACTAATAAATAAATACCAAATTACTTCATTACCCCTAAAATTAACTATGTTAAAGGGATACTTTTGTCCAATCAAAAGTTTCAAAAAAGCCTTTCAACCTACTCACACTTTTATAGTAGTACTAGTAAAGTGCACGTGCGCTGCACGTGTACCATATAATTAAAAGTAAATTATTAATATAATATAATTTTATTGTATTATAGTATCGTTCATATGTACAATGCAAGTGAAGCACAAATGAAATATTGTAGACCAAAAACTCATATAGAAAAGTTTAAACAAAATTGTCACAGAACTATATCTAATGTAGAAATTTTATTTAAGATGTTAACGCCAAAATAGTATTGCATGTGTGTATTTTAGAAATGGACCATTAAACAATAAAGAGACTTCCCTATCGTCTTTGAAAATTAGATAAACAAACATCTTAAACCATATTTCAGCTTAAAAAGTTCTTTCAAGTCATTGTTGATCCCAATATTTGAATTATATAAAACAATCAAGATAGGTCTATGGAACCATCATGAAATACATATAGTAAGAAACTTGCGATAAATTCAAGTTATATAGAGTATTCTCTTAGTTTTTTTTTGGTAACTATTATTATCCTTACGTCATAAAAGAGTATAATTATAGTTAACTAAAGAGTAAAGGAGGAGTTTTTTTTTTTTAACTATTCCACTTTTTCGTAGCTCAAGCTATACATATCATTAAACTCCACAAAATGATTTTGTCTCCAGTGTATTATAATACATATTTCACTACCGCATATTTTTTAGACACCAACATTTTTTCAGGATATGCATTAAGAAATTAGGGATTACCCTTTTTAACATCTCCATTTGAAAATGGATATGCATTAAGAAATTAGGGATTATCCTATTTAACATCTCCATTTTAAAATAGTTATGTACTATTAACTGAAAATTTCACACAAGCCTGGAAAAAATCTTTTGCCAATAAAAAACTTCTACATATTTTCTTGTGTTCTAGTAATACACTTCCATTTCCATAGAAATCCAACATGACATTATATTTAGTCAAGATGTATATATATCTCTATTAACAATACAATATGTGCAATCGGTTCAACTTACATCATAAAACACTACACTTATAGTCTAATTCATAAGCAATCGTACACTTAAGACTTTTTTTTTTGAAAACAAACATGGAAATTTCATTAAACCAGCAAATCCAACTGCAGAACATTACAACGAAAAAGGGGAGGATCATCCCTCCACACTTGGCACCAGACATAGAACATGTTGCTCGAGCTAATTCATGAGCAACTACATTCGCTGAACGCCTAACGAAACAAACAGACACCTGCACCATGTCTTTAAGTAAAGACTTACAATCATCAATTACACCAGAAAAATATGAATTTTCGTCAAGAGACCCCCTGATTGATTTTATGACCGTCCATGAATCTGATTCAATACATAAAGCTTGATCTCCAAATTCTCTCTTTACCCAGCTTAACACCTCTCGAAAACTCATAGCTTCTGCCACTTTTGGAGTCATCGGCCCTCTTAAATCCCCTTGTATAGCAGCTATAAACTTTCCATTTTCATCCCTCAACACCCCACCGTATCCCAATTTCTGAGACTGAGTAAACACTGCTGCATCAACGTTGCACTTTAACCATCCTGCATTTGGTCTCTTCCACCGCATCGCCCCATCAGAGTGTGAAACATTCCAATTAGCAACCTCGCCTACAACGGGCAACTTGCACACCAAACAAAGAAACGCTAGCTAAATTGAGGACTTGATGGGCCGACTTACTTTTTCGGTTCCACACAATCTCATTCCTGTTGTACCATAAAGCCCAAAGGATCATCACACTCATGCACTTATCATCAGGAGATTTATTGGCCCATAGCTCAGTTAAGCACTTAAGGACAAAACTACCTTCATTAAATACCTGACAAGAAGTGGTGATAAATTCCAGCAATTTTTAGCCAATGGGCAAAAAAGAAGATATGAGATACCGTTTCCACCTCGTTATTACACCTATGACATTAGCAAAATAGAAAAATCAAATAAAACACATACAACATTACACTTAGGTCTTAGAGTCATTCAGAAGCAATCGTACACGTAAGAAATTAACATAATAGAAAAATCAAATAAGACCTTCTAGCCGCATTTTTTCGAGTAAGTTTTCATCCATTGCGTGCTTAATGACTCTTTTTCTTGAATCTTGACGTCCTAAAACCTCCATCTTCATTTACCCGGCCTAAGAGATACACATATCTTTTTCGATATGTATTCCTATTCTTACCAAGAATGATAAAGGTAAGACAAGAAAAAAACAATCAAACAGAAACCTAAAGTGATAAAATCAAGATTTTCAAGTGAATCTAAATACAAATTTATAAAATGTCAAATCAATATGTTAGGTCTGTTGCAAGGAAAAAAGCTAGCTTTTTGGTTGTATGATAATTGAATTGCATTCATAAAGATAGAAAAGAAAAAAAACAATGGGATTTTAAAGTTTATTCAGATCCAAATCAAATTGAATAAGTTGATATAATTATTGAAATATTATACATCTATTATTGTAACATGAAAATTATATATTTTTTACAAAAAGTATTACACATATATCTTGAATATTAAATAATTAAAAAAATAAAAAATTGTAAACCTTGGAAAATGAATATTGAATTAACTTATGTGACGATAAATTTGATATATAAGATCTTTGATGCATTTATTTATTCTGAAGAGAAGAGTTGGAATTAATGGAAAAAATGATACTCTGATGGATATGAGATTATGTCCAATGGAATGAAAACATGGAAACAATATTAAAGGAACAAATAACAATGGCTACAAATTTTTTGTCCAAGAAAGCAATCTAAGGACTATTTCCTTTATGTGTTTGGCAGAAATCACATGTAATATCATATTTCCCATAATAAATATGTGTCATTCTACAAGTCCAAGTGCTTAAAAAAGAAAAAAAAGGAAAAGTTGAGGTTGGTGCCCGTAGATCTAAACAATCTTTTTTTTTTAATACGGAGTAAAAGACGCCACTCTCACTATCGACATTAATTGGAAATCATGTAAGTTTGCCAGCGTAAAAATAAATTTCAATTCATGAATCTACCTTAAAATCTATATAAAACTAAAACCTAGAAAATACTTTTTTTGTTCTGAAGCCCATATCAACACTTTCAAATGGCTTCGGATCCAAATAATATTGTCAATAGACACATATATAAAGAATTAAGAATTCATGATCCGTGCAATAATTCCACACTCAAAGGGTTCTAAATCTTAGAGCGTAGATGGAGAAACAAAGAGAAGCACGCATGAACGATATGAACCCATATCAATAATTCAACATATTGAATCCAAGTATACATATGTAGACACACACCTGCCCACACGCCATCTCGCCTACTACTTGAAAGTGAGTTGGTCGATCAGTTAGAAAGACAAAGATAAAAGAAAGTGAAATCCTTTTGTGATTCTTTTTCATAATTCAAAGAAGGCCGCTTAGAGAGATAAATATTTAGTGAGACTAAAATCCTTCTGTGATTTCTTTTCTTTTTTCATAGAAGGCCTTTTGTGATTATTTTTCCTAATCCTAATCCAGAGGATGCTGATCAAGAGTAGATGAAGAAAAAGATAGTTGATATCTTTTGTGATACCTTTTCCTAATTATAATTTTTCCATCAAAATTAGTAAAAAATTCATAAACCAAAAGGGTAATGTAGTCTCAACAAATATTTACAAAAACATTGTCCTTTAATAAGTGTATCGATTTACATATAGATTTCCTTTGTGTTTTTTATTTAATGGGGTTCCCGTCTAAGGGTTCGATATTTGACACATTTATGAACACTACAGTGTATATGAAGGTGTAGTTCTCCCTAACACAATAGTCGATCAAATATGTGTCAGATTGCTATAGTTAGTTATCTTTATATGCATGGTAGAAAACTCTGAAATATACCAAGCGTCATATCTCATGCACCGGGAAATCAAACATTGCGATATAATGAAACCTTGGCATAGTCAGGATTATATGCAGTTGTATGCAGTAGCCCTCAGATAACCAGGGGAAAATGATTTTCCTTTCTCCAATTGATAGTTTATGCCACTACTTGACTCTGATATCTGTATTTAGATATTCTATCTATCATCAGTCAATACTTGCATTTTATCTTATCAATCTTGCAATTAATAATATCCCTATTAAAGTTATTGGCCTCGGTTTTAATTTGAACTTTACTTATTTTTTCTCTCATAATCATTGATCAAGATAGTGAATAGATGTAGAAAGTATTTAATATAAAAAGACAATAAAAAAATAAGGTTCTACCTTGAATCGAAGCTCATTAGCAAGCAAATCACCTGCAAGTTGTTCATCTCCAAAAGAGTTTATGCAAGTTGTTACACTACAAGAAAACTCTTCCTGCAACCCAAAAAAAAAAGGTTTGCATCCTTTATCATGTTTCTAATAGATATTCAAACAATTGACTGCATTAAAGGTAAAGAAATTCTTGACTTGAACAAATTCTAACTTATAGAAAAACAAATAAATACAAAAGAAAAATAAAGAAGGATCGAGAGTTGATAAAGCACGATACAAAGAGGTATACAATACAAGATTAATATGTACATATAATTATCGATTATCCCAAATTGGTAGATTTAACTAATTTAAATAGTTTATTTTTTTTCATGGCCTATAAATTTCTTAGTTCTTAGACACCTCTTTACAAATGGCCACCAACACACAAATTCATGCAAGCATATAAATTGTAACTCAACACCAAAAACCCATTAACTTTTTTTTTTTTTTTTCCCCGAGTTAAAACCCTTTCCCCAACTCTAAACCATCAAGATTCATATCCTCAACAAACCATAAGAATAAACAATGAATGATGGAAATAATGATTTGAAAGAGCACATCCGAGTCCCAATCTTAATAGAGCATTCACACCGAGATGATCGATTATTTTGGACCTTACGCAAGTATAATATTTTTTTGGTCTTGAGTCTCCATCTTCCTAAATTATCCCAACTACTTCTAAAATTATCCAAATCATAAATTAGATTTTTACTACTAAAATTAATAAAATGAAGTAAATTTGAGGTGGTTCAGAGTTTACAACCTTTACAATCCGAATCTTGCAACACCGAGTGCAATTTTTCATACCCATAGATTCTATCAAGAAACCGGAGGACGTCCATAATTTTTGCCTCTCCTAGTATCTCTTTTCTCTTGATTCTCTTGTGAATCCTTTCTCGTCATCCTCGAGCACCACGTTGAATGGGGCTACATTCGATTTGTCAACCCTAGCTTTGCTATTTCGGCAAAAAAAAAAAAGATTTTTACTCAGAAAAATTAAAATAAAAAATGAACACACTCAGGTAGATGGTGTAACTCTTACATAGTTTACCAACAAATTGCTTTCACTAATATTCCTCATTCACAATCTTCAGTTGGAGTTTATATGGCTCTCTTGCTCTTGCTCTTGTTGTCTGCGGGTTAGATGTCAATTTTAGAGAATGAGAAGTCAGGTTTTTTTGTACGTGGGTCAGATGTCGATTAGAGAGAATGAAAGATTAGAGAGAGAGAATGAAAAGTCAGATATTTTCTTTTTGGGGGTTAGCTGGAGAGAATGTGAAAGGTTTCTTTATAACTCCACTTTTTTATAATTTCACTTTTGCCATTAAAAATTAGAAAATTAAAGGGTATTTTAGTCGGTTCAATTTTTAGCAGAAATATTCATACTTTTAAAGGTATAATATAATATAATATAATATAATATAGGTAGGTAGATAGATAGGTAGATAGATTTCTGATATTTATTAAAATAAATTAAGTCCAACCGTTTTGATTCTCAAATGTAGGCTGCAGCTTTGATAAAAAAAATACACTCTTCAAACTATCATTATTAATGGTGTAAACCAATTATAGACTCGTCCTGTCGTCCACTTACCTGAACCATATTAATTCTAGTACATTTACCATAACGCATACATGAATAACATTAATTCAACAGTGGCTGGCTTGGCCCACCACATAAGAATTATGGGGTGGAGGTTAGGGTTCAAATCCCGCTCCATCAAATTGTTTGTGGGGGCATAAATTTAGTGAAGATTTGGTGGGAACTCATCTTGAATAAAGCATCCGTGTGGATTCGATTCGGGAGAGATCGTTATTAGTAGACGGGGTCGAACATAATTGTTCTCTTTCTTTGGGAGGATCCGGTGTGCGGAAGGTGAGTTATCAAAAAAAAAAAAAAAAAAAATAACATTAATTCTAGAATCCTTAACTGAACACATTCATGTATCTAGTTAAGAGTCATATTCTAATAATTGCAAATTAATATATATTATCAATAGCCTTAAAATTTGCCCTGTGTAATTAAAACAATATATATGTGCTATGCAAAATAGAATACGAAATTTTAATAACAATACAAACTAATAAAAATCAGACAACAAATTAAAGTGAAATACAGCATCCACGCGACGTCGTACCTTCATAAGAAAAGGGAATTAAAGCGAACAAACTTATGTTGTTAAACAAACAAAAAAACTAAACCATGCCACAAATCACCCAATAAGACCAATCCCAAACAACTAAACATTCGAACGAAAAAGCATGGCCTTGGTTCTTGCATTAAGTTGAGCCATTTGCATCTGAAACTGGAGCTTCGCCATCTGATCCATCGCCTTAATATTTGCAATGTGTAATTTCATCGCATCAGATAATTCCTCGGAACCTTCTTCGTCTTCATCTTCCTCATTTTTCTCTTCTTCTTCCACTGGCGCCGCGGCATCAGCAGCAAACGCACACTCTAAATCGGTAACAAAATCGCAATCTTTACAAAAATAAGACCAGTATCCCTCCGTAACACATCCATCACACACATCACACAAGACAATATCAAAATCATCGTCTTTAGTAGACTTCGGTGTGTGATAACGGACAGCAAGTGCATGCTCATGCGCTTTGCAGTCTACAGATTCAGGCAAGAAAGCGCATTTCACATGGAGTCTGAAATCGCATTTCTCGCAGTGGAACGAAAACGCGTTGATTAGGCTGCCACAAGCGTTGCAGTCGTAGTAAAGACTGTACTGGGGCGGCTCGGATAGGAGAGTGAGATTGTGATCCGGGTGGGACTTGTGTTGGATGTTTTTGGGTAATTCGAAACACGACTTATGGAGGTAGAATTCACAGTCGCGTTTTGGGCAAGTATAGAATGGTGAATCAGATGAAAGTTGTTGCTCGCAGCCTGAGCAGATTGTTTCATCATCATTATCATCCTCTTTTTTCAGGTATTCGGAGAGTTTTAAGGCGTGGGGGTGGCTAAAGTGCTTCATGTTATGTTGTTTTTTCCCCTGTGTCTGACAGAGTCTTCTACGCTGGTTTGCTTGCTATTTATAGGTGTAAATTGTTTGTCGTTTGTGGTTTAAGTATGAATTTTGTTACAAATTTCCAGGTCCTAGTTGGCCTGTGACAAATTTTGTCAACGGATTAATTGTCTTCAGTTTCTTATGCATGAATGTTAGAATGCCAACGTAAGATGCTTGGGAGTTGGGACAGGGTATGGATAGTAACGGGACGAATTTGGAACGGGTTTAACCGAATTTGATAACTGACATTCAGGAAAAATGTTAAATCCGAGATTTGCCTTACCCTGCTTAGAACCGAAAAATGACAACTATTTTTCATATTGCTGATATCTATTTTTTTCAATTTTGTTTCCTCCTCAACAATTTCAAATGTATTTAACACAAAACCAACAAATGCATTTAAATGTCAAGTACTGATTTTTCCATTGAGAATCACTTTTCTTTAAGAGTTTGCAAATACTGACATTAATATTGAAGTAATTAATTTCCAAGATTAGATTCTGGCATGGCTAGTTCACTAGTTAGCCCCTTGTTCACAATGTCCTTATTTTTCGGGTAAACGCACGTTATTGCAACCAAGTACACAAGGTCAACTCGTACAAATTGACATATTCTTGCAATATCTTGGCAAGTTGGTGTGGCCGTTCCGCTCTGTTCCGAATTTTCTATTTCAAGTGTCGGCCAGATAAAATATTTATTTTTGATTATCTGGAATGTATCCATCAGATAAAATAATACACTACTTGGATGCTAATCCATTATGAATAAATTCTTCTACATGACATGATATTGATCTTCAATCACCTTGTTTGGAGCAAATTGTAAAGACGCTGATAATTTTTTTATTTTCATTACTTTTAATTTGAAAACTTTGCGCGTTCAAATTGTAACAAATATTTCTAGATGGAGTGAGTTGGTTTTGTGGTAAGCAATGGTTCTCCAAATAGGAAAATGTTTTTACCAATTTCTTGCACTTGTCGGCATCACAAATTCGTGGGAAAATCGAATTTGTTGATAAGTTCTAATATTGCGGGGGTGTTGATCAGGGTTCGAAAACCCTGTATCTTTCAATTTCTTTGAAATTTATCTCCTTTCCTTCAACCAATACTAATTTATTAAAAAATATTCTAATATCGCATATCGCGGGGAATTGACTATATCCGTTGATAAATTTTGCTTTCACGTTTTCAATAACAAAGAAAAAAATATATGTATTGGAATTAAAATATTATGACCACAACTTAAAATTTTAATGGGAAAACATACCAAAAAATAAACATTTCACAATATAACTTATTTTTATTCTTATAATAATTTGGTTTCTAATTCGGAACAGTTCTTATAAATTAAAAATTCTAGCGGTACTTATAAAAAACAAAAAAGACATACTTGTTTATGACTATGACTTTAGCAAGTTTAAGAAAAAAATGGATTTTACTGAGCAACTGATTGTTTTCAGGCTTCCATCGCCATACACGCGTGCAAAATCACATATACCTTCTTACCATTCATGTCTTTGCAATACTATGCACTACATCATCGATGCTTTTTGCCTGGGCCACCACCGGAAGGGTTACGGCGGAGGTGGCGGTGGATCCCAATGGAAGCAGAGTTTAAGACATGTCGAATTGCAAAGAATTTAGACAGTCCACCTATAACGACCGGGGCTATCCCTCTGGCTTTCCATCCGCGTTTCGCTCATTGACCCTTGGGCATTCCATTCCTGTTTCACTCATTGACTTCAATGAGTGAAACGGGGATGGAAAGTGCCAAATATCTGCTCCAAGTCAGGCTATATATAGAAGAAGAATCCAAAAGTTAGTTACATTAAGTTAGCTTTTAGTTATGTTAGTTAGCTTTAGTTATGTTAGTTAGCATTTCTATAGCTGATCATTTTGATCTATAAATACGAAACTCTCTACAGCAAACACTTCATCTTGTCATTTTATATCATTCAGTTCAATCAAAATTATGTTATTCAAAAGTTTAATTATTCTTCATTCAGTTCATATACAATCAAATTGTGTATTCAACATGGTATCAGTTTTCAGGTTGTGATCTATATTTGATCTGCGATTTCCATTTCTCGGACTCGTTCTTGATTCTTTTGTTGCTCAAGATAGTTGTATTCTTGCCTCTCTGTAATGGTTGTTGTTGATTTTGAGATCCCTACCATTCGAAATAAGAATGATGATTTCACTTCGAATTCTTTTTTCTTTCTCCATCCAAGTGACAATCCTGGTGCCGTCATTGTGTATGTTGTGTCCATGGCGCTTAATGTGAAAAACAAGAACTACTTCATCGATGGCTCTCTTACCACTCCTCCTTCAGGTACTGATGCTTATATTGCGTGGCAAAGGGCAAATAATCTTGTGTTATCTTGGATATTGAATTCTACATCTAAAGATATAATGCAAAGTTTGTTGTACTTTACCACCGCTCAAGAAGTTTGGGACGAATTGAGGATTCACTGTGTTAGACGTGACAGTCCCCGTGTTTTTCATCTAGATAAGGTTTTGAGTTCGATTTTTTTCAGGGAAATCAGTCAATTACAACCAACTATAATAGTTTCAAATCTCTTTGGGATGAATATGTTAGTTATAGACCGTTATTAAATGTCATTGTGGCAATTGTACCTGTAACATTTCAGCTGAGATGTCCAACATTCTTCAGAATGATCCAGTCATCAAATTTCTGGTTGGGCTTCATGATTCTTATGCTCAAATAAGAAGTTAGTTACTTCTCAATTCCCCTTTACCAAATCTTGCAAAGGTATATACCTTATTGCTTCAAGAAGAATCTTCAGTAATTCTGCTATTCACATTCTTGATCCTACTGAATATGCAATGGCTATGTTGGCAAGAAATTATCCAGATCCTACTAGGCATACCGTTGACAAGTGCTTTCAAATTATTGGGTATCTTCCAGGCTGGAAAGGACCTAAAGGTCCTAGAATCAATCCTGATTCCTCTAATGCAAATGTTGTCAGCTCCTCTCCTCTAAAGAATGTCTCTGATTCTGCAATTTTTTCAAATGAAATGGTAGAGAAATTTTTGGCTTTTGCAATGAATAAAAATCTTGCTCCTAAACATGTCAACTCTGTGACAACAATTAAATCTGCCGTTACCTCAGTTATAGGTATATTGCATTTTTGTTCCATTACAAGCACACACTACTAATTTGATATTGGACACTGGGGCCATAGACCATATGATATGCAATTTTTCACTTTACGCTAGCACACCACAATCCATTTCCATCCCTATTCACTTGTCTAATGGTGCTGTTACTTTTGCTACTCACATTGGACGATTTAGATTATCAGATGATTTAATTTTGCAAATTGTTTTACATGTGCCTTCCTTTGCCCATAATTTGTTATCTATTTCTAACTTCACTAAAGATTCACAATATGCTGTCAAATTCTTTTCATCTCATTGTGAATTACAGGACATGAACACCCTCAAGATGATTAATTTGAAATTGCATGGACTTTACTATTTCACACATCATATAGCCGCTTCTGCTTCTACTAATAAAGATGTTTCCTTATGGCATTTTAGGCTAGGCCATCTTTCTGTCAATAAGATGTCTTTTATTCCTCATTTATCTGTTAAATCTGTAGAATTTCATTCTTGTGATGTATGTCATTATGCAAAACAGAATAAACTTCCATTTTCTCGCAAAAACTATTTTTGAGCTAATACATTGTGATATATGGGGCCCTTTTTTCACTACACTCATAATAGTACATATTTTCTTACTATAGTTGATGATTTTTCAAGATGTGTGTAGATTTATATGTTAAAGAATAAGTCTGACACAAAAGTTCAGTTACAAAACTTTTGTAATCTTGTATTAAATCAGTTTAACAACAAAATTAAAAGTATAAGATCTGATAATAGTTCTGAGTTTATGCTTACTGATTTCTATAAAAGTCTTGGTATACTCCATCAAACAAGTTGTGTCGAAACACTATAACAAAATGGTATTGTTGAGAGGAAACATCAACACCTATTCTTAGGTGGATAGAGCACTGATGTTCCACTGGGATGAGTGTGTTATGATCACGCTCATATTATAAATAGAGTTCTTTCTTTTGTTCTTAATAATTGTACTCCTTTTGAAAGTTCTTTTAAGAAAGTTCCTGATTATAGTTCTCTTAGTTTGCTCATACAACCAAATTTGAACCATGAGCCATTAAAAGTGTTTTCATAGGCTACCTTCTTGGCTAAAGGGTTATAAACTTTATGATATTTATTCTCGTAAAAATTTATTTTAAATGTACAATTTCGTGAGGATATATTTCGTTTTCAAAACACCGAGAATAATACGATCCTATTCCCCTATTTCCGATAATTCTACAAGCAATTTGTACATATAATCGTTTTCTAATGTTCCATCAACTCAGCCAACTGGTTTTCAAAACTCTGAGCAAAATTTACCTCATCCAACTGATTCTCAAAATTTTCAGCCTCTTGTTCCCTCAACTACTCAGAGCAGTGATATTACTAATGATGTTTCTTTTCCTGTTCATCAAAGAAGATCTACTAGAACAAGAATTGTGCCACACTATCTACAAGTTTATGATTGCAACTTGCCTTCTTCACTTCAAAATCACTCAGCTCAAGTTATTGTTAAAGGAAAACAGTATGATACAACAGAATATCTTTCTACATCTCAATTATCTTCCAAGCATAAGGCTTTTACAACAACTATTAGTCAGATAGTAGAGCCTCAAACTTACAATCAAGCTATTAAGAGTAGTTAAAGGCAGGCTGCTATGCAAACTGAGCTTAATGCCTTTGAAAAGCACAATACTTGGACACTTATTTCTTTACCAGAAAACAAAAATTGTGTAGGATGTAAATGGGTATATAGAGTAAAATGTAGAGCCGATGGTTCTATAGAAAGGTACAAGGCAAGGTTAGTGGCAAAAGGTTACACACAAGAAGAAGGTCTTGATTATTTTGATACTTTTCCAGAACTAAAATAACCACCGTAAGATTGATTTTAACACTCGCATGACTAAGAAATCGGTTCTTACATCAATTAATGCTTTTCTACATAGTGATCTCAATGATGAGGTATATATGAAACCACCCCCTAGTTATTGCACTGACAACAGAGTCTGTAAACTAAACAAAAGCTTATATGACTTCAAACAAGCCTCAAGACAATGGTTCCAAAAGTTTACCTCTTGTCTTCTTGCTTATGGGTTTATTCAGTCAAAATTAGACAATTCTTTCTTCACTAAGATCAATTCTACCTCTTCTACTGTACTTTATGTTTATGTTGATTATATTATATTGGTTGGTAATAACATCAGGGAAATAGAAGCTATAAAAGCTCATTTGGATGTTGTTTTTACTATCAAAGATTTAGGGGTTCTTAAGTACGTTTTGGGAATTGAAATTGCCAGAAATTCCAAAGGTATATGCTTTGGACATATTAACAAACTCTGGATATCTTGGATGCAAACCTTGTTCAACACCTATGGATCCCAAAGTTGAGTTAACAACCAAGAACAACCCTCCCTTTTAGAATCCTTCCAAATACAGAAGATTAGTTGGTAGGATCCTCTATCTAACTATCACTAGACCAGATCTGTCATATTGCATTCAAACTATCTCTCAATTCATGGCTCAACCAACATAAGCACGTCTATCTGCAGCCCACATAGTTTTGAGATATCTCAAAACTAACCCAGGTAAAGGTCTCTTTTACTCTTCAAATTCAGTTTTACAACTAAAAGGTTTTAGTGATGTAGATTAGGGCATGTGTTTAGACACAAGAAAGAGTGTCACAGGTTATGTTGTCTACGTAGGGAATTTCTTGATCTCTTGGAAATCCAAGAAACAAGCTACTGTTAGCGGATCTTCAACAGAAACAGAGTATAGAGCAATTGCATCTGTGTCATTTGAAATTTAGTGGCTTCTCTACTTACTTCAACACTTATAGTTACACCATGATAAACCAACTTTAGTGTATACAGACAGCAAGTCCACATATTGTATTGCTCATAATTCATGTCATCATGAACACACAAAACATATACAAGCTAGTTTAATCAAACTCATACATATTCCTTCCACACACCACACTGCAGACATTCTAACAAAGCCCCTGGCACCTCACCTTTTCAATCATCTAATACTCAAGTTGGACATGATTGACATTCATGCACCACGTGTGTGGAAAGGTGTCAAATATAAACTCCAAGTCAAGCTATAGAAGAAGAATCCAGAAGTTAGTTACATTAAGTTAAATTTTGGTTAAGTTAGTTAGCTTTTATTTATGTTTAGTTAGCATTTCTATAGCTGATCATTTGATCTATAAATACAGAATTCTCTACATCAAACACTTTATCTTTTCATTTTATATCATTCAGTTCAATCAAAATTATGCTATTCAAAAGTTTACAAGAACTCTGATTGTTCTTCATTCAATTCATGTACAATCAAATTTTATATATCAACAGAAAGCCCGCGAGTTAGCCCACGAGAAAGCTCAAGAGATAGATTTATATATCCTAGAAAGCCTAAGAGATAAACCACGGGAATGTTTGATACATGTTTTTATCTTAATTTTGATGATTTTATTTTGTCACCAAAACAATGTTTTTAAAGGTTGTCCAAATACTCCTAAATGATTTAAAATGGTTTCAATATTTTCCGGAGTATTTCCCCTAGTTTATTTTTGATAATAATGGACAACACTTTTAATGATTTTACATCAATGGATTTTTTACTCCTAAACAAGATTTCTAAATGTTGTCTAAATACTCCCGATTGGTTTAAAATGTTTTTACTAAATTTTCGGAGTATTTCTTGAGTTTTATTTTCGACAAAAATTGGACAACATTTCTGTCTCGTGGTCGCCGTGCCGCCCTGGGCGTCGACCGGTACCTGCAAGTTTCATGTTGAAACAGAACTAAAACCTTGCATTTTTGAAATGAGAGGGACCGGTTGAGACAGGGGTCGACCGGTAGAAGCCTACGTCGACCGGTCGCCCTGTTGTATTTTTCAAAGTGTTCTTATTTTCTCTTATTTCTGTGCGACCGGTCGTCCTGTGTATTGACAGCAAAAATATGACCGTTTGACAGCAGACACATTACCTTAAATTGTGGGATTGATTTCTAACAGCTATATTCTTGATTTTAATTGTATTTTTCTGTAGATTTTCAATCCCCAAGAGGAGCCTATGCTTGATCAATCATCTACTATAAATAGAGGAAGTTTTGGAGCTACCAAAAACGACAATTGAGATACAACACAACAAGATACACTTCAAGCAAATACTTGGTCTTTCATTGTTATTATTTTTGTTGTAAATTTGCCTAGCTTATCACTTTCACATCTTTGAGGTCTAGGCTATTCTTGATTACACTTTGCACTCAAATTGTAATATTCATTATTGAGTTGTAATCTTGATTTTTGGTTATCATTCAAACACAAGATATCCTTGTGAGTGTTCTTGTGGTAAGAACACACTTGGATGATCTAGGTGATAGGTGAAGAAGATTGTGTTGATCTTCTTATTGAGGTGTTGAAGAATTTGGTATTCTTCAAGGTTGGAGATTGTGGTAATCTTCAAAGGGAGATTGTGGTAATCTCCAAAGGTGGTGTTGAAGAAGAGTGTGGTGCTCTTCAAGGTGTTGTAAGTTGAATTTGTATTAATTTTGGTAATTAATAAAATTCTTTTTCTTTTTGAAATCCATCCCGGATATACTGGGGTGGTAGAGGATTAGGCCCTAGGTGGGTTGAACCTCTTTAAATCGACGTGTGTTGTTTACATTCCGCACCTTTATTATTTTATTTGAGCATTCGATTGAAAAAGAGGGCGAAATCGAAAAGATGGAGATAATCTATTCACCCCCCCTCTAGATTATCGTAGCCGCTTGGACTTACAAGTGGTATCAGAGACAAACTCTTTGGCAAGCTCGTTTCACATCGCGAGTGAAGAGAAACGATCGTCGGCTACGAACGAAGCTCATCTATCCGGCACCTCCACCACCAAGCCACCACTATTTGATTCCAAAAATTTTAATTTTTGGAAAGAAAGAATGGAATGCTACTTACAAGGTTGCGGGTTCGACATTTGGAACACCGTCATTAATGGAGAATCCATTCCGATGAAAGACACACCACACACCTCAAAAGGCTTCAAAAAGCTCAATGATGAAGAGAAGAAAATCATCTCCCTAAACGGTAAGGCTTTAAATATTTTGTATTGTTCATTTACTAATTTAGAATATGAACATATTGTAGGAATAAAGTCGGCACATGAAGTATGGCAAAAATTAGAAGCCATCTATGGAGTATTTGCAAATGAAAGGAGTCAAACAAAAGCATCTACTTCTCAAAGTCATACAAGTTCATATATAAGGAACAAACCTCCTACAACTTCCAATTATGAAGAAGTTGAATATTGCTTTATGGGCATCAATGAAGAAAATAAGGTATGTCTTAAACCCTCTACTTCCTATGATGTTGTCATTCAAAATGATTATAGTGATTTGCAAAATGATTATGATGAACTTCAAAATGAATTCCAAAGTTTACTTGTTAAATACAAAAATTTGAAAAAGGAATTTAATGTTTTGAAAAATGATAAGGATAGTTTATTTACTTCCTATGAATCACTATCATGTGCTCACATCACCACACTTGATAAGGTGAGAAACCTTGAGAAAGAAAATAGTACTCTTGTTGAGAATATTGATTGCATGAAAAAGGATTTATTAAAATCAAACTTGAGTACTAATAAAATGTCCAATATTGTTGATGTTCATAATTATGATAAAGGACTTGATCATAAGCCTAATGTTGTTAATCATATGAAAAAGGATCAAGTCACTATGCACGTTGGTCATTATGCTCCTAGAATTATTACATGCTTTTATTGCGGTAAAAAGGGTCATACGGTAAATACTTGCCGGGCTAGAAATAGCTCTAATTATTGTTGGAGGCCTAAAAGTCTCAAGACTAATCCTAAAGGACCCAAACACATAAGGGTACCACAAAATAATGTGTTATTAGGTACCCGGCGTAGTAACAATCGGAGAAAATTCATGCCACCAAGA
Organism: Rehmannia glutinosa; assembly: GCA_016081115.2. Classification (NCBI taxonomy): domain Eukaryota; kingdom Viridiplantae; phylum Streptophyta; class Magnoliopsida; order Lamiales; family Orobanchaceae; genus Rehmannia; species Rehmannia glutinosa. Next base: position 72,127,559 of record CM071925.1, on the reverse strand, counting down.
AAACATCAAATGAACGTTTCATTTGATCAAAGAAGGAGAAACTATTCTCAACAAAGCCAATTTCCAAGAAGAACGTATAATCAAAAATGGGAAGAACACAATCCTTGGAAATGGCAAAGACATCATCAACAAGATAACTTTCAAAAAGGAAGAAACCATCAACAATGGGAAGGTAACCAACCTTTGAGATGGAGTAATCAAAGAAGTCATCATCAACAAAGTGACTTCTCAATGGGAAGATATCATCAACAATGGGAAAGACACAACCCATGGAAACGGCGTAATTGGTAAACCGTATCTCCCCATTTGTATATGCATTTTATTTTTAATTCTATGCATGCTTTTAATTGTGTCTTAATTGCAAAATGAATCTTCAAGTATTTATTTTTAATATAGGTCTCTTATATATTTATGAGTTTCAAATTTTTTAAAAGAGACCTTACATGATTTTCTAAAACTCTTGAGCATTTTATTAGACTTATGTGGCTTATTATCTCTTATGAAATCTTATAGCATAAGCTCTTTTTGATATCTCATATTACTTGCCTACACTTGTATTTTCTATGCAAATGTTATCTAAGAATTGTGTAGGATACATATTTCATACTCATTGGCTATTACGTCATCAAGTTTCTTAAACTATCGAGGTATGTCTACTCGTATTTTTCTTTAAACTCGATATTATGTTTATGCACATATCTTTCAAGATATTTCACTTTAACCCCTTAAGTGTCCCTAAATGATCTTGCAAATATTTTCTTTTAAAAGGCACTACGTGTTTAGTCTTGATTTCATTGTTTATATGTTTTCCCGAAACCCATATTTGTTGGATATAGTCCAAACTTATATTTTTGCAAAATTTTAAAACTTTTGGGGTGAAAAATCGAATTTTGGAAAATTCTCGTGAAAGAAAATTGCACTTTGGGGACGGTCAAAGCGGGGCGGCACGGCCGTCATCTCGCACATCGACTGGTCGCCCCATACCTCGACCGGTCGCCCAGGCCATTTTTGCTAGTTAAAAACTTTCTGTCTTCGTTTCAAAACAGACGCAAGATTTTCCCTAAAACCCTATAACAGCGTTCTTCATCCTCTTCCCTCAAAAATCTTCAATTCTTCATCATTTTTCACGATTCTTGTTGCTAATCTTCTTATTTTCACAAGAATCTTACACATATGGCACCTCCAAGAAATTCTACCGAACGAAATCCTCAAAAGAGGAGAAGGAGGCAAAGGGGAGAATCTTCTAGGTACGTTCGTTGCAACGAATGAAACTTCGTCAACAGCAACCACAACAAGATGATATTCTACAAAGAGATCATCAAAAGCGGCTTACGGAAGAGGAGATTGTCGAATTAAGAGCCGGGGTTTCAAAATCGAGCATTCATTGGGACTCTAGTAAGTTATCACTCCTCTACGAGCCTCCCTCTAGAGCTAATAGATTTCGATTTTTAATAAACTTGCGGAGGAACATTATGAGAATATTGGATTAAATGATAAGAAAATTGCGTGCACTCATATGGTTCGCTTTCAAGCTTTTCATGATGAATTTCCGGATAATAGAGCTTATTTTGAAATTCAAGGATGGGTTTCACTTTGGGATAATCCGTGTTTGCACTATGATGACGAGCTTATAAAACTTTTCTATGCAAATATGTGGATTGTTGATGCTACGATAGATAATCCTTTGGAACTTCACACATTTGTTAATGGTAGGCATTTTTCATGGACATTGGCCGATATTTGTAATCACTTTAACGTGACAAATGATGGAGTAGTCAATGTGGACTGCGCTCATTGGGATGATAACATTTTTGGTGTTTCACTAGATGATGTGAAAACCTTTTTAGGAGTATATCCCGAAGTGACATACTCGGCAATGCCGCCAAATTATCGGATTATATCTATCATTTGCTCCTATTGTGTTTGTGGAATGGAAGTAAAACTTCCAAGTAATCTCGAACTCTTTCTCACCTATAAGATTGTTCAAGGAGAAAGAGTAAATTATGGAGCAATCTTTGTGTATTGCTTGTTGGAATCTAGAAAGCTTACCAAGAAAAAATATACCTTGGGTAATTTGATTTGCCGTCTTCTATATTTATCGGGATACCCGGAAAATGAAATGAATACCGAAATTCATCACAATGATTTTGATAATGCCAATATTCTACAAATGGTGAGAATGCGACGACATTTACCACGGGTTCCTACCAAAGCCGCTAGGGGACGTGCCCGACATCAACAACAACCTCGGGATGATTTCTTTAATGACAATGAGGTTGAAAATATTGGAAGAGGTGAGTTTGACGAACAAAGAGATGATGAAGAGGAAAATGAAGAAGAAAATATGGGAAATGAACAAGAAATAAGGGAGGAAGAAAATGAGGAAGGAGATGAAGACGAGTTGGATGTTGAAGATCTAAATCTCAAAGAGAGAATGGCCAAAGTGGAAAGAGAAACATTTAGAGACGTGGCCTCTCTTAGAAAAGAGCTCCGGGTTGTGAAAAAGGAAAATTCTAGTTTGAAAAAGTCTATCGGCAAATTGAAGAAATTCATCAAGGACCTTATTCCCGGAACTTGCTTCTCCTCGGATGAGGAATGATGTCCCCACCCCCTTTACTTTCTAGCATTTTCATTATTGTTGCTTTGTATTTTGATAAACTTTTGTAAAACTTATTTGCACTAATGATATTTGCTTGTCTTTCTTTAAAGGGTTAAAATTGCAAGTTGGTTATGACTTGTGGATGATCATGACTTTGATGGAGTATTTGATGGTAAAAATACTCTTAAGCATTGTTTGATAATTGGTATGAAGTACTTGATGGTAAAAGTGCTTCTCTTAATGTTTTGACCTTTATGCTTAATTGGATATGTTGGAATTTTTGACATTTGATACATGTATTGTGTAAGGCATGTCTTATTACTTGGTAGATGTTCTAATTTTTGGCATTTGTAATGCCTTGATCATTCTTAGCTTATCTCAATTGGGTTGAACCCTTGAGAATCTACTTTGAGCTCCTTACTTGATGAACTATTGTTGCTTTTGTTGCATATGATCTTTTTTGAGCTTTGGAATGAGGTTGATTGATGACATGAAAATTTTTGGCTTGAACCATTTACAAAGGTTATATACAACATCTTCTATTTTTAACGCACACAAGGTGTTTGTTGAAATGTCGCAATGAAACTTTCAACTTCTACATGATTCTCTTGCTTCAAAATGTCTTAAAATCTTTTTGAAATCATGTTTTTAGCTTACTAATGAGCTTATGAATCTCTTATGTTTCAATTCTCCCATTTTCCTTGGATTACTATGCTTTCATTGCTCAACGGTTTTTAAACCATCCCTTTGGCGCGCTTTGATATTATTGTATGGTGTTTTCACCATCCTAACATTCTTTTTGATGATTCCAAAGGGGGAGAAACAGGATATTGGCTCATTAGCTCAAAGAAGCTAATAAAAGCTTGACATAAAAGCTATAAGCTATGGCTCATAAAAGCCATAAGTTGTGATTTGTTCTTAGTCTAATTGTTGCTTGATTTAGCTCAAAGAAGCTAATAAAAGCTTGACATAAAAGCTATAAGCTATGGCTCATAAAATCCATAAGTTGTGATTTGTTCTTAGTCCAATTGTTGCTTGATGGACTTTTATAATTGTTTAATGACATTTTGTGACAGCGGGAGCTTATAAGCTCTTAAACAATTTGTAAAAGCTAAAGCTTTTAGCTTATGGAAAATTGCTTTTACATTATTTTTGATATGCTTGTTGATAGGGGGAGCTTGTGCTTATTATTGAAAAATATTTATTCCCTACTTGGTTGCTTTAATATTTTTGGAAATTTTGGTTGCTTGCAAACGGTCAAATGTTTTTACCGGAAAATCATTTCTAAAAATTGCTCTCTTAGTTTGTGTAAAGATTGTTTTGGTTTGTAATCATCAAAAAGGGGGAGATTGTTTGATACATGTTTTTATCTTAATTTTGATGATTTTATTTTGTCACCAAAACAATGTTTTTAAAGGTTGTCCAAATACTCCTAAATGATTTAAAATGGTTTCAATATTTTCCGAAGTATTTCCCCTAGTTTATTTTTGATAATAATGGACAACACTTTTAATGATTTTACATCAATGGATTTTTTACTCCTAAACAAGATTTCTAAATGTTTTCTAAATACTCCCGATTGGTTTAAAATGTTTTTACTAAATTTTGAGTATTTCTTGAGTTTTATTTTCGACAAAAATTGGACAACATTTTGTCTCGTGGTCGACGGTTGCCCTATAGGGCAACCCGTACTCAAGATGTTTTTAGAAAAGAAAATGAGACGGGAGTAAAAAACAAGCGAGGTCGGCCGATTGTCGCTCACAGGCGTCGGCCGGTCCCGGTCGGCCGTCAATGGCCGATCGGCCGACAGTCACTGCAAGTTTCATGTTGAAACAGAACTAAAACCTTGCATTTTTGAAATGAGAGGGACCGGTTGAGACAGGGTCGGCCGGTCGAAGCCTACGTCGCCGGTCGCCTGTTGTATTTTTCAAAGTGTTCTTATTTTCTCTTATTTCGTGCGGCCGTGCCGCATCGTGTATTAATGACAAAGAAAAATATGACCGTTTGACAAATGAGACACATTTCCTTAAATTGTGGGATTGATTTCTAACAGACTATATTCTTGATTTTAATTGTATTTTTTTGTAGATTTTCAATCCCCAAGAGGAGCCTATGCTTGATCAATCATCTCCTATAAATAGAGGAAGTTTTGGAGCTACCAAAAATAACAATTGAGATACAACACAACAAGATACACTTCAAGCAAATACTTGGTCTTTCATTGTTATTATTCTTGTTGTAAATTTGCCTAGCTTATCACTTTCACATCTTTGAGGTCTAGGCTATTCTTGATTACACTTTGCACTCAAATTGTAATATTCATTATTGAGTTGTAATCTTGATTTTTGGTTATCATTCAAACACAAGATATCCTTGTGAGTGTTCTTGTGGTAAGAACACACTTGGATGATCTAGGTGATAGGTGAAGAAGATTGTGGTGATCTTCTTATTGAGGTGTTGAAGAATTTGGTATTCTTCAAGGTTGGAGATTGTGGTAATCTTCAAAGGGAGATTGTGGTAATCTCCAAAGGTGGTGTTGAAGAAGAGTGTGGTGCTCTTCAAGGTGTTGTAAGTTGAATTTGTATTAATTTTGGTAATTAATAAAATTCTTTTTTCTTTTTGAAATCCATCCCGGATATACTGGGGTGGTAGAGGATTAGGCCCTAGGTGGGTTGAACCTCTTTAAATCGACGTGTGTTGTTTACATTCCACACCTTTATTATTTTGTTTGAGCATTCGATTGAAAAAGAGGGCGAAATCGAAAAGATGGAGATAATCTATTCACCCCCCCTCTAGATTATCGTAGCCGCTTGGACTTACAGGGAAAGCCCAAAGGATAAATTTATTTTGAAGGTCTTGAGTTCGAATGTAATGTAAGGCATTAAACCCACTTCAAGTAGTGGGAGTCAATGAGTGCAACGTGGATGGAAAGCCCAAGGGATAGTCCATGAGAAAGCACAAGGACAGCCTCAATTTTTGCTTTCCTCCACACTCGAACCCATGACTTCTAGAATAAGCCATAAATAATTTTACCTTTTGTAAATGCTTTTAGTCATCTTTTACATAATAATAATAATAATAATAATAATAATAATAATAATAATAATAATAATAATAATAATAATAATAATAATAGCAAAGGTAAATGATACATTCAAAAACATTATCCGTCCTACGCAATCAAAAACAAACTATGTCAAATAAAGAGATGTAATCGTTGTCTCAAAATAATTACTTCAGTTTCATATGAATTCTCTTAACTTGTATGTATACCTTTCAATCTCTGGACCTCCCCCTGAGAGGAATCACGATCAAACTGATCTTTATGAGAAGCATGAGGCACTAGGCGATGGCAGGAAATAGAGCTATGACTCGTAATACGATAATTTGCACATAATTCATGGAGGTTCTCATAGCTTAAAGAAACAAATGAACTTTTGAGCTAAGGCGTGAGGTTTCAAGGGCGATTATGGAGGATCTGAGGAGGAATTTGACAAAGGACTTGAACCGCACTCCCATGGTCGATACGCCATGGGGGGTGACTCAGGAGAGAGGTGTGCGTTCTCCACCACCTCCGGTGGAGGATCCACATCAGGAAAATCCGGGAGTGACTCAGGGTGGCTCTGTCCCACTATCTTCAGCGGGGGTGGGGGTATTGGGACCCATGTTTTTTGAGCAACTGGGTAATTTTGTTAATGTAGCGGTGGAGCAGGCTGTGGATTGGAGGTTTAGCCATTGGGTGCCACCACCACCTCCTGTCATCACCCCGGGGGCGTGCAGGAGGCTAGAAATCCTGAAGGAGGTGACAGAGGGCGGCGGGCTCCGGTGGTAGAGGAGGAGCACTCATCGCGTGCTACGGAGTATACCACCCCGGATGATTCGGACTGGTCAGAGCGGATGAATGATCTCCAGAGGGAAGTAAGGGAGGTGCGGAGGAGAGTAGCAGGAGCGCCTGCAGGAGCCTTTGTTCCTCGGGTGCGGAGAGGGACGCCATTCACGGAGGAGGTGATGGCGGACGAGTTGCCAGTATCCTATAGAGCTTTGAGTTTCGAATATGACGACACGACGGACCCATGGGATCACCTTTGCCGGTTCGAAAATGCGGCGTTGTTACATAGGTTCTCTGACAGAGTAATGTGCATGGTGTTCCCAAGAACCCTCACTAAATCGGCATAGCAGTGGTTTTGCCAACTTCCCCCGAACTCTATAAGGAATTTCGATGAATTCAGCTCAGTGTTTATGCATCAGTTCACTAGCTGCAGAAAGTATCAGAAAGCCCCTTTGACGCTATTCAGTATCAAGCAGAAGGAGGGAGAAGGGCTGAGGAGTTACATCCAAAGACTTCACAAAAAGAAAGTCGAGGTACCTCGCCTAGCCCGGAGATCTTGACGAACGCATTGGCCCAGGTGGACCGAGGGATGGAGAATTTTTGAGTCCTTGGTAATTGAGCCAGCCAAAACTTTTGATGAGTTGTTGGCCAGGGCGGAGAGATACATTAATTTGGAGGAAGCTATGAAGATGAAGAAGGAAGAAGGAAGTAAAAGAAGAGATAAGGTGGAGGATAAGGAGGAGAAAACATCTCAGAAGAAATCGAAGGTGGAGGTGTCAGGAGGAAGGCCTAGATTTGATAAGTATACTCCGTTGGTGGCTTCTCAAGGAGAGGTGTTTTCAGCAATAGAAAGACACCCCGACTTGAGGTGGCCAAGGACATATTCAGAGGTTCCCAGGAAGGAGAAGAGCAATGAGTTTTGTCGTTTTCACAATGAATATGGGCACACCACAGAACAATGTACTCACATGAAAGATGAAATCGAAAGAATGATCCAGGCATGACACTTGAAGGAGTTCGTATATATGGATAAGAGGAGGTCGAAGGGTAATTACCGGAGGGGGCAAGGTAATTACCAGCAGAGGCAGGTGCCAGAGAAAAAGCCAGACGAAGAGAAGAATCTTCCCCCTCCACCGCTAAGGAGGGGGGTTATTCAGATGGTTATTGGAGGTCCGTCTGGAGGGGATTCTCGAAGGGCTAGAAAGAGTTACGTCAGGACGGCGGCTGCTGAGAGAATTCAAGAACAAATGAGGATTGAGCAAGTAACGGTGGGTCCAAACATTCAGTTTAGACCGCAGGATAGGCGGGGCATTGTGACTCCACATAGTGATGCCCTTGTAATTACGGCAACGATTGCGAATTACGATGTGCATAGGGTGTTTGTAGATACAGGTAGTTCAGCTGATATACTCTTTTATGAATGTTATAAACGAATGGACTTGCAGGTGGAGCTGGAAATGGTGGATACTTCCCTGGTGGGCTTTGCAGGAGGAACTATTCAGCCATTAGGGATGCCCCTTCGTCATATAATGTGATGATTGGGAGGCCATCTCTGAATGCGTTCCAAGCTATGGCCTCAGTATATCATCTAAAGATGAAATTCCCAGTGGATGACCAGGTGGGAGAAGTAGAGGGGGATCAGCACATGGCACGAAGGTTGTATGTGGAGAGCCTTCAGATGGCCGAGAGAGGAGAGGCTCACGATGATGGGAAAGGGAAAGAAAAAAATTATTAATTTGGATGAGGATCCAGGTGGAGCATGTGCGGCCGAATGAGGAATTGATGTGGGTGGATTTGGTACCGGAGAGAGCGGGTAAAACTATGAAGATAGGAAAGGACTTGGCAGATGATCTTAAAGAAAAATTGGTGGGGTTCTTAAGAAACAATGCCGATGTGTTTGCCTGGTCGGCTAGCGATCTAGTGGGGATAGATCCGAGCATTGCTGAACATAGACTCAACGTAAACCTTTCATACAAGCCGAATGTCTGAGAAGAAGAGGAACTTCGGTCCAAAGAAGGACGCGATCATTCGAGCGGAGGTACAGAAGCTACTGAGTGCGGGGCATATTAGGGAAATCTAGTTTCCCGAATGGTTATCTAACACTGTCTTGGTCCCGAAGACTCAAGACGATTGGAGGATGTGTATAGACTTTAGGGATTTGAACAGAGCGTGCCCTAAAGACTATTACCCACTCCCGAGAATAGATCAGTTGGTTGACTCTACCTCGGGATGCCAGATGCTTAGTATGATGGATGCCTCTCAAGGCTATCACCAGATCCGGTTGGCAGAAGAGGACCAGAAGAGGGTGAGCTTCACCACCTCTTTTGGTACCTATTGCTACGTTGTGATGCCCTTTGGTCTAAAAAACGCGGGGGCAACATACCAAGGATTGGTGGACAAGATGTTTAGTGATCAGATCGGGAGAAATATGGAAGTCTATGTCGATGACATGTTGGTTAAGAGTGAGAAGGCCGTGGACCATGTGAAGGACTTGATGGAAACATTCGATACGCTGAGGAGATATAAGATGAAGCTTAATCCCAAGAAATGCGCTTTTGGCGTGAGATCGGGAAAGTTTATGGGATACATGGTAACAGAAAAAGGAATTGAAGCTAATTCGGAGAAGGTAAGGGCTATACGAGAGATGGCCGAGCCCAAGGATGAAAAGGATGTACAGAGTTTGACTGGGAGGATAGCGGCCCTCAATCGATTCATCTCGAGGTCTGCAGAGAGGAGCTTGCCTTTCTTTAGAGTATTAAGGAAGGCCAAGAAATTTGCTTGGGATGAAGAATGCCAGAAAACGTTTAAGGAATTGAAAGATTACTTGGCCGAGCTATCAATACTGACAAAACCGATACCCGGGGAGCCGTTGTATCTTTACATTTCGGTAGGAGAGTAGGGGGTTAGTACGGTATTGATAAGGGAAGAGAACTCGGTGCAAATGCTGGTGTATTATGTGAGCAAGGTGTTAAGAAATACCGAGGTAAAGTATGCAGAGATTGAGAAGGCCAGTTTGGCCCTGATGATAACAGCTCGGAGATTGAGGCCATATTTTTTGTCACATAAAGTGATTGTGCGCACAAACTTGCCGTTGAAAGCTGTGATGAGTAAACCCGAAGTCTCAGGAAGGTTGGTGAAGTGGGCTATTGAATTGAGCTAGTATAATGTAGAGTTCCAGAGCCGAACTGCCATTAAGGCCCAGGCCTTAGCGGATTTCGTGCAGGAATTAACGAAGGATATGCCCGAGGAGGGAACATGGGTACTATTCGTGGACGGATCCGTGGGAAGCATGGGATGCGGAGTAGGTATTATATTGATCAGTCCTGAGGGGGTGGAGAGTAGTTTTGCGGTGAGATTGGATTTCAAGTTGTCCAATAATGAGGCAGAGTACGAGGCCTTTTTGTGAGGAATCAATATGGCAATTAGTATGGGAGCATCTAAGGTGCTCATACATATAGATTCCCAATTGGTATACAAACAGATAAGAGGGGAGTTCGAGATTCGGGAAGAAAGGATGAAAAATTATGTGGAGAAATATAAGATCCTAGAAAAGAAGCTGAAAGAAATCGAGGTCTGCCATATACCAAAGAAGAAAATGCGAAGGCTGATTTCTTATCTAAGATTGCAAGTTCAGCGGTAGGGGGTTATGACAGGAATATTTCTCTGTTGGTAGATCGGGATACGGTTCTGAGTTTGGAGATTGGAGAGATAGAGGAGAATGAAGATTGGAGAGTGCCAATCCTAGCGTATCTGAAAGAGGGGATATTGCCGAAAGATAGAAGGGAAGCGGCTCGGGTAAAAATACGAGCGACTCGTTTTTGTATCTTGGGAGAATTGCTGTACAAGAAGGGGTTTAGTGCTCCGCTTTTGAGATGCGTAAGTTAAAAGGAAGGAGAGTATGTTTTGAAGGAAATACATGAGGGATGTTGTGGAAATCACATGGGAGCCAGGGCTTTGGCAAATAAAGTTCTAAGGGCCGGATATTTTTGGCCGAGCTTAAGAAGAGATGCGGAACTGATGGTGAAACGGTGTGAAAAATGTCAGGTGCATGCGCCTTTCATACATAGGCCAGCCGAGGAACTCATGACTATGAGCTCGTCTTGCCCGTTTGCTAGGTGGGGAATTGATATTGTGGGGCCTTTCCCTCCGGCCTTGGGACAGAGGAAATTCTTGATAGTTGCGATAGATTATTTTAGCAAATGGGTGAAAGCTGAACCAATGGCTAAAATAACCGAGGATGTGGTTATGAAGTTTATTTGGCAGCATATAGTATGCAGGTTCGGGATACCTCAAGTGATTGTTTCCGAAAATGGAACGCAGTTCAATGGAGCAGGGATTCGGGAATGGTGTAAGGAAATGAAGATTAAATAGAATTTCACCTCGGTGGCCCACCCGCAGGCGAATGGGCAGGTAGAGGTTACGAACAGAATCTTGGTCCAAGGGTTAAAGGCTCGGCTAGAAACGTCCGGAGGGGCTTGGGTCAAAGAGTTGAGCTCGGTGCTATGGGCGTATAGGACGAATCCAAAAGAAGCAACAGGCGAGACACCCTTTAGTCTAGTATACGGAATGGATGCAGTCATACCAGCTGAGATCGAGATAGAAACCCACCGTATTCAAAACTATGAGGAAAATCAGAATGAAATGAGAACTCAAGAGTCTTTGGATATGATCAATGAAAAGCGAGAGATGGCATTTTTACGAATGGAATGGGCAAGAAGTCGAGTCCGAGCTAGTTACAATAGCATAGTAAACAAGAGGAGTTTTCAGCTGGGGGACTTGGTGTTGAGGAAGGCAGATGCTACGAAAAACCGAGGAAAACTGGAAGCTAATTGGGAGGGACCTCTCGCAGTAATAAGCAGATCGGGTGGTGGTGCTTATGAATTAGAGGAGTTAGATGGAAAAAAACTACCCCGAGCATGGAACATTGTTAACCTGAAGAAGTACTATTCTTAAAAGAAAGGAAGTTCGGTAGTGGACCCATGATGTCTCACCAAGTTTTCTGTTTTTATCTTGACGTAATGAAGAAAAGAATGAATGAATGAGTTTACGCTTTACCGACTTAAAACGTGTGAATGTAGCGAAATCTTGATGCAAAGACTTAGCTTGAAGATAAGTAAATAATGATTTAAAGGGTGGATACCCATGAAATAAAACCGAGTAGCTCTAGCTTGATCATGGAAATGGTCGTGAGTCGGAGTCTTGGAAGGGTGGATACCCATAAGTATTTTTAGCCTTGTCCCCGAAGTGACTTGAAGCTAAAAATACTGCAAACTCACTCGAGCTTCGAAAAATCGAAAAATTATCCAAGTATTTTTAGCTTTATCCCCGAAGTGACTTGAAGCTAAAAATACTGCTGACTCACTCGAGCTTGAAAAATCGAAAAATTATGCAAGTATTTTTAGCTTTGTCCCCGAAGTGACTTGAAGCTAAAAATACATGCGGCAAACTCGAGCTTGAAAAATCGAAAAATTATCCAAGTATTTTTAGCTTTGTCCCTAAGTGAATTGAAGCTAAAAATATACCGCACTTAGCTCGAGCTTCGAAAAATCGAAAAATTATCCAAGTATTTTTAGCGTTGTCCCCGAAGTTACTTGAAGCTAAAAATACATGCAGCTCACTTCGAGCTTGAAAAATCGAAAAATTATCCAAGTATTTTTAGCTTTGTCCCGAAGTGACTTGAAGCTAAAAATACTCGACTTGAGCTTCGAAAAATCGAAAAATTATCCAAGTATTTTTAGCTTTGTCCCCGAAGTGACTTGAAGCTTAGCTCAGCTCGAGCTTCGAAAAATCGAAAAATTATCCAAGTATTTTTAGCCATTGTCCCCGTAGTGACTTGAAGCTAAAAATACCGCGGCTTCACTCGAGCTTGAAAAATCGAAAAGTTATCCAAGTATTTTTAGCTTTGTCCCGAAGTGACTTGAAGCTAAAAATACCGCATAGCTCACTTCGAGCTTCGAAAAATCGAAAAATTATCCAAGTAGTTTTAGCCTTTGTCCCCGAAGTGACTTGAAGCTAAAAATACCGCACTCGCCCGAGCTTCAAAAATCGAAAAATTATCCAAATATTTTTAGCTTTGTCCCCGAAGTGACTGGAAGGTAAAAATACCTGCAGCTCAGCTCGAGCTTCGAAAAATCGAAAAATTATCCAAGTATTTTTAGCCTTTGTCCCCGAAGTGACTTGAAGCTAAAAATACCTGCAGCTCAGCTCGAGCTTCGAAAAATCGAAAAATTATCCAAATATTTTTAGCCTTTGTTCCTGAAGTGACTTGAAGCTAAAAATACCTGCAGCTCAGTTCGAGCCTTGAAAAATCGAAAAATTATCCAAGTATTTTTAGCTTTGTCCCCGAGGTGACTTGAAGCTAAAAATACCTGGAGCTCAGCTCGAGCCTCGAAAAATCAAAAATAGAAAATAGTAAAGGAAAAGAGCTCAATCAAAAGAAAAGTTCATTAAACATAAAAGAAGAAGTACATGGAATTAAAGAGGCCCAATTATATTTACAAAAGCTAAGAGGGGGGGTATCCTTAATGCCGTAATCCGCTACTGATTAAGGAGTCTCATCAGGGATATCGATAGTTGTATCGCCTTCAAAGAAGAAGAGCCCGAGAAGCATCTCCCCCGAGGGGAGGAGGAGCTAGATGAGCCGAAGATGAAGCTCGATCGCCTTCCAACATTGAAAGGATATGGTTGAGGAAGTCGGTAGGAGAGCTCAGATTAACCTGATTTACCTCAGCAGAATTCGGGATCAGTGGCGAAGGTTAAGGCTTTGTTCCGATCAAACTTTTCAACAAAGCCCTTCTCCTGGCATTGGGCCGGCTTGATCAAAGGCCAAGTGGAAATATTAGAGAGCTCGTCGTCGAGAGAACGTCAAGGAACTCTTCGTAACTTAGAAAACTATGTTTGGCCACTTTTGAACCGAGCACAACACTGGTGATTGGAGGAAGTTCCGAATCGGCTCGGGCACCTTCCTCTTGAGCCTCAGCTACTTGACGAGCGGACTGAAGCTGGAATTTTTCGAGCTCGGCCTTGAGAGCTCCTATCTCCTCATCCTTATTAGCCAGGGTATCTTTGAGTTCGTCGAGCTTGGCTTTGACTTTGTCCAAAACCTTGAGCATTCGGATGTTCCTCTCTTTGAGCTGGGCCACTTGTTGCTGCAGGTCATTGCGCTCATTGACGAGGTTGGGATCAGCAAAGCACACGAGACTTCGGGCAAATATTTCAGAAAGGCGGAGTAAGGCCTGTGAAATTACAATAATAGCAAGTACGAGTAGAAGAATGAAGTAGTAAACTAAGAACGTAAGAAGGGAAAACATTTTACCATAGAAAAGTCGAGGCTGAAATTATCCACAAGTCGGGCGAGGCTTTTGCGTGGACGACGACGTTCCCGAGGAGGGCAAAGGCCCTGTAAGAACTCAGCCGCCGTCCGGGGATGGAGATTCTCCATAACGGGGGACTGCAGAAAGAATAACTGGTTGGGAGTAGTAGTATCTCCCGAACTGCCGACCGTCTTGGATTTCTTTTGAGAAGAGTCCAAAGCAGACGTGGGCGCTTCTTCAGAGTTGGGTTGTTGCTAGGATCTCGAGAACTCCCTAATGACATCCCGAGCCGAGTCGAGGCGAAGGGTCCGGGAAGACTTAGGAGCTTGGCCCTCGGTAGGTTGAGCAAAGGTGATGGAAAGAGGAGGATGTTGATTGGATTGAGGATTGGAGGACGTTCACTGGGAGGGGGCACAGCTCATGGAAACATTTCTCTTCCGATGCTTCTTTCTCGGCAAGTCTTTTGTTTATAGTTGTAGCTGAAGGAAAAGCGATGAACGTCAGTAAAATAAAAAATGAAAACAAAAATAGAAATATATACTAGCAAAAGATGAATACCGAGGTCATCCTCGAGCTTGGCAGGGGTATGGCTTAATTTGAAATGCCATAATAGGGCAGGACAAGAGCAGAGTCGTGAAAGATCATACTCTTGCTTATTTAACCGATCTATGAAAACTTGGAGATCGGGATCTCGCCTCCTAATATTTACCTTTATCTGAGGAGGAACTTCCCAAACCCACTGGGTAGGGAATGGCCAGGGTTCGGGAGAAGATAGAAAGAAATAGCGATCCTTCCAAAACTTATTGGAAGTAGGATATTTCCCGAGGAATCGTGCATCACCTCGGGAGGAGAGATAGAAGATGCCACGAGTAGTGGAGACACTTTATTTTAAATAAAGAGTGAAAGAGCTCGGCTGTTGGTTCAATTTCGAGAAATTTGGTAACCATGACAAAACCGGTCATGAGTCGAAAAGAGTTGGGAGAAAATTGGTTCAAAGGGATTTGATATATGGCTGAGAGTTCAGTCATAAGAGGATGGATAGGGAACCGAAGCCCACCATCAATCGCCCGCAGAAAAGGCTAGAAACCTTGGTGGACGTCGGTTCGGCCTATCGTAAGAGAGCTAGGAGAGCAATTTAAAAGTTGAGGGGGGAGGGTTTTTCGCAGATATTTTCCGACGCTAGCAAAGTCGTGATATCAATTCAAGGAAAATAGCTCGGATATAGTGTGGATGAGTAAAAATGCATTAACCTTACTCATATGATGAATGCCTATTTATAAGGCTCACACGTTAGGGTTTCCGTGTTTTCCGGAAACGGTTAGGGGAGAATCATTTTCAGACGTTTGTTACGAGAATCCTATCTAGATCGAGAAATTTAAGTTATGCTTACAAATACCGATCTCGCATATCGATCCCGAGCACTCTGATCTTCTAGAAATTGGGCCTTAAGAAGTGAACCTCAATGGGCCTGGGTTGGACTAACGATTATGAGAGCCCACTCTCTAGCTCGGCCTATTCCATCTTTGGATCAACTAGTCCCCCCACTATAGCCGAAATGTTTGTCGAAAAAAAGCTTGGTTATAGTGTTCCTTAATCACAAGAGGCCGAGCTCTTCACCCCGAACGTCAATATACATTAATTTCTATATACCGAAATGCACGTTTACCGCCCTATCGTTTGAAATTCCCGCCTCTTCGAGATTCGTGAGGCGATCATCATTGCCTATTGATGGGACGAAGATCCCTCCGCCCAATGTGCCCTTTAAAGAGATCTTCCCTCTCATCAATGGCTAAGATTTATCGCCCCTCGGTACTCGTGCATCTCTTCTCCTATATAAAGGGGCTCTCTATTTCATTTCTCACTTTTTGCACATTCTAAACGGGCGATTTATAAACAGCCCTCCGATGTCTTTGGCGACTAACCTCCACTCCGGCGTGTAATTTTTCTTTCCTCATTTTCTTCTAAGGCTTTTTTCTTCTACTTAGGTACTTTCCTAGCCCTATTTTTATTGCCCCATCTCTATCTTCTTTCTCTGTTTTTCCTATTTTGTATAATATCATGTCTTCCCTTGTAAATCTTTCCTCTAAGGGTACTTCAATGGATCCCGAAATAAGTCGTTTTCTGCGGGGGTCGATGACCTAGAACTTTCTTTTGAAAATGCCGCTCCTTCTCGCTTCACACCATACCGAGGACTCTTCCTCAAATCTCCCAAATGAGCTCGAGCTCTCTTTCGATAGGAGTTATTCTAACATAGAAATAAGGCCATCTATCCTGACCTCTCATGTAGATAGTAGTTTCAATGCCACCGCCATGTTTGCTAGGAATTTAAAATATCTCTGTAAAAACATAAGTATTCCTTCAACTTTTAAATTAGCTCTCCCTAGCTCTTACGATAGGCCGAACCGACCTCCACCAGGTTTTCTAGCCTTTTTCTCCGGGCAGATTGATGGTGGGCTTTGGTTTTCTATCCATCCTCTTATGACTGAACTCTCAACCATATATCAAATCCCTTTGAACCAATTTTCTCGCAACTCTTTTCGACTCATGACCGGTTTCGTCATGGTTACCAAATTTCTCAAAATTGAACCAACAGCCGAGCTCTTTCACTCTTTATTTCAAATAAAGGTCTCCTCTACTCATGCCCTCTTCTATCTCTCCTCCCGAGGTGATGCACGATTCCTCGGGAAATATCCTACTTCCAATAAGTTTTGAAAGGATCGCTATTTCTTTCTCTCTTCTCCCGAACCCTGGCCCTTCCCTACCCAGTGGGTTTGGGAAGTTCCTCCTCAGAGAAAGGTAAATATTAGGAGGCGAGATCCCGATCTCCAAGTTCTCATAGATCAGTTAAATAAGCAAGAGTATGATCTTTCACGACTCTGCTCTTGTCCTGCCCTATTATGGCATTTCAAATTAAGCCATACCCCTGCCAAGCTCGAGGATGACCTCGGTATTCATCTTTTGCTAGTACTTATTTCTATTTCTGTTTTCATTTTTTATTTTACTGACGTTCATCGTTTTTTCCTTCAGCTACAACTATGAACAAAAGACTTGCCGAGAAAGAAGCAACTCGGAAGAGAAATGTTTCTATGAGCCGTGCCCCCTCCCAGGGAATGTCCTCCAATCTTCAATCCAATCAACCTCCTCCTCCTTCCATCACCTCTGCTCAACCTACCGAGGGCCAAGCTCCTAAGTCTCCCCGGACCCTTCACCCCGACTCAGCTCGGGATGTCATTAGGGAGTTCTCAGATCCTAGCAACAACCCAACTCTGAAGAAGCACCCACCGTCTGCTTTGGACTCTTCTCAAAAGAAATCCAAGACGGTCGGCAGTTCGGGAGATACTACTACTCCCAACCAGACATTCTTTCTGCAGTCCCCCGTTATGGAGAATCTCCATCCCCGGACGGTGGCTGAGTTCTTACAGGGCCTTTGCCCTCCTCGGGAATGTCGTCCACTGCAATAGGCTTCTGCCTCTGACTTGGTGGATAATTTCAGCCTCGACTTTTCTAGGGTAAAATGTTTTCCCTTCTTACGTTCTTAGTTTACTACTTCATTCTTCTACTCGTACTTGCTTTTATTGTAATTTCAAAGGCCTTACTCCGCCTTTCTGAAATAGTTGCCCGAAGTCGCGTGGGCTTTGCTGATCCCAACCTCGTCAATGAGCGCAATGACCTGCAGCAACAAGTGGCCCATCTCAAAGAGAGGAACACCCGAATGCTCAAGGTTTTGGACAAAGGCAAAGCCGAGCTCGACGAACTCAAAGCTACCCTGGCTAATAAGGATGAGGAGATAGGATCTCTCAAGGCCGAGCTCGAAAAATTCCAGCTTCAGTCCGCTCGTCAAGTAGCTGAGGCTCGAGAGTAAGGTGCCCGAGCCGATTAGAACTTCCTCCAATCACCAAAGTTTTCTAAGTTCAAGAGTTCCTTGGCCAAACGTTTTCTCCGAGAGCAGCTCTCTCCAATATTTCCACTTGGCCTTTGATCAAGCGAAGCCCAAGGCCAGGATAAGGGCTTTGTTGAAAAGATTGATCGGAACAAAGCCTTAACCTTCGCCACTGATCCCGAAGGCTATAATCCTTCTGCTGAGGCAAATCAGGTTAATCTGAGCTCTCCTACCGACTTCCTCAACCATATCCTTTCTCTGTTGGAAGCCGACCGAGCTTCATCTTCGCCTTATCTAGCTCCTCCCCCCAGCTCGGGAGATGCTTCTCGGGCTCTTGCTTCTGAAGGCGATACAACTATCGAGATCCCGGATGAGACTCCTTAATCAGAAGTGACACGGCATTAAGGATACCCCCTCTTATCTTTTGTAAATATAATTGGGCCTCTTTAATTCCATGTACTTCATCTTTTATGTTTAATGAACTTTTCTTTTGATCGAGCTCTTTTCCTTTACTATTTTCTATTTTTGATTTTTCGAGGCTCGAGCTGAGCTGCAGGTATTTTTAGCTTCAAGTCACCTCGGGACAAAGCTAAAAATACTTGGATAATTTTTCGATTTTTCGAGGCTCGAATCGAAAGCGGAAGGTATTTTTAGCTTCAAGTCACTTCGGGGACAAAGCTAAAAATATTTGGATAAATTTTTCGATTTTTTTTGCTAAAAATACTTGGATAATTTTTCGAGAAACTCGAGATGAGTAGTTTTTAGCTTCAAGTCACGATTTTTCGAAGGGACAAAGGCTAAAAATACTTGGATAATTTTTCGATTTTTCGAAACTTCGAAATGAGTGCAGGTATTTTTAGCTTCAAGTCACTCGGGGACAAAGCTAAAAATACTTGGATAATTTTTCGATTTTTCAAGCTCGAATTTTTAGCTTCAAGTCATTGCGGTATTTTTAGCTTCAAGTCACTTGGGACAAAGCTAAAAATTCTTGGATAATTTTTCGATTTTTCAAGCTCGATTTTTAGCTTCAAGTCACTTCGGGACAAAGCTAAAAATACTTGTATTTTTAGCTTCAAGTCACTTCGGGACAAAGCTAAAAATACTTGGATAATTTTTCGATTTTTCAGGTATTTTTAGCTTCAAGTCACTCGACAAAGCTAAAAATACTTGGATAATTTTTCGATTTTGAAGCTTCAAGCTCAGTATTTTTAGCTTCAAGTCACTTCGGGACAAAGCTAAAAATACTTGGATAATTTTTCGATTTTTTCGAGAGCAGTATTTTTAGCTTCAAGTCACGGGGGACAAAGCTAAAAATACTTGGATAATTTTTCGATTTTTCAAGCTCTCGAGTCAGTGCAGGTTTTTAGCTTCAAGTCACTTGGGACAAAGCTAAAAATACTTGGATAATTTTTCGATTTTTTGAAGCTCGAGTGCAGTATTTTTAGCTTCAAGTCACTTTGGGGACAAAGCTAAAAATACTTGGATAATTTTTCGATTTTTTCGAAGCTCGAGTAATTTGCAGGCATTTTTAGCTTCAAGTCACTTGGGACAAAGCTAAAAATACTTAAAAATACTTGGATAATTTTCGATTTTTTTCAAGTCACTTGGGGGACAAAGCTAAAAATACTTGGATAATTTTTCGATTTTTTGCGAGTATTTTTAGCTTCAAGTCACTTCGAGGGGACAAAGCTAAAAATACTTGGATAATTTTTCGATTTTTCAAGCTCGAGCCGAGTCAGCAGTATTTTTAGCTTCAAGTCACTTCGGGACAAAGCTAAAAATACTTGGATAATTTTTCGATTTTTGAAGCTCGAGTCGAGTGCAGGTATTTTTAGCTTCAAGTCACTTCGGGACAAAGCTAAAAATACTTGGATAATTTTTCGATTTTTGATTTTTGTATTTTTAGCTTCAAGTCACGGGACAAAGCTAAAAATACTTGATAATTTTTCGATTTTTCAAGCTTTTGAGCTGCAGGTATTTTTAGCTTCAAGTCACTTCGGGGACAAAGCTAAAAATACTTGGATAATTTTTCGATTTTTCGAAGCTCGAGCTGAGCTGCAGGTATTTTTAGCTTCAAGTCACTTTGGGGACAAAGCTAAAAATACTTGGATAATTTTTCGATTTTTGAAGTATTTTTCGAAAGCTAAAAATACTTGGATAATTTTTCGATTTTTCGAGGTATTTTTAGCTTCAAGTCACTTCGGGACAAAGCTAAAAATACTTGGATAATTTTTCGGATAATATTTTTAGCTTTCACTTCGGGGACAAAAGCTAAAAATACTTGGATAATTTTTCGATTTTTCAAGCTCATTTTTGATTGCGGTATTTTTAGCTTCAAGTCACTTAGGGACAAAGCTAAAAATACTTGGATAATTTTTCGATTTTTCAAGCTCGAGAGTCGCATGTATTTTTAGCTTCAAGTCACTTCGAGGACAAAGCTAAAAATACTTGGATAATTTTTCGATTTTTAGCTTCAAGGCATTTTTAGCTTCAAGTCACTTGGGACAAAGCTAAAAATACTTGGATAATTTTTCGATTTTTGAAGCTCGATTTTTAGCTTCAAGTCACTTCGGGACAAAGCTAAAAATACTTGGTATTTTTAGCTTCAAGTCACAGGTATTTTTAGCTTCAAGGGGACAAAGCTAAAAATACTTGGATAATTTTTCGATTTTTTGAAGCTCGAATTCGAGTCGCAGTATTTTTAGCTTCAAGTCACTTAGGGACAAAGCTAAAAATACTTGGATAATTTTTCGATTTTCAAGCTCGAAATGAGCGCAGTATTTTTAGCTTCAAGTCACTTCGGGACAAAGCTAAAAATACTTGGATAATTTTTCGATTTTTGAAGCTCGAGTGAGGCTGCAGTATTTTTAGCTTCAAGTCACTTGGGACAAAGCTAAAAATACTTGGATAATTTTTCGATTTTTGAAGCTCGAGTGAAGCCAGCATGTATTTTTAGCTTCAAGTCACTTGGGACAAAGCTAAAAATACTTGGATAATTTTTCGATTTTTCAAAGCTCGAATGAGTCAGTAATACTTGTATTTTTAGCTTCAAGTCACTTGGGGACAAAGCTAAAAATACTTGGATAATTTTTCGATTTTTCAAGCTCGAGTGAGTGCAGGTATTTTTAGCTTCAAGTCACTTGGGGACAAAGCTAAAAATACTTGGATAATTTTTCGATTTTTCAAGCTCGAGCCGAAGCCAGGCAGTATTTTTAGCTTCAAGTCACTTAGGGGACAAAGCTAAAAATACTTGGATAATTTTTCGATTTTTCAAGCTCGGTTGCAGGTATTTTTAGCTTCAAGTCACTTCGGGACAAAGCTAAAAATACTTGGATAATTTTTCGATTTTTCAAGCTCGAGCTCGAAGTGCAGTATTTTTAGCTTCAAGTCACTTCTGGGACAAAGCTAAAAATACTTGGATAATTTTTCGATTTTTGAAGCTTGAGCTCGAGTGTGCAGTATTTTTAGCTTCAAGTCACTTCGGGACAAAGCTAAAAATACTTGGATAATTTTTCGATTTTTTGAAGCTCGATTTGAGCTAAAAATACTTGGATAAAATTTTTCAGGTATTTTTAGCTTCAAGTCACTCGGGGGACAAAGCTAAAAATACTTGGATAATTTTTAATTTTTCGATTTTTGAAGCTCGAGCTCGTCACTTCGGGACAAAGCTGCTTGGTATTTTTAGCTTCAAGTCACTTAGGGGACAAAGCTAAAAATACTTGGATAATTTTTCGATTTTTGAAGCTCGAGCCGAGTCGCAGGTATTTTTAGCTTCAAGTCACTTGGGGACAAAGCTAAAAATACTTGGATAATTTTTCGATTTTTCAAGCTCGAGTGAGCCAGGTATTTTTAGCTTCAAGTCACTTCGGGACAAAGCTAAAAATACTTGGATAATTTTTCGATTTTTCAAGCTCGAGTGAGCTGCGGTATTTTTAGCTTCAAGTCACTTGGGGACAAAGCTAAAAATACTTGGATAATTTTTCGATTTTTGAAGCTCTCGTGTATTTTTAGCTTCAAGTCACTTCGGGACAAAGCTAAAAATACTTGGATAATTTTTAGCTTCAAGTCACTTCGGGACTTCAAAAGACAAAAAATACTTGGATAATTTTTCGATTTTTCAAGCTCGAGTGAGTATTTTTAGCTTCAAGTCACTTCGGGACAAAGCTAAAAATACTTGGATAATTTTTCGATTTTTTTAGCTTCAGCTAAAAATACTTGATAATTTTTAGCTTCACAGGACAAAGCTAAAAATACTTGGATAATTTTTCGATTTTTGAAGCTCGAAATGAGTTGCAGGTATTTTTAGCTTCAAGTCACTTCGGGACAAAGCTAAAAATACTTGGATAATTTTTCGATTTTTCAAGCTCGAGCTGACAAAGCTAAAAATGAGGTATTTTTAGCTTCAAGTCACTTGGGACAAAGCTAAAAATACTTGGATAATTTTTCGATTTTTCAAGCTCGATGAGCTGCAGTATTTTTAGCTTCAAGTCACGGGACAAAGCTAAAAATACTTGGATAATTTTTCGATTTTTCAAGCTCGAATCGAGTCGAGCTGCGGTATTTTTAGCTTCAAGTCACTTCGGGACAAAGCTAAAAATACTTGGATAATTTTTCGATTTTTCGAGTATTTTTTTCGGACAAAGCTAAAAATACTTGATAATTTTTCGATTTTTCAAGCTCGAAGTAGCAGTATTTTTAGCTTCAAGTCACTTCGGGACAAAGCTAAAAATACTTGGATAATTTTTCGATTTTTGAAGCTCGACAAAGCTAAAAATACTTGATAAGTCATGCAGGTATTTTTAGCTTCAAGTCACGGGACAAAGCTAAAAATACTTGGATAATTTTTCGATTTTTCGAAGCTCGAGCCGAGTGCAGGTATTTTTTTTAGCTTCAAGTCACTTCAAGGGGGACAAAGCTAAAAATACTTGGATAATTTTTCGATTTTTCAAGCTCGAGTCGAGTCGCAGTATTTTTAGCTTCAAGTCACTTCGGGACAAAGCTAAAAATACTTGGATAATTTTTCGATTTTTAAGCTCTAAAAATACTTGATAATTTTTTAGGTATTTTTAGCTTCAAGTCACTTCGGGACAAAGCTAAAAATACTTGGATAATTTTTCGATTTTTGAAGCTCGAGTCGAAAGTCACAGCAAAGTATTTTTAGCTTCAAGTCACTCGGGACAAAGCTAAAAATACTTGGATAATTTTTCGATTTTTTGAAGCTCGAGTTGTATTTTTAGCTTCAAGTCACTTAGGGACAAAGCTAAAAATACTTGGATTTTAGCTTCAAGTCGAAAAATTGCAGTATTTTTAGCTTCGGGACAAAGCTAAAAATACTTGGATAATTTTTCGATTTTTTGAAGCTCGAGTGAGTGCAGTATTTTTAGCTTCAAGTCACTTCGGGGGACAAAGCTAAAAATACTTGGATAATTTTTCGATTTTTCAAGCTCGAATGACTTGCAGTATTTTTAGCTTCAAGTCACTTGGGACAAAGCTAAAAATACTTGGATAATTTTTCGATTTTTCAAGCTCGAGCCGAGTCACAGGTATTTTTAGCTTCAAGTCACTTCTGGGACAAAGCTAAAAATACTTGGATAATTTTTCGATTTTTGAAGCTCGAGTCGAGCGGTATTTTTAGCTTCAAGTCACTTCGGGACAAAGCTAAAAATACTTGGATAATTTTTCGATTTTTTGAAGCTCGAAAGCTGAGCTGGTATTTTTAGCTTCAAGTCACTTCGGGACAAAGCTAAAAATACTTGGATTTTTTTTTCGATTCGGGACAAAGCTAAAAATACTTGGATAATTTTTCGATTTTTCAAGCTCGAATCGAAATGAGTATTTTTAGCTTCAAGCTTCAAGTCACTTCGGGACAAAGCTAAAAATACTTGGATAATTTTTCGATTTTTCAAGCTCGAATCGAAATGTGTATTTTTAGTATTTTTAGCTTCAAGTCAGCTTCAAGTCGGGGACAAAGCTAAAAATACTTGGATAATTTTTCGATTTTTCAAGCTCGAAATGAGTCAGCAGTATTTTTAGCTTCAAGTCACTTGGGACAAAGCTAAAAATACTTGGATAATTTTTCGATTTTTTTCATTTTTAGCTTCAAGAAGCTAATTTTTCGATTTTTCGAGTCAGCTGCAGGTATTTTTAGCTTCAAGTCACTTGGGGACAAAGCTAAAAATACTTGGATAATTTTTCGATTTTTCAAGCTCGAGTGAGTGCAGGTATTTTTAGCTTCAAGTCACTTCGGGACAAAGCTAAAAATACTTGGATAATTTTTCGATTTTTTGAAGCTCGAGCCGAGTGCAGTATTTTTAGCTTCAAGTCACTTCGGGACAAAGCTAAAAATACTTGGATAATTTTTCGATTTTTCGAAAGCATATTTTTAGCTTCAAGTCACTTGAGGACAAAGCTAAAAATACTTGGATAATTTTTCAGTATTTTTAGCTTCAAGTCACTTCGGGACAAAGCTAAAAATACTTGGATAATTTTTCGATTTTTTTCAAGTCACTTCGGGACAAAGGCTAAAAATACTTGATAATTTTTCGATTTTTCAAGCTCGAAGCCGAGCTTCGGTATTTTTAGCTTCAAGTCACTTCGGGGGACAAAGCTAAAAATACTTGGATAATTTTTTCGATTTTTCAAGGACAAAGCTAAAAATACTTGGACAATTTTTCAGTATTTTTAGCTTCAAGTCACTTCGGGACAAAGCTAAAAATACTTGGATAATTTTTCGATTTTTGAAGCTCGAGTGAGCAGCAGTATTTTTAGCTTCAAGTCACTTCGGGACAAAGCTAAAAATACTTGGATAATTTTTAATTTTTCGATTTTTCAGTATTTTTAGCAAGTCACTTCGGGACGCTAAAAATACTTGGATAATTTTTCGATTTTTCAAGGTATTTTTAGCTTCAAGTCACTTCGGGACAAAGCTAAAAATACTTGGATAATTTTTCGATTTTTCAAGCTCGAGTGAGCCGCAGTATTTTTAGCTTCAAGTCACTTCGGGGACAAAGCTAAAAATACTTGGATAATTTTTCGATTTTTCGAAGCTCGAGCTGAGCTGCAGGTATTTTTAGCTTCAAGTCACTTCGGGGACAAAGCTAAAAATACTTGGATAATTTTTCGATTTTTGAAGCTCGAAGTCGAGTTGTTGCAGGTATTTTTAGCTTCAAGTCACTTGGGACAAAGCTAAAAAAGCTAAAAATACTTGGATAATTTTTCGATTTTTAGCTTCAAGTGATTTTTGCAGGTATTTTTAGCTTCAAGTCACTTCAAGTCGGGACAAAGCTAAAAATACTTGGATAATTTTTCGATTTTTCAAGCTCGAGCCGAAAGCTAAAAATACTTGGATAATTGCAGAGTATTTTTAGCTTCAAGTCACTTGGGACAAAGCTAAAAATACTTGGATAATTTTTCGATTTTTGAAGCTCGAAGTGAGTGAGCTGCAGTATTTTTAGCTTCAAGTCACTTCGGGACAAAGCTAAAAATACTTGGATAATTTTTCGATTTTTGAAGCTCGAGTGTATTTTTAGCTTCAAGTCACGCAAAGTATTTTTAGCTTCAAGTCACTTCGGGACAAAGCTAAAAATACTTGGATAATTTTAATTTTTCGATTTTTTTTCAAGTCACTTCGGGACAAAGCTAAAAAGCGAGTCAGTATTTTTAGCTTCAAGTCACTTGGGACAAAGCTAAAAATACTTGGATAATTTTTAGCTTCAAGTCACTTCAAGTCACTTCGGGACAAAGCTAAAAATACTTGGATAATTTTTCGATTTTTGAAGCTCGAGTGAGTGCAGGTATTTTTAGCTTCAAGTCACTTCGGGACAAAGCTAAAAATACTTGGATAATTTTTCGATTTTTCAAGCTCGAAGCCGAGCTGCAGTATTTTTAGCTTCAAGTCACTTCGGGACAAAGCTAAAAATACTTGGATAATTTTTCGATTTTTGAAGCTCGAGCTGAGAATGCAGGTATTTTTAGCTTCAAGTCTTCGGGACAAAGCTAAAAATACTTGGATAATTTTTCGATTTTTTTCAAGTCACTTCGGGACAAAAGCTAAAAAAATACTTGGATAATTTTTATTTTTCAAGTCACTTCAAGGGGGACAAAGCTAAAAATACTTGGATAATTTTTCGATTTTTCAAGCTCGAGCCGAGTTGCAGGTATTTTTAGCTTCAAGTCACTTGGGACAAAGCTAAAAATACTTGGATAATTTTTCGATTTTTCAAGCTCGAGTGAGTTTGGGTATTTTTAGCTTCAAGTCACTTCGGGACAAAGCTAAAAATACTTGGATAATTTTTCGATTTTTCAAGCTCGAGCGAGTCGCAGTATTTTTAGCTTCAAGTCACTTCGGGACAAAGCTAAAAATACTTGGATAATTTTTCGATTTTTTGAATTTTGGATAATTTTTCGAGCTGCAGGTATTTTTAGCTTCAAGTCACTTCGGGACAAAGCTAAAAATACTTGGATAATTTTTCGATTTTTAGCTTCAAGCTCGACAAAGCTAAAAATACTTGATAATTTTTCGATTTTTCAAGCGAGCCTTCAAGTATTTTTAGCTTCAAGTCACTTCGGGACAAAGCTAAAAATACTTGGATAATTTTTTTTCGATTTTTCAAACTTTGGGACAAAGCTAAAAATACTTGGTTTGTATATTTTTAGCTTCAAGTCACTTCGGGGACAAAGCTAAAAATACTTGGATAATTTTTCGATTTTTTTTATGTATTTTTAGCTTCAAGTCACTTCTCGTGGGACAAAGCTAAAAATACTTGGATAATTTTTATTTTCAAGTCACATTTTTAGCTTCAAGTCACTGGGACAAAGCTAAAAATACTTGGATAATTTTTCGATTTTTCAAGCTCGAGCTGAAAGTGCATGTATTTTTAGCTTCAAGTCACTGGGACAAAGCTAAAAATACTTGGATAATTTTTCGATTTTTTTCAAGTCAGTATTTTTAGCTTCAAGTCACTTCTGGGACAAAGCTAAAAATACTTGGATAATTTTTCGATTTTTGAAGCTCGAGTCGAGTGCAGCAGTATTTTTAGCTTCAAGTCACTTCGGGACAAAGCTAAAAATACTTGGATAATTTTTCGATTTTTCAAGCTCGAATTTTTAGCTCAAGTCACTTCGGGACAAAGCTAAAAATACTTGTATTTTTAGCTTCAAGTCACAGTATTTTTAGCTTCAAGGGGACAAAGCTAAAAATACTTGGATAATTTTTCGATTTTTTGAAGCTCGAGCTTCAAGTGCAGGTATTTTTAGCTTCAAGTCACTTTAGGGACAAAGCTAAAAATACTTGGATAATTTTTCGATTTTTGAAGCTCGAAATATTTTTAGCTTCAAGTGCGGGGTATTTTTAGCTTCAAGTCGTTGGTATTTTTTCGTCAGGACAAAGCTAAAAATACTTGGATAATTTTTCGATTTTTGAAGCTCGAGCCGAGTGCAGTATTTTTAGCTTCAAGTCACTTCGGGACAAAGCTAAAAATACTTGGATAATTTTTCGATTTTTGAAGCTCGAGCTGAGTGCGGGTATTTTTAGCTTCAAGTCACTTCGGGACAAAGCTAAAAATACTTGGATAATTTTTCGATTTTTCTGGGACAAAGCTCGAAGTGAGCTCGAGTGCAGGTATTTTTAGCTTCAAGTCACTCGGGACAAAGCTAAAAATACTTGGATAATTTTTCGATTTTTCAAGCTCGAAAGCTCGAGTATTTTTAGCTTCAAGCGGGACAAAGCTAAAAATACTTGGATAATTTTTCGATTTTTCAAGGGACAGTATTTTTAGCTTCAAGTCACTTAGGGACAAAGGCTAAAAATACTTGGATAATTTTTCGATTTTCAAGCTCGAGCTGAGTCAGTCATTTTTAGCTTCAAGTCACTTGGGACAAAGCTAAAAATACTTGGATAATTTTTCGATTTTCAAGCGAAGCTCGAGCCGATGCAGTATTTTTAGCTTCAAGTCACTTCGGGACAAAGCTAAAAATACTTGGATAATTTTTCGATTTTTCAAGCTCGAATCGAGCAGTGCAGTGCAGTATTTTTAGCTTCAAGTCACTTCGGGACAAAGCTAAAAATACTTGGATAATTTTTCGATTTTTCAAGCTCGAGTGAGTCAGCAGTATTTTTAGCTTCAAGTCACTTCGGGACAAAGCTAAAAATACTTGGATAATTTTTCGATTTTTCAAGCTCGATCGAGGCATTTTTAGCTTCAAGTCACTTGGGTATTTTTAGCTTCAAGTCACTTAGAGGACAAAGCTAAAAATACTTGGATAATTTTTCGATTTTTCAAGCTCGAGTGAGCCTGCAGGTATTTTTAGCTTCAAGTCACTGGGACAAAGCTAAAAATACTTGGATAATTTTTCGATTTTTTCGAAGCTCTCGAAGTCAGCATGTATTTTTAGCTTCAAGTCACTTCGGGACAAAGCTAAAAATACTTGGATAATTTTTCGATTTTTCAAGCTCGCTCGAAAGCCGGCAGTATTTTTAGCTTCAAGTCACTTCGGGACAAAGCTAAAAATACTTGGATAATTTTCGATTTTTGAAGCTCGGGTATTTTTAGCTTCAAGTCTTAGGGGACAAAGGCTAAAAATACTTGATAATTTTGATTTTTAGCTTCAAGTCACTTCAAGTCACTTCGGGGACAAAGCTAAAAATACTTGGATAATTTTTCGATTTTTTTTTCGAGCCGAGGTATTTTTAGCAAGTCGGGACAAAGCTAAAAATACTTGGATAATTTTTCGATTTTTCGAAGCTCGAGCTGAGCTGCAGGTATTTTTAGCTTCAAGTCACTTCGGGGACAAAGCTAAAAATACTTGGATAATTTTTCGATTTTTCGAAGCTCGAGCTGAGCTGCAGGTATTTTTAGCTTCAAGTCACTTCGGGGACAAAGCTAAAAATACTTGGATAATTTTTCGATTTTTGAAGCTCGAGCCGAGCCGTTGGTGCATTTTTAGCTTCAAGTCACTTCGGGACAAAGCTAAAAATACTTGGATAATTTTTCGATTTTTCAAGTCACTTGAGGCATTTTTAGCTTCAAGTCACTTGGGACAAAGCTAAAAATACTTGGATAATTTTTCGATTTTTTTCAAGCTCGTATTTTTAGCTTCAAGTCACTTCGGGACAAAGCTAAAAATACTTGGATAATTTTTAGCTTCAAGTCAGCTTCAAGTCACTTCGGGGACAAAGCTAAAAATACTTGGATAATTTTTCGATTTTTCGAAGCTCGAGCTGAGCTGCAGGTATTTTTAGCTTCAAGTCACTTCGGGGACAAAGCTAAAAATACTTGGATAATTTTTCGATTTTTCGAAGCTCGGCTAAAAATACTTGGATAATTTTCGAGTCGAGGTATTTTTAGCTTCAAGTCACTTCGAGCTAAAAATACTTGGGACAAAGCTAAAAATACTTGGATAATTTTTCGATTTTTCAAGCTCGAGCCTGAGCTGCAGGTATTTTTAGCTTCAAGTCA
>CM071925.1:71883694-72098382 GCA_016081115.2 Rehmannia glutinosa | reverse complement strand
TGTATTCGTTCAGTTACGTAGTACTCAAGTTAAAAAATACCTTCTAACCCGTCTTAAAAACCATCCTCTTTTAATAAATCTCATTATGTGGGCTGGTAGAAATTATTCGTTTAAAGTTAAATCCTTTCTCGAGGTGAAAAACTCTGTCTGAGTTGATTAAGTAAATCTCTTTCTAGTTAAAACCCCGAGGCAACATTATAACGTTTTGTGAATTCTATATTAGGTTTGACCACTGTCCCGAGAGAAAGATTTATGATTAATCTATATCTAGGATTGCATCTCGACTCTTTTCACTTATATGGGTTACATTTC
The DNA here is from genome assembly GCA_016081115.2 of Rehmannia glutinosa. Taxonomy (NCBI): domain Eukaryota; kingdom Viridiplantae; phylum Streptophyta; class Magnoliopsida; order Lamiales; family Orobanchaceae; genus Rehmannia; species Rehmannia glutinosa. The sequence goes on along the minus strand of CM071925.1, from coordinate 72,098,070 downwards.
ACTTGTGAATCTCTCGATTTCCGGATGAAAAATAAATTTGGAAATCAATATTGCGCGTATATCAATCGGATGAGCGAAGCATAATATAAGTGAATCACACAAAACTAAAGTTTTATTAAAAACATACACGCCCAATCACAAATTCATTAAGTTCATTACATTCAAACCGAGCAGAAATTTAGTGGCTTTGATAAAGAGTATACTGCTACAGAAGATTTGAATAAAATGAGCATTGGTGTCTTGCATTCTTCTTATTCAGACCAATTCAAGACCTCCTCCTTGCAATGATGTTGAGCTCAAGCCTTCTCTCTATTCTTTGACTGGCAACTCTGCCTCTCTTTTATCCTCTCAATGTATTTTGCTTTGAAACTTAAGGCATGATTGATATGTGGGAATGGGGTAGGAATGGAATGAAACGTTCGCTGTTTCCATTCACATTCACATGTTTGTTATCTTTAGTAATGGGAATACTTCGTTCAAATAGAAATCTCTATTCCCAAAGTAAGGGAGATGACCATTTCTCTCTAAATGAGTTTAGCTATTCCCCGATCATAAAAAAATGACTCAAATTTTAGTTTTAATAAAATTATCTTTCTATAAATGACTAAAAATGTTGGACATAATCTATATTTTTCGAAAAGTAGTGTTATAAATAAAAATATTATTTATAATTTAAATATAAGTTATATTTAATATTTTAATAAATCATAGTCAATTTCATCAATATTAGTACTTAAATCAAAATTTTTGATATGGAATTCTTTTGTTGATTTTCTATATTTTCTTATAAAAAATAGAGATAATTAAAAAATACCCTTGAGGTTTAGGATAATTACATAAAAACAAGAGATTTTTAAAATTACAAAAACCCCTTGAGGTTTGATTAAATCTTACATTTCCTCCTTCATAAGCAAAATATATCAAAACCCCTCGTATTTATAAAAATACTATATTTATAAATTTAACACATAATCAAACCTGATGGGATTTTTGTAATTTTAAAAATATCTACGATTTTTTAAAAAAAGAAATCTCGGGGTATTTTTGTAATTATAAAATATTATATAAAATATTTTTGATATCATAGATATAAATATATATATATATATTTATTTAGCACACATTAAAATAATCTTATGCTCGAATAACATATTTAATAAAATTTATATAAAAAATCTTATGTAAGAGGATTTGATACTTTAAAATTATTTTTCTCAATTACTATCATTAATTTATAATTACCAATCAAGATATTTAAATCAAATAAAAAATTGTCATCCATTCATTTAACCCGTTCCTTGTACATACCAATCATAAGAATAGTAATACTCGTCATTCCATTCACAATATTATTCCATTCTAAATTAATTTCCATTCCAACTTTAATTCGTTCATTCATATGCCGATCATGCCGTTAGAGTGAATGAATGAAATGAATTATGAATGGAATAAGATAACCCTCATCAACCCAAACTCTTGGCTTTATAGACATTGTTGTTGTGAAAGAACACATTAACAATGTCATCTTTTTTGACAAATAATTGCTCCTTCCATAGTTGGGTTGTTGAATCCTTGTTTTCATATGATAATTGAGGGAATAATGGGACTTAATGCAACAAAATGAGATGTAAAAGTTGTACAAAAGTTGTCGAAATCAAAAGGGAAAGCTTCCATAATTTTTCGCAAAAGAATGTCCCCAGGCGGAAGAAAAACACGGGCGTGCTTAAAAGCGCGGCCGGGCGTGTTCGTGTATTTTTCTTGCGAACACGGTGGGTGGCTTCAAAAGTCTTCGGCGTGTTTGGCACATCATCTGTATTTTTCGTTTTTGGCCCATCAAAAGCAGTGTGTTCGAAGCACACCGGGCCATATTTTGCTCAAAAGACCCCGAAATGGCGTTTAGCTTGGGAATTTGAGTGTTTTGCATCCATAAACCTCGAGGTATGTTTTGACATGAAAACTATGACCCAAAATTCACCAAAAATAGCTCAGAATCATCAAACTACACCAATAAAGCACCTCGGAGTAATATGAACTATGTCTGATCAAAAATTTATGAAACTAACAATAAAATAACTTCCGAATCATACTTTCGAATATACACATAAAACATGTATAAAGACCACTTATCAAACCCGGCTCCAACTTTGAACTTTGCTTGTCCTCCAAGCAAAACATTAAATCAAAAAGAATGATTGATAAATTATAACACACAAGGGTTTTTTTCAACATATTGAACACAAGTGATCAGTTCTTAGCCTTCTCAGCGAATTAACCATTGATAAAAACAACTGTTTTGCAAAGCGTCGATTATCGAAAAAGGCGTAATATCGCGAGCGTTATTGAAACTTGAAATCATCACTTCACAAATCTTGATAGTTATGAATAACTTCAATTCAATAATGTCATGAAAATACAAGAATTGAATGGATCATTGTAGTTAGCCTACTAGTCATATAACCCACTTCTTGAACTTTATATTGGAATGAGAATTCAAGGAATATACATTATCACTTTCGATTTTTTTTTTGTAGGACCTTTCGGGGTATTCTTCCACTAGGTTTATATTTTGAATTTTCGTTCAAACACTCCTGGAGTGGTTTCACATCTCATATTTGTGTCGCCGTTTCGTAAAAGACAAACATGGGGTTTAAGCCAATGCTCTTTACTAAATAACAACAAATGGGGAGTATAACCTCGATTGGTCCATTTTTTCTTTTATTTTTATTTTTTTCACAAAGCTTGGTTTAACAACTAGTTAACCACCACTAAATCATGAATTCTCGAACATTCATAACACTAAGTATTGTCGTAAATGCGCTTAACACATCAAGTATTATGGTGTTGGAAATCTCGTTAAAATTTAGCATACATCACGTCAATCTATCACAGACAATCGGTGCTTCACATTGAAAACACAAATTAAAAAGTTAATTTTGGTGTAATTGGAGCCAAGTTATTGACTAGCAAACACTCAATTTGTTAAAAAAAAAATATACATCTTGTCGGCAGACTCAAGAAATAAAAACAAGCACACCGGACTAAGAACAAGCACACAAGCATTCTAAGAATGTAATTGCACCCATATCCAACTTTAAGGTTCACATTGTCCTCGATGTGAAAGAAAGAATGAGCGAACACAAACACAACACTTTCAAAATTAACCACTTTAGAAGAAAATAAAATAGGTGAAAAAAAAAAGAAAAAAAAATGCGACCTTTACTATAAAAGTGAAATTGGTGTTGGCGATCATTGGGTTGTTTATTCTGGGACCTTCATCGGCATCTTCATACCTAATCAAGGATAAAGAGCAAACAACTCGAATACCATGAAATCTCAAATATTCCCAAAGTAAGATAACAAAAGGAGGAAAAAAATGTTTTTTTCTTTTTTAAATAAAAGCACGGCCAGTGTTTCATCGTAAACTCAAAACATGGCATTTGGCGCTTGAACACGGCGAGTGTGTTATTTTTGAATGGCGAACACGGCATGTCCGTGTTTTTACATTGTAAAAATGACTCAAGCAATCAAAATGTGATTTGAAAATGACTCAAAGATTTGTGATTAATTCTAAATAAAATAAAATAAAAAAATGCACATAACATCGGGTTGCCTCACTCGGTAGCCTTCTTTAAAAAAGTCGTATGGTTTGGACCGTTTACCCAAATGTGGAGATTAGTCGGGTGGAGCCTTGGACTTATGAAAATCCGGCATTTACTAGCATTACCTCAACTTCAAGCTTCAAAATGTGCTCTTTGACCTTCCGGGTCTCTATTTTGGAAATAAGTCTCTAAGGAGATTATTTTCATGGGTTGGCACACTTTGATCAAATTTTTCTCCAAGAGATTTTTAGTTTCACATTACTCGAAAGCTAGTCAACAAAAGAACAAGTATTATCTTATCAATTTCAACATTAGTTTTAAAAATTACTTGTTCATCCCCACTCTCAAAGTTAATTTTCCCTCATGCACATCAATGATAGATTTCACAGCGAAAGGGCGTCCAAGAATTAGAGGAACATCAATATCATCATGCATGCAAGAATAACAAAATCAAGCGGGAATATGAATTTATCAATCTTGGTAACACATGATTAATAATTCTATAGGATGTTTAATCGATTTATCGGCTAAGTGAATGTCCATCTAGTAGGTTTCGATTCACTTAATCATATGCTTGAATATATCATAAGACATCACATTGATACTAGCTCCCCAAGTCTGCTAGTGCCTATCAACGAGTAAATCATCAATTGTACAAGAGATAATAAAGACTGCGGATCATTAAATTTTTGTGGTAATTCATTGGAAGAACATTTATCATTCAATTGCACATTTGATAATTTGTTAAGCTTATTTTCATTAGGAATGATGTCATTTAGATCCCTAGAACGCTTTGAAGGAGGTTTGAACAAATAGAATATTAGTATGTAATTGCTTGGAAGAATCGATGTACTTACCAAATTTGTCTCCATTATCTTCTTCGATTAAACTTGGGTAAGGGATCTTGAGCTTGATGCGCAACCACATTTTTTCACGGGTTTTTGTCTCCCCCACATATTTTTGCATGGGGTGTTATGCTCATGTGGAACATTGATGGTGATTGCCTTTAGGTGCTCTCTTAGGTTTGGCTCGATCTTTGCAGGCAAAACCCCTTGTGGCGCTTTCGGAAATCATTTTTGCAATCCTGTCTGTTGGTTTTCCAAATTATGGATAGATGCCTCTTAAAATTTCTCAAGGATGTTTCCACTACCTAGAATCGGGTATCTGTTGATTGCACAAACTTTGTTATAAGTTCTTCAAGTTAGGCTTACCTTGATTTGGCTAAGCTCAGGAGGCGTGTGTAGATTAGGATTGGGATTGGGTCATGGTTGACCTTGATTTTAACCCAAATTAGGATATTTCATACCCAGGATTGTATGTGTTCTTTGTAAGGATTATTTGGGTAATTTAAGGCGATTTCCAACGTAATTTGCCTGTTCGAAAACTGCGGTATTGTGTGTGGGCATTCACGATGATTATGCAATCCTCAAGTTTCACAAGATAAAGCGTGTGGTGGTGGTGGTTTAAGGATCAGCTAGATCGTCGATTTTTGGTCAAAGCTTGACCTTCTGCGGTAATGTAACCGCTTGCATCTGCATGCATACACCAGTTGTCTGGTGGGTTTACCTCATCACAGTTCCATTGATAGCCATTCATGGCCATTCATATTAAATCTTGGGTGGCTTACGGTGTTTTATTGTTCAATGTTCCCGGTTGGCATCAATCATTGCCTGGATTGAGTAGCCCGTTGTAAAATGTTTGGACTTAAATCCAAATAGGGAGGCCATGATGTGGGCATTTCGCAAAGTAACTCCTTGAATCTTTCGGTGTCGTACAAAGTCTCATCAATGTTTCTTGAGTGAATGAAGAAATTTCATTCCTCAGATCGTGCGGTTTTTGTTGGTGGAAAATACTAAAGGAACTTCCGGCCATAATGCTCCATGTTGTGATGGTTCCCTTTGGTAAAGTTGTTGCTTTGTTTGCCCGTCCCCGAGAAGGTAAATGGGAATAGGTACAAGCGGATGGCATCGTTAGAACCCGTTGATTTTAAAGGTATCGCAAATCTCGGAAGTTTGCGATATGGTTATTGGATCTTCGTCCCAGGTGGTCAAAGCGAACAATTGTTGCACCATTTGGATAACATTTGGTTTGATCTCAAATTATTGGCTACAAGCAACCCGGGCCTCCGCGATCTTAGGCGATGTCGCGCGTCCATAGATGGCTTGGCGTGTAAATACGCCAGTTAACTTTTGTTCATCAGCCGCTATCGAGGATCCTTGCCTTCGTTAATATCCTCATGCGTATTAGTACTTTTCTGCGTGTTGCTCGTGGTGTCGTAACTTCCAAATTATGACATCGGTAGGCATGTGACTGCGGTAAATAAAGAGGATAAGTATAATCAGGAAACTTACAAAGACATATAAAAAAAAGATAATGTAAAAATAAAATTTTAAAAAATTATTAAATTAACAAAAATAAGGTTGTTAGGAATTTTATTGTTTAGATTTTGATGAATGCCATGTAAAACTTAGAATAGAAAGTTGGCACCCCATTTTTTGTTGTAAAATCATTGTAATGAATAGAGTGCAGTGAGTTAAGTCGGCCTACATGCAACATCAAGAGAAGGCAATGAGGCGGAAGGAAGACTACTGCTGCGAGGCAGTGAGTATGGCAAGAATGATAGGCGGGAACTCTACTAAAGAAAGCGGTGAGATGCGGTGGTGGAGCATCACGATCCAGTCAAAATTTCGAAAAGCCAAGTCTCAAGTTGAGTGGCGAGAAGAGTCATCCAATGATTGGAAGCTGACTCACTAAGTCACTGGGAAAGCAAGGAAATGCGATCCAAGTCGAGATAAGCGTAAAAGAACGTTTGCCGCAAATCGAAGATTTACCAAACAAGTAATATCTCATGCCACCGCACTCTTGGAGTGCTCGGTCGAGCGTGCAAAATGAATGAACCAATGGGAAGCACTACACCGTGTCGAAACTACGAAAGTTGAAAGAACAATTCATGCGAGGAAGCGGCAATTCAAGAAGCTGCCAAGCCCACTTATTGCAAGTGACTTTCAAAAATAAGCCTATCTCTTGGGCAAATTTTTGAAAGTTCACTATAAAAGGTGAGAGTTTGTTTGAGATAAAGGGGATGACACACACGTGAGATATACAAGCATTAGAAAAAGCTGAAACATTCTCCGATCCTCAAGCCTACATTCAAGTACATCAATCAACACTCACTTGTGAAGGAAGAACTTGATCGGTTGAAGAGGAAAGCTTTTGAAAGCAAGGGGTCTACATTCGGGGAAGGATTGTAGAAAGGTTCAAGAGTTGAACCAAGTCTTAAGCTTTTGGAGGCCGTGATCAAATCCAAAAGAGCTTGAGCAAGTGAAGTTTGTCGTAACAAAATTTTGCCACTGTGAAGAAGGCCGAGTCGTCGAGAAGCCGGTGAGTGATCAAAGCGTCTCGGGAGGTGAGTCCCTAAGGATCAAGTCGGTTTTGTGATCAAGGCGTATGCGGACTGTTACCACTTTGTAAAGCTGATCATTTACTTGGTGGATTCCTCCGGAGTTGGAGAAGAGAGGAGTAGAAGAATTACCCACGTCTTCGAACCTCTATAAAAACTTTCTTGTGTCATTTACATTTCGGCATTTAAATTCTGCACTTTTAAGCGCTTATATCTGTGATAAATTTGCTATCCATTTGATAATTTATAAGTACTAAATCAAGCTCTAAAATCTTGCTTAATCAAGCTTAAGGGTGTTAAGTCTTAAAGTGAAAATAAAACCTGTTGAGTTAAATTATAACCTGTGACATTTGAGTTACTCCATCATGACTCAATTGTGGTCATTGAGAGATTAACTCTCTTGAGTGACTAATTCATTTGTCCATCAGGACACGGTACATGTAGAATCAACTCTGTAGATTTAAAGGACTAAATCAAGAATTTGGTAGGTTTATTCAACCCCCACTTCCCCTAAACCACAACTACACCCCTTGGGACCTACAAAGGTGTTCTTAATATTACAATCCCGAACGGCGCCAAAAACTTGACGGCTCAAAAGCTACCTTTAAAACCGTAACAAGTGCACTTATCGTTTTATAGTATAGATTATTGGTCAAAGTGTCATTCTACGAGGATTGTAAAAGTCTAATAATTCTTGTCTTTTTGTTATTTAATCTAACAAGTTTGAGTTTTGTTTGATGAATAAGGAAAAGAATCTAAATTAATAAATTACAATTTGTAAAAATGAAGGAAGATTTGTAAAATAAGAAATCAAGGGATAGAGATGGGTTTGAATGTAAATCCTACAGAATGTTTTTGTGATTTAACAAGTTAAAAATACAACCATAACCACTGTGGCAAAAACCATCCTCTTTTAATAAAATCTCATGTTATGTGGTAGTAGAAATTCGATTTAAGTTAAACCCTTTCTCAAGGTGAAAAACTCTAATCTCAAGTTGATTAAGCTGAGAAATCTCTTTCTAGTTAAAACCCCAAAACAACGTTATAACGATTTGTGAATTCCCATATTAGGTTTGACCTAATCCGGGAAGATTTATGTCTCACATATCTAGGATTGCATGCAACTCTTTTCACTTATATATGTTCTATTTCACCATGAATCTCTCGATTTCCCGGATGAAAAATAAACTTGAATCAATATTGCGTATATCAATTGAATGAGCGAAGCATAATTTAAAGTGAATCACACAAAACATGAAGATTTTATTAAAAACATACACATCTTAATCACAAATTCATTCTAAAGTTCATTACGTTCAAACAACTAGAAATTTAGCTACATGGCTTTGATAAAAAGTATACTACACAAGAAGATTTGAATAAAATGAACATGGTGTACTTAGCTCTTATTCAAGACCAATTCAAGACTTCCTCCTTGCAATGATGTTGAGCTCAAGCATTCTCCTCTATTGCTCTTCAACTTCCAACTCTACCTCTCTTTTATCCTCTCAATGTATTTTTGCTTTGAAACTTAATGAATGAAATGAATTATGAAGGGAATAGATGGCCTCATCAACCCAGACTCTTGGCTTTTATAGACATTGTTGTTGTGAAAGAACACATTAACAATGTCATCTTTTGACAAATAATTGCTCCACTTCCATAGTTGGGTTGTTGAATCCTTGTTTTCATATGATAATTGAGGGAATAATGGGACTTAATGCATCAAAATGTGATGTAAAAGTTGTACAAAATTAAAAAGGAAAAGCTTCCATAATTTCCGCCAAAGAATGTAGGGGCGGAAGAAAAGCACGGCCGTGCTTAAAAGCGCGACCAGGCCGTGTTCGGCAGTTTTGCGAACACGGTCGTGCTTCAAAAAGCATGTACATGCCGTGTTTTGGCACGTCGTGCCCGTATTTTTGCTCGTTTTTGGCCCATGAAAAGCAGGCCGTGTTCAGCACACTTGGGCTGTGTTTTGATCAAAGAACCCCACGAAATAAAAGTGGCGTTTAACTTGGAATTTGAGTGTTTTGCATCCATAAACCCGGGGGTATGTTTTGACATGAAACCATATTTGAAAATTCACCAAAAATAGCTCAGAATCATCAAACTACACCAATAAACGCATCTCGAGTAATATGAACTATATAGTCAAAAATTTATGAAACTAATAATAAAAATAACTCAAATCATACTCGAATATACACATAAAACATGCAAAAGACCACTTATCAGCTCGACTCTACTTGTTTACACCACTATATGTTTAGTATAGTCTTGAAGCCTTCGTTTGATTATGTTCTCTTTCAAAGAGAATAATGTCAAAATTTTATTGTTACAAGCAAAAATAATTTTTGAGAGCGCATGTGATTGGATATAAGATGAAAATGTAATGATGATATGATGTGATAATATTTTAGTATAATAGTGATTAGAAGTGATTGGTGATTTGAAAATAAGAAGATTTAGTGTATTTGTGATATTATGGTGTAATGATGATAATGTTGGGTAAAATATGTAAGGTTTGTTTAGGAAAATGGCAAAGTGTATAGTGTATAGGCCGAAAATCGAGGCCTGAATTTGATCAGTCTCCACAAAGGCAACTAGCCAGTTGTATCACAGGAGTGCTTATGGTTAAAGCGGCTACTTTATAAGATACAACTTTTATAGTCCGGTTATTACTACACTAGCAAAGCGGAACAACAACGAACAACAAGAGTTTGAACTTTCAAGCTTTTGAAGGAAGGATGTCAATATGCTCAAATGTCTAAATGACGGGTTTTATCTTAAGATTTCGTATTCAAATTCATGTGCTAGGTCGATAGTTATAGGCCTCAAGTTCCTCGTATGGAAAGATCGCGTCTTTTGGCTCGAAAAGACACATTTTCAGCACAAATGCACATGTTCGGGCGCACGACCAGACGCTTGCGGGCGGTCTTGTTGGTGCGCAAAAGTTTGAGAGGCCTTGGTATGTAAGTCGAACATTCCCGATTGGAAATTCATTTAATTAATTACGAAATTAATTAAATTTATTTAATAATTACGAAATTGAAGCCCAAAGCCCAAGCCAAAGCCCAAGCCCAAGCGAAAGCCGGGACGCGACCCATAACCCGGGCCGGCGGCATGTGTGGCGGCGCGCGTGTGCTTTGAACCAAACCCACAAGCATATAGGTCCTCACCCCTTTAAAATCTTGGGTGCCCCCAAGGGCCAAACCCATAAGTCAACTTAGGATATATAAAGTGTGCAAACTTATCTCATATTCCTATGTGGGATGGAGCATCTCTCCCTTCCCCATTTTCCATTTCCATACTATTTATTTGTATTAAGTGGCTAACTTCTAGCATTAATTTCTCATTCAACAGGAATCGGTTTTGAAATTCAAATACTATTCATCTACTCTCTTAGTAGAATTTTTTACAAATAATTTAATTCTATTTTTCTCGATGGAAATCAAGCAATTATTTGGTCAAAATCGGGTCAACACCCCATTTATCAAAGACCAAATTCAACAATCCCCCACATGAATGAAATTAATGCATGCGTGTATCGGATTAAACAGAAAGTCTCGGCGAATCGTTATTGCATCGAGATAGGTAGCTTGTGGCTTTGAACGCCCTTAGTAAAATAATATCGGATTTACTAGGCTGCGTGGTAGCGCGTGATGTCTTGAACTACTCGGCCGTTTGTGTAAACCCGAGACAACGATCTTTTACATAATAACAACTCAAACACTTGTTGTTCTCACGTTGTGTCCATTTCGACCCTGGACCATATCTTACATTCATAAGTGTTTCTTTAGGCGACCATTCTTCTCAACATGGGTGATGTCTATTGAAGAGTGATACGCATCTCCACCCTCGAATTATAGGAATCATTAAAGTCTTAAACTTAACCTCACCACATTGATGGGTTTACATTCACTTGGATGTATCGAGAATGAGCTAACACATTTTCAAGTGTTCAGGCGAATATTCATAACTTAGTTGTCCCATTGAACCAAGGTCTTGGGATCTCAATTCACAAGGTTGGGTTACCGTATGAACATTTTTAAGTTGTGGATTTTAAACCCATTCCCCAACAATTTATACAATTGATCTCGATTTATGACTTTCGTAGCGGATCCACAAGGTTTTTCTTTGACTTAAATGTAGTCAGCCAAAATAACCCATTAAAATCAACTATCTAATGGTATTGTGTCTCAGACGTATATGTAAGACTTATCATTATACATCTTTGCTTTGTGCCATCCGATTCTTTGATTGAGTATCACGGTGTATCATAACATGAGCGGGCAACGGGCTTATTCAACAAGGAATTTTCTCTAGGAAGTTTCTAAGCCATTGACTTCTTCTCGACTTTATCTAAAACAATGAACTCGGATTCCATAGTGGATCGAGATATGCACGTTTGCTTAGAAGACTTCCACACACCGCTCCTCCACCTATCGTGAAAACAAATCCACTTGTGGACTTGGAGTCTTTTGTGTGCGATATCCAATTGGCATCACGTATCCTTCTAATACTCATTGGATATCTTGTATAAAGTATTCCATAGTTCATGGTATACTTTAAGTATCTAAATACCCTTGTCACGGCTTTCCCGGTGATCCGTGCTCGGGTTACTGCGTGAACCTACTTAGTTTAGTCACTGAATATGCAATGTGCGGAAGTGTACAATTCGTTAAGTACATCGGTGACAATTACCCTTGCATATTGCGGTGAGAAACTGGTTAGCCTCTATTCTTGGCCAAGTGTAGACTTAGATCTACGGTGTCTTAGCGGAGCGCTATCAAAAACATTAAACCTTCGAGTATGCTTTCGACATAATGGGAGGCTGACAAGACAATTCCATCTGAAGTTCTAGAGATTTTAATCCACTAATATAACATCGGATAATCCCATATCTTTGTATGTCAAAGTTCTTCTTCAACATGTTCTTAGTATTCATGATTAAATTATGACTACTACCCATGATCAACATATCATCCACATAAAGGCATACTATGACGTAATCATTTGTAGTACCTTTAATGTAGACACACTTGTCACATTCGTTGATCTTGAAACAGTTTGACTTCATGAGTCGAGTCAAACTTTTTTCAAGCCATTGTTTAGGTGATTGTTTTAGTCCATAAAGTGACTTAACAAATTTACACACCATTCGCTCTTGACCGGGTGCAACGTACCCTCTCGGTTTGTTCCATATAGATCTCCTCTTCAAGTTCACCATTTAAGAAGGTAGTCTTAACGTCCATTTGATGTATCTCAAGAGTTATGCAAAGGCTGCAATAGCTATAAGAACACGAATGGACGTAATCTCGTGATAGGAGAATATGTATCGAAGAAGTTGTATCCCTTCTTTTGTCTAAACCCTTTAGCTACCAAACGGGCTTTATACTTGTCAATAGATCCATCTAATTTATACTTCCTTTTAAGGATCCACTTGCATCCCAAAGGTTTGCAACCGGTGGGAGATCAACCAACTCCCAGTGTGATTTTGCATGATGGAATCTATCTCATTATTGATAGCTTCTTTCCGAGAGAGGAGCTTCTAGACTAGATAATGCTTCTTGAATAGTTTGGGGTTGGTTTTCTAACATATAAGTTAGAAAATCGGGACCAAAAAGACTTAGCTACTTTTTGTCCTTTTCTTTGCGTCTTGGTTCATCTTCATCATCACTTTGAGGGTAACCTTGCAATATCATAAGTCCGTTTACTCGAACTTTCTTCTTTCCGTTCTTTGTTCGGAAAGATATTCTCGAAGATCTGACATTCCTTAATTCAATGATCATACCTTCATTTATATCGGAATTCTGACTTGTGCACTAAAGCGATATGCACTACTGTTGTTAGCATATCGATGAAAGCACAATCGATCGTCTTTGGACCGATTTGAATTTGTTTGACTTAGGTACTTAGACTTTAGCCAAACACCACCACACTTTGAGGTATTTATATGACGGTTTACGTCCGGCTTCCATAACTCATATGAAGTTTCGTCTTTACGCTGCGTGGGATCTTATTAAAAATGTAGTTTGCGAGAAAGTATGGCTTCCCCATAAGTTTTGGGGTAAGCTGAACTTAACAACATCGCATTCATCATCTTCTTAAGAGTATGATTTTGCGTTACGCAACACCATTTGATTGAGGTGGGTAAGGTGCGGTCGTTTGATGAATTATGCCCACTTTCGAGCAAAATTCTTCAAATGGAGCAACATACTCTCCCTCTATCACTTGAATCATCTTAATTTTCAAATTAAGCTTATTTTGAACTTCATTCTTATAAGTTTTAAAAGCTACAAAAGCTTCATCTTTGCTTTTCAAAAGATACACATAAGCGATATCTTGTGCGATCGTCTATAAGCGTTATGAAGTACTTTTCCCCACCTTGAGTTTGCACAAGTTTTAAATCACACACATCGTATGAATTAACTTTCGAGTAGTTTGGTACTTCCGTTCACCCAAGATAAAGCGGTGATTTGGCCATTTGTTTCAACACAAATTTTGCATTTGTCTTATGAATCGAGTTTTAAATGTAGGTATTAATTCGAGGATTCACTAACCTTTTAATTGTGTTGAAGTTTCGTGTCCTAATCTATCATGCCATAAATTAGAACAATCAACAAGTAAGCGAAGTAATGTTTTTATTCTTTGCCTCTTGGCGGAAAAAGCGACATTCTGGACATTTAAAAGCAGGCCACTTATCAAGGTAACATTTACATAAGCTGACCATTCTTGGTCATCACAAACTTAATCGGACTCAAACATTAGTCTAAACCCGCCTTACTAAGCAAAGGACCGGAAACCAAATTCTTGCGGATGTCAAGGGACATGCGGTATCTACAAAGCGTAAGCTCGGCTGCGTAAGTCATCTTGAGCACCACCTTTCCAAGCCCAGCGATGTTGGAAGTCGAAGAGTTCTCCATGAACAACTTCCTTCCATTAATCGGTGTGTAGGAAGGAGAACATCTCCTTGTCGGCACAAATGTGGCGAGTAGCCCGTTATCTATCCACCACTCCCTTGGGTTATCCACCATATTGGCTTCAAATACAACGACGGAGAGATCGAGCCACGACATGTCGATTGGAACAGACTTATCCTCCATCACATTGGCTTGTTGGTTGCCACCTTGATTGCCTTTTTTTAGGGTGTCGGCAATCCTTCGCCATGTGGTTCGGTTTGCCTGATTGTAGCAATTACCCTTGAACTTTTGGCCTTTCCTTTTTCGCTTCCCGGTGCTTGCGTTTCTTGCTAGTGCTTGATTCGGCAAAGATTAGCCTTCGCCATGTGGTTCGGTTTGCGTTTCACATCTGATTTTGGTTGTCTTCTTCGATACAAAGTGGACAATCAGATCCTCAAGCCCCATCTCTTTACGCTTATGCTTGAGGTAGTTTTTTGAAATCCTTCCACAATGGCGGCAACTTTTCGATTATTGCGGCCACGGCTTGAAAGGATTCATTCAAAATCATCCCTTGGACACTAAGTCATGAAGTATGATTTGAATCTCTGAACTTGGTGATCACCATCTTGGTGTCATCTTGTACTCGAGAAATTTGCCGACAACAAATTTCTTTGTGCGGCATCTTCCGTCTTGTACTTCTTTTCCAAGGAATCCCACGTTCCTTGGGCGTCTTGAAACGTGCTATAGACATTGTAGGGTGTCGTCTAGCCCGTTCAACATGTAGTTGCGACCAAAAAATCATTTGTTATGCCAACATCCGCGTGATTCTCCGATTGTTGTCGGTTTCATCGCCGCTGCGGAGGGAGGAGGTGGATCATCCTTGACGTGACAACCCCAAGCTCGTCAAGTAAAATAGCATCTTACATTGCCAATGCTTGAAGTCGGCGCCGGAGAATTTGGGCGGCTTTTTCGCCGTGGCGGGAGCGACAACCATTGGTGTGAAACGAGATCAAAGATGATGCCATCGTCTTCAAAGAAATAGATTTTCGTCTTGCGATTGTTGGGTAAAATATGTAAGGTTTTACGTTTAGGAAAATGACAAAGTGTATAATGTATAGGCTAAAGTTGAGGCACAATTTGATTGATCTCATAAGATAAAAGCATACAATATCACAGGAGTGCTTACGGTTCGGCCTTCGCCTCTAAGATATAACGACTTTTCTGGTCGATTAGCGGCACTAGCAAAATCGGAACAACGGCGAACAACAAGAGTTTGAACTTTCAAGCTTTTGAAGGAAGGATGTCAATATGCTCAAATCACGAGAAATGATAGGTTTTATCTTAAGATTTTGTATTCAATTTCATCTGCGGGGGATTCGATAGTTATAGGCCTCAAGTGACTCCTATGGAAAGATCGCGTCTTTTGGCTCGAAAAGACACATTTTGCCTTGGCGAGGCCTTTTTGTTCGGGCGCACGACCAAATGCACGCGGTCGTGCGCTGTGCGCAAAAGTTCGGCGGGGCCTTGACGACCGGCCTTGCGGGCGTCGCCGCGTCTTGTGGGTTTGAATGTTCCCGGTTGGAAAATCATTTAATTAATTACAAAAATTAATTAAACATTTATTTTTAAAGGTTTTTGGTCAAAAGAATAAGGCCTTGAAGCCCAAGCCCGGCCCACGACCTACGACCCGGGCGCGGCATCGGTGGCCAGCGTGTGTGCTGAATCAAACCCACAAGCGTGTAGGTCTCACCTTTGTTCGCCTTATTTTTAGCTTCACCGCAAGTGTACGATCTAAGTTATGGAATAGGGTAGCAAGGTCGTATCCACGGAGACTAATAAATTTATGTGCAAAGTATTGAGCCAAAATAGCCTTATTTTTATTTAGATGATCGTAGTTGGATGGTTGTTACAAGATTAAGACAATTAAGACTACTAAAAACACAAGTAAGATAATGAGAATAATAGAAGTATCAAGATGATGAAATGGATTCCCGGGTTAAGGTTTCGATTAATAACCCTCTTGTTGTCGAGTTAATCAAAGTCAAGTTATTATCAATATTCCTATAAGGCGATCACGAAAGTATTTTATCCTCCTCTCCGAAGATGCATATAAAATGTAGATTGAAATACCTTTGCTAGCATCTCAGTCAACATAAGATATTAACTCCCAAAATCCCAGCGATCAATTGTGCTCACAAATATTTACAAACCTCTCGATTTATGCAAATATTTGTGTCAAGTACTCAAGATCTAATATTGAAACTCGTCTCTCGAATTATGAATCAATATATCAAACATGCTTTAAAACATTGATCAAGTGGTAAAACAAGAATAAGCTCAAAGTACTCAAATAGGCTTCAAGAATGAATAACTTTAACTAAGATTAAAACATTCAACAAGAGTTCATTAATCTACTTCAAAACCCGGAAATCTAAAGAGTTTAGCTACACATGATGTCTAAACAACTCATAAACAAATTGTTCAAAGCCATGACAAACTAAAATGAAAGATTAAAACTACAAGAGAAAGCAAGAAAAACTTAGGAAAGTCGACAATCTCTCGATATATCTTCGTTCCTTGAGTTACGATGCAACCCGATTGTCTCATGATATCTTCTCCCAAGAATAGAACTTTATCTGTGTCTTTAGCCAAAAATGTCGAGAATGTGCCTTGGTGTGCGCCCCCAAAAAGAGCTTATACCTTTTAGAAAGTCTAGGGCACATTGTTGTCATGATCTTGCATTCTGACGAGGGACGCGCGGTCGTGCGTGGGCGCCTGGTTACCCGTGCGTCATGCAGCGTAGTCAATCATGCTTTTCACCAACCAGCGCCGCGGGTCGTGCGTTGACTTAGCGCATGGGTGGTGCGTGTGCGCCGCGGGCTACCCGTGCGCTTTGCCGTACCCACAATATTTCATTCCCAGGGGCGCCTGGTCGCACCCGGTGGTGACGCGCCCTACCCGTCGTTCTCTATTTTGGCCTTATTTGTGGTACTTCTTCTCTTTGTGGCTTCTAATCTCGTATGTTCACTCGATTCTTGGTATTTCTTCTTCGCGATGCTCGTATTTGCCTCCAAATTACTTCAAATATCATTAAATTCCTACAAAGCAGGCAAAGCATAATATCTTTCCCAGAAAAGAGTGAATACGAACCATTTCATATGAGTTTATGCATGTTTAATCACCATTTTTGTCAATATTAAACCTCAAAAGACATACAAAACTCACACCTATCAAAACCCCCAAACTTAAGCGTTGACCGTCCCGATCAACACTTTTGAAAAACAAGATAAAGCCTGACGAGGGAGCAATGAATGATAGCGCACACAACAACTCCAAAGGAAATTCATATTGTTAGTCATGGATGTAAAACAACAAATCAATCGGGAGCCTCAAATATCTAATCATGGGCACGTATCAAACAAAACATGGTCAATACTACGAATCACATCTCTCAAGATCAAGTGTATGCTCTCATCTCACATGAATATATGACATGTTTACAAACTCAATTGATGTAGCAAAATTACCATAGGCTTGCAATTCATCTCATGTCTCATGTAGCATGTATGCATTTGTGAATCAAAAGGACTTTCTCATTTGGTTGTAATGAAGGCTCTTTGGTTAGGGTAGGAAATTTTGGATAAAGTGACTCAAACTCGAGCATATAGACCGGTGAGCATATCAATCATCTATATTACAATCCCATATACTACTCGAATCATCCCTTATTTTCATCAACTTTACTCATTTCCATTTGTTCTTGCTTTTGAGAATCACTTCAAAGTACAATCCTTAACCCTCCAAGTTCATTTAAATGAAAACCCACATCATAACGTCCAATTTTTTCGACTCTTTTGTCAATTTTCAATATTTCTTTTCAACTCCTTTTCTTCCTCTTTTGTTCCCATCAACCAAATTTGCCCGATTATCCACTTTTCAATTCCCACTCATTCAACCTCATTCACTCCCTTTACTCGATGTTATACGCTCGAGTGTAGGGTAACAAATCCATCAAGTTAAGGCTTGAATTTGTGGCTATCAAGGAAATAGGCAATAGGCTCAAATTGGCTAACTAGGAATTTCAACAACGTTAGGTAAGCAAAAGGCTTGAAAGGTAACAAAGATGGCCTTTAATCACATTCACAATTCGCATACAACATGTGGCCTTGTGAGAGATACCCAAGCGAGGTTCTAGAATTTTAACAACATGAATGATACACTCAAATCACAAACAAGGCATAAAATAGAAGCGATAAAGGCTCAAAAGCTCACGAGGCTTGCAAATCGTAATTGACATCAAACCGTGTTCTTAATATCCACATACTCAATCTCATCTATTCATGGCTCAATCAACTCATGCTCAACATCCAATCTTAACAATGCAAATCTTCAATCAATCACACAAAACATCAAGATGCATCATGCCCAGTCGAACTCACTCTCTAATATCTGTAAGCAATAAACATGCTAAAGCGTAAACGTGTTTCTAATGCAATGCAACCTAGAATGTTCTACATGCAACTATATAAAAAACAAAAAAAATGCAAGATATATATATATATATATATATTTTCATCTACACTTTTCATATATCAAAATACGACCTCTCCCCAAACTTGAATGAAATTATATTGTCAGAAAGGGAAAGATAGAATTTCTATAAAGAAAAGTAGAGATATACCTGAATCAACTGTGGAGGCGGTGGTGGGAAGTAGCCAGTGAGATGTGCCACATTTGTAGGCATTTGTAGCACTTGTCATGTCTCAGGGACCTCCGATCATAATCCTCCTTGAAAGCACGGAAATCGTCGCGATATTGTTGCAAGTCTTCTCTCTGTTGCGCAAGTCCTCTCGTTGTTGACACAAGTCCTCCCCAAATCGTAAAGCATGTCATGAATTCATTTCCGCATTGGGACTCGCCGCCATAAGGCGTTGCAGGATGATCCCCACTATGTGATGATGCAGGGTGATCGTCTCTTCGTGAGTGCGGGAATGTCATACCTGTTTGAGGTGATGAGGTTCCATTCCTCCTTCTTGTTGATTTAGCTCTTCTTTTTCGCCACCATATCCTCGACATCAGGAAACACTTGCTCGTCACCTCTTCACGGCATTGATAGCGATAGTAACTACGTGCTTGGTTAAGCATGAAATTTGTAGTGTCCTCAAGGGTATCTACGATGGTGTATCTCGGGTTAGGTAATGGAAATGCATCACCTCGAAACATGCTTTGTAGAAATAACATACCATCTTCGTTTGCAATAATTTTCATATGGTGTAAAGATGATATGTTGACCCAGTCTTTGCCGGTATGGGCTCAAGCCTCGAAAATCAACATTGAAGTGTTGGGCAATAGGGTAATCAAGCCCCTATAGAAATAGCACCACCTCCCGCTTTGCTAAATGATCCACTTGCTCAATGAAGTATGCGGCCGTGTTGTAGGGTGTACTTTCGTCAACATACACCATAATAAATATAGTTCTCGACCGTCATTCCCCACATATTTTCTCTACCGCCGCGAGGGTGGCGTGACCATTGTATATCTTTGGGAATCTTTGGATTTCGGATCGAGAAGATTTTTGCGGTCTGGGCCTCGTAGAAAAACATGGGACCCGTTTAAGCGTTTGGACTAGTAGGCGCCAAAAGTCATATTGGTCATATCGGTATCTTTGGTCGGAAATGTCGTCTATCGGAACTTCAAATATGGCATTCAAGCATTCGGTGGATAATTGTTCTGCACATTCCCAAGCTGAAATTACACTCCAATGACCTGTTACCTATATCGCTTAATCATCTTCACTGTGCTCAAGAATTCGGCGTGAATTTCTTGTAACTAGGCCATTTCTCCCCATAAAATTTGTCCAGCCGATCCTTGCGAATAACGCCACACGTCATCATGTATCCCGAAGTTGGGTACAATCGTCGTCGCGTGCTTTGAGGAGCCATCGTTGACGACTAGCTTATTCCATCGCTCTAGGGCATCCACATTTGTCGATGCGACTCCATAGGCTGCGGGGGCTATCGGGTTGTACTTCTTGTGGTTCATGCAGGACATCGTCTCCTTCCTTGAGGGTTCCATCTCTCCATGCCATTATCTGTGAATGGGTACGGAATACAAATATTAGCAACCCAAAACAAACCAAGTACAAGCACAAGTATGATGAATGTAGGCAAACAAGTTAAATGGTGTGTAATGATTCTCAAACATCAATTTGACCGATCAATTAAGCTCCAAACAATCAACTAATATGGCAAATATAGAGAATCATTATCTAAAAGCCCAAACAATTAAAGTTCATGCCCAATTCATCATCCATTCATCGATTAAGTCTCGATTCACATGCTCACAAGGTGTTTGATAAATTGCCTTAAAGAAGAATTCATCAAAGCATAGCAAAAATATCAACACAAGCACCCAACATAATCACCAATACATAAATTACAAGAAATTCACAAGGAAAAAGCGAAGTTCTTACAGGAATTTTCGAAATTTAACAAAGGGGAAAACTTGGAACCACTAGGTGCCTTTCAACCAATTCTTCAATCAAACTTGAATTTGATGCCAATTGCTAGTGTATTATGATGAGAGTATGGATTATGTCATATAATTTGGAAGAAAATTGGGATTTTAGAGCAATGTGAGGAAGAAGGCGAATTTGTCTTCGGTTTGATAGGGAAGTGAAATTTGAAGCAATTGCCCGGACCCATTTTAACATTCGATGTATGAGGACACACGGGCGTGCGTGGGCGCCGGGTTACCCATCGTCATACGTAAGGGCAGTCTTTCCTCCGGATGCCGCGGGTTGTGCGTGGGCGCCGAGTACCCATGCGTATTGCCGTAGCTCCATTTGTTCCCCTCCCGGTACACACGGGTGGTGTGCATAAGCACGTGCTACCCGTGCGTCCCTGGCGGTCTGACAATACTCGGGTATATTTTATTTTTTCCACACAAAGACCGCAAAAATTAAAACAAAACACACAACTGAAAAATGAAATTCACACCAAAAACCGTTGGGTTGCCTCCAACAAGCGCTATATTTAACGTCTTTAGCTTGGCGCTATTTTCGTTCCGTCACGGTCTCGCAAGGTGATGGATGTCACCTCCTCTTGGTTACCTCGGTGGAAGTAATGCTTAATGCTTTGGCCGTTTACCATGAATGTCTCACCGTTTTTGTTAATAATTCCACGACTCAGGAGGGTTTCAATACTTTCTTGATCACGAATGGCCCGACCACCTAGATTTGAGTTTTCCGGGGGAAAAGTTTAAGGCGTGAATGTACAAGAGGAGGCTGTTCCCCTAGTAAAAACTCTCGTTTCTTAATCATTTTGTCATGCCACCTTTTGGTTCTTTCTTTGTAAATTCGGGAATTTTTCGTAAGCTTCATCCGAAATTCTTCCATCTCATTTAGATGGAGCAACCTCTCTTCACCGGCCTTTTTAAAATCGTTTAGTTTCTTGACCGCCCAAAATGCCTTGTGCTCCAACTCTACCGGCAAGTGGCGACTTCCCAAAAACAAGTTGATATGGAGATGTGCCCAGCGGTGTCTTATATGCGATCCGGTATGCCCATAGAGCATCATCAATTTTAATGCCCAATCCTTTCGGTTGATGTTCACCGTCTTCTCAAGAATCTGTTTGGTCTCCCGGTTGGCCACTTTGGCTTGCCCGTTGGCTTGAGGATGATATGCCAATGCAACTATGTTTCACCCGTATTTTGCCACAAGTTGCTCATTAATTTATTTACAAAATGTGACCTCCATCACTAATTTAATGCTCTTGGAGTGCGAATTGAGTAAATATATTTTCTTGAGGAACCACATCACAACTTGGGCGTCATTTGTTTGTGAAGGAATCGCCTCTAGAAGCGGGACACATACTCCCGCATAAGTATAATATATTGATAGCCCAAAGATGATGGAAATGGGCCCGTAAAATCAATCCCCACACATCGAATAATTCAACTTCAAGTACATTTGTCATCGGCATCTCGTGTCTCTGGAAATATTTCCCATCCTCGACACTGTCACGTTGTTGCACATACAAATAACAATCGTTAAATAAAGTTAGCGAGTACAACCCACTTTGCAATACCTTCGCCGCCGTGCGGAAATCGAACAAAAATGTCCTCCGGAGGGCGAGAAATGACATGCTTTGTTGTAGGACTCTCTCCCATTCTTCTTGAGTCGCATCTTCTAATGATTTTATCCGCGCACCTCTTAAAGAGTAGGGGTGAGTCCCACATATAGAACTTGACATCATGGAAGAACTCTTCTTTTGATATGGCGATAGATTTGGAGGCAAAACTCCATGACCAAATAATTGACAAAATCCATACCACGGGAATTTTTCCTCTACTATGAGTAACCGTTAAATGGAAATTTCTCCTTTATTAATTCCGTACCTCTTTTCGCCTCCTCTCGATTTTCAATCCTGAGACAAGTGATGCATACCACATTCTCATCCTTTCGATCCACGATTTCTACATCGAACTCTTGCAATAAGAGAATCCATCGATCAACCTTGGTTTCGCATCCTTCTTATCAAAAAGATATTTGATGGTCGCGTGGTCGGTGTGAACAATCGTTTCGTTCAATCAAGTATGATCGGAATTTATCAAATGTAAAAACAATCGCCAACATCTCCTTCCGGTGGTGGTATAGTGTGAACACTATCTAACGTTCTACTAGCATAGTAGATGGATCTAAACAACTTTTCCTTCTTTTGGCGAGAGCATTTTTCCCTACCGCAAAATCGCTAGCATCACATCAATTCAAGCGGTTGACTCCAATCTGGGGCTACAAGAATAGGTCACGATCTACCAGCGCTTCTTCAAGGTTTCAAATGCTGCAAACAATCATTGGAAAAATTGAAAGCAACATCTTTTTCTAACAAATGGCTCAAAGACTTAGAAATTTTTGAAAAGTCACGGATAAACCTTCTATAGAAACCGGCATGGCCCAAGAAACTCTGAATGGCTTTTTCATTTGGGAGGTGGTAACTTCTCGTCGCTACAATATTTGCCCGATCTACTTTGAAAAGCATGGAAGAAACTCGATGACCAAGTACAATACCATCGCGTGCCATGAAATAGCACTTTTCCCACTTGGTACAAGATTGGCCTCTTCACATCATTTTGTAAAACTAAGGAAAGATTGTGAAGACAATTATCAAAAGAGTCACCAAACACGGAGAAATTGTCCATAAACACCTCCATAACTTTTCAATAAGATCGTGAAATATAGCCATCATACAACGTTGGAAAGTTGCGGTGCATTACATAATCGAATGGCATACGGCGAAATGCAAATGTGTCATAAGGGCATGTAAATATCATTTTCTGATCTTCGGTCTGCAATCATGATTTGATTGTACCGGAATAACCATCTAAAAAGCAATAATAATCATAACCCGCTAGGCGATCCAACATCATATCTATAAAGGGGAGGAAAAAATGATCTTTTTAGTGGCATCATTAAGTTTTCTATAATCGATGCAAATTAGCCACCGGTAACAATTCTAGTAGCAATCAATTCTTCATTCTCATTTTTTCTGTTTATTACCCCCTTTCTTGGCACCACTTGTCTCGGACTTACCCGAACTATCGGATATAGCATATATGATTCGGCATCTAACCATTTCAACAACTTCTTTCTAACCACATCTTGCATGATAGGGTTTAGTCGTCTTTGGTTTTGTCTTGATGGTTTATAAACATCTTCCATCTGAATTTTATGCATTACAATAGATGGACTTATGCCCTTTAAATCGATTATTGAACATTCTAGTGTGACTTATATTTTTGTAAAACCATTATGATTTATCAAGTTGAGTAGGAGTGAGAAGAGATGATACGATTACAGGATTTGCATTATTTGCCTCAAGAAATGCATATGTGAGGTGCTCGGGCAATTGCTTGAGTTCGGAGTCGGCGTTGGTGTCTCGGGGTCACGCACGGGTTGCCCATGCTCGGGCGCATGGGCGTGCGTAATCCTGTCTTGAAGTTCGCCGGCAACACGCCGCGGGTTGCCGTGCTCTGGCACCACGACCCGTATGCTCTCGAGTGGGTCTGAATTCTTGCCGGCAACACGCCTGCGGGTTGCCGTGCGTGGGCGCCGCGGGCCGTGCGTTCTTTGTAAACTTGACTCCTTTTTTTCCAATTTCGCGTTCTCGCCTCTTTGCGACTCCTTGGTAGTTCACTGCATATGATCTAACGCACAAACATAGTCGTACAAATCTTGGTTATCAAAATCAAGCACAACACTCGAAGTTGAACACGAGTGGGTTAGACCAAATTCCAAATCATCAGTAGACAATGCATGATCGACAATATCCTCAATGCATGAACTAACTATTTCTAAAAAAACTATAATTTTCAAGCTGTATCATGAAATTTCATCGCCTTATATATAGAAAATAAAACGTGCTCATCATTAACCCGTAAAGTGAGCTCTCCTTTTTGTACGTCTATTAAGGCTTTCCGTGTAACAAGGAATGGGCGTCCAAGTATCGGTGGAGCGTCACGATCTTCTTCCATATCAAGAACGAGAAATCCACGGGGAATATAAATTTATCAACTTTTACAAGCATGTGTACGTAATTCCCTTCGGATATGTAAGTGACCGGTCCATAAGTTGCAATGTCACCATGGTTGGCTTCACTTCGCCTAGTCTAAGCTTTACGAAAATGGACAAGGGCATCAAGTTAATACTTGCTCTAAATCACATAACTTTATTAAAGTTACCACCAATGGCACAAGGATAGTGAAACTCCCCGGATCTTTTAGTTTTGTGGTAGCTTCCTTTGGATTATTGGGCTACATTCTTAGTCAAATTCAGTTTCAAAGCTTGTCATCTTCCTTTTCTTTGACATAACATCCTTAAGAAATTTTGCATAACTTGGCATTTGCTCTAGTGCGTCTGCAAAAGGAATGTTAATGTGCAATTTCTTAAATATATCAAGGAATTTTGCAAATTGATCATCAAGCTTTTTCTTTTGAAATCTTTGAGGGAAGGGAAGAGAGATAGGCAATTTAGATATATTAGAGTTAGACAAAGATTTAAGCTTCTCGGCCCTGTTTATTCACTCCTCTTGTCTCTCTTTTTCCCCATCGACTTGGCATCATCTTTCATCACCGACTCAACATCTCCCGACTTGGATGCTTCATAAAAATTTTGATTTTGATTTTCTTTAGGCCCCTCATACTCCGTCTACCGCTCCTTAACCGAATAGCCTTGCATTTCTCCTTAGGATTAACTTCCGTGTTACTCGGAAATTGACCACTTTTGATGTTGCCCACCCGGCAATTGTAGCAAATTGGCCCACTTGAGTTTCAAGATTCTTTGCTCGAACTCGCCATCTGTCATTTGTAGCTCCACCTTATCCATCCTTGAATCTTGCCTTGCGGCGACGACCTTCGTGTCACTCATGAATGCATTTGATTGATTTATGAGCGAAGTGAGTGCATCTTCCAAAGATGATTTGCCTTCCACATTAGCACCCCCATGTAGCGTATTAAATCCCGGCGGTGGTTGCAACACATTCTTTGTATTGGCATATGAAAAATTTTCATGGTTTCTCAATCTGGATGGTAGTGTGTTGGGTTTGAATTATTAGGAAATTCTTTGAAATTCTAGTTATTCACATAATTGACCTCCTCCATTGGATATAGAAGAGCTTAAGCTAGGCGTGCTCGTGCTTTATACAGCCCTTTTGTAAGAACACTCAAATGGTTTGTCAATGTTGCCACCTTCTTGTGATCACGTGTCGAATTGGTGCAATCAAAACTTGACCACCACTCGTTGTACATTGGATCTCTCCCAGACGGCCCTTTATAGCTGTTCATAGCCATTTCTTGAAGAAGATTTAAGGCGTCTTGTGGAAACCTTGCCAATAAAGTTTGTTAGATAAATGTTTTTATAAAGATTTTGATGATTATGTTTAAATGAGTTTTTATACCAAAACAATGTTAATAAATGTTGTCCAAATACTCTAAATGATTTGAAATGTTTTTGCTAATTTTTGGAGTATTTCTTAGAATTATTTTTCGATAAAAATGGACAACACTTTTGATGGTTTTGTTTAAATTGGTTTTTACACCAAAACTATGTTTATAAATGTTGTCAAAATACTCTCAAGTGATTTAAAATGTTTTTACTAATTTTTTTTTGGAGTATTTCTTGAAGTTTATTTTTGATAAAAATCGGACAACATTTCAATTTGAAGGTCGGCCGTGCATCTGGCGTCGGCCGTGCACGAAGCAAAGGGAATTGAAGCAGAATGTTACGAACTCTAAAAGCGAAGAGGGGGACCGGTCAAGCGAGGGGGCCGACGTCGCATCCCCTAAAGCGGCCGTCGCACCCCGTCGGCCGTCGACCCCTGACGACACAGCGGATCGCACTAATTTTTTCAAATGGTGAAATCTTCAACGAGGGCAACGTCGCCCTATGCTTTATTTTGTGACATCAAAGTTATCTTTGTTTGAAATTTTTGACAAGATTTACTTTTGATTTTTGTACAATATTTCTACATCTCGTGATCTTCTTTTTGTAGACAAAAGTGAAGATAGAGAACTATGTTGAGGGCTATGTTGGTGAAGACTTTCCTATAAATAGAGGATGAATTGAAGACACAAGACCAACACATACAAGCAAAACACACAACAAGAAATCTGCAAATTGTTCAAGCTTTCATTTTTACATTCTTTTGTAATAGCTAAGTACTTTCACTTGCACATCTTTGAGGTCTAGGCTTTTTGATTCTTGATTACACTTGCACTCAATCTTTGTATTGGTTTCATAGAGTTGTAATCTTGAATTTTGTCCATCATTCAACACAAGACATCCTTGTGAGTATTCTTGTGGTAAGAATACACTTGGGTGATCTAGGTGATAGGTGTTTGAAGAGTGTGGTACTCTTCAAAGGTGGTGAAGGAAGATTGTGGTAATCTCCTTGAAGGTGTTGTAAGAGGATTGTGGTGATCCTCAAGGTGTTGTATTAATTGTGGTAATTAATAATTTTTTTTTTTTTGAAAACCATCCGGGAGATCTTTGGGGTGGTAGAGGATTAGGCCCTAGGTGGGTTGAACCTCTTTAAATCAACGAGTGTTGTTTAATTTCCACATTTATATTCTTGTCATTTACTTGTTCATTCGAAAAAGAGGCGATTTGCAAAAAATCGGTATAATCTATTACCCCCTCTAGATTATCGTAACCACTTGGACTAACAAGTGGTATCAAAAGCCAAACTCTTTGGCTAGCTCGTTCAGTAAAGATAAAAGATCCGTGGCTACGAATGAAGCTTATCTCACCACCGGCGCCTCCACCAACAAGCCACCACTATTCGCGCCAACAACTACGCATTTTGGAAAGACGCATGGAGTCTTTCTACAAAGTGCGGGTTTGATATTTGGAATGTGGTCATTGAAGGGTTGCTCAACCAATAACAAAATTGGAGGATGGTACCCACGACTCCCAAGCCGTTCAAGGAATACGATGAATATGACAAAAAGGCTTTCTCTTTAAACGGTAAGACCTTAAATATTTTACATTGCTCTCTTACAGCCACTGAATATAATCGCATAAGAGGCATACGATCGACAAATGAAGTTTGAGAAAAATTAGAAACCATTTATAAGGGCACAAAGAAAGTGAAGCAAGCAAGAAAAACAATGCTTGTGAAAGAAAGACTTTGAAAATTTCAATATGCATGATGGTGAAAGCATATCAAAAATGATGGAAAGGCTTGACAACATTGTCAATCCTCTTGTGGCTCTTGGAAAGGTCATCTCCAAAGAAGATAAGGTAACCAAAGTCTTAAATGCCCTTCGGCTCATAGTCAGAAAAGGTGGCGGCAATCACGGAAGCTCAAAATCTTGAGACACTCAGTTTGATGAGCTCATTGGGAACCTCCTTATTTATGAAGTATATCTCAAGGAGAGGAAAAATTCTCAACCATCACCTCTAAACCGATGCAAAAATATTATTAAAGGCTTAGCATCTTCTTCTAATAATGTTTATTATCTTTAGTGATGAGGATGATGAAGAAAGCAGCGACTCTTGTTAGAAAATTTGCAAAATTTGTGAATAAAAATAAAACAAAGAAAGCTAGAGACAATTCTTGTTTCAAATCACGGAAAATCCGGGTATTACATAGCGATTGCCGAAAATAGCGGAAGAGGAACAAAAGAAGAAAAAGCCTTTTCGAAAAAAAAGGCGTTAAATGCGGACGTCAAAACTTGGGATGAATTACTTGAAACAACCGAGAGCGAGGAAGGAGAATCAAACATGGTCTTATGGCCATAGGCGATGAAAATACCGAGTGCGCTCTAATGCTTCATCTTCTTCTAGTTGATGAATTACAATGTGATTTTGATGAATTGCAAAATGAGTTTCAAAATTTGATTGTTAAATACAAGAATTTGAAAAAGGAGCATAAAGAGCTTAAACTAGAAAAAGATAAATTATTTCACTTCTATGATTCTCTTGATAAGGCTCATGTTATTACTCTTTACTATGGTCCGTACTCTTGAAACCGAAAAACAAACGCTCACAAATGATATTGAAAATTTGAAAAAGGATGTGCATCGATTCAATTTAAGTACGGATAAAGTCACAAAATTTTAGATGCACAAAGAGGTGAGCATTCTAAGTTAGGACTTGGTTACAAACCTTTTCAAAATGCTTTTAAGAAAAAGACCAAGGTTCAACCTTTGTACGTCTTTAGTAGTCCTCGTATTATTACTTGTTTTTATTGTGGTAAGAATGGACACTATGCTTTTGTAGGTCCCCGAGGGTGTAAGTGTAAGGTTTAGAAGGGGGTTGAATAAACCTTACCAAATTTTCGATTTAGTCTTTTAAATCTCGAGTTAATTCTACACGTTTGTGTCCTTGATGGAGCGATCGAATTAGTCACTCGGTAGAGTTAATCTTTCAACAAACTCAATTTGAAATTTATTGATGGAGTAACTTCGGTTGTTGGCTACAATTTAACTTTCGATTTGTGGTTTTATTTTATTGGAAGACTTAACACCCTTAAGTTTGATTAAACAAAATATTAGAGCTTGATTTAGTACTTGTAAATTATCAAATGGATAGCAAATTTATCGTGAGATATAAGCAATTAAAAGTGCGAGAATTTAAATCTTTGAAATGTAAATGACACGATAAAGTTTTTATAGAGGTTCGAAGATGGGGTAATTCTTCTACTCCTCTCTTCTCCAACTCTGGAGGAATCCACTAAGTAATGATCGGTTCTGAGTGGTAGCAGTCCGGATCAAGTCTTGATCACAACGGCCGACTTGATCCTTTGGGACTCGATCAGGCGCGCCCGATCACTCGGTGGCTTCTCGTTCGACTCGGCTTCTTCAGGGCGGTTTGCCTTGCTACTCTGACTCACTTGCTCAAGCTCTTTGGATTTGATCACGAAGCCCTCCAAATGCTTAAGACTTAGTTCAACTTTGAACTTTTCTACAATCCTTCTGGAAAGTAGACCCTTGTTTTCAAAGGTTTCCTCTTCAAGCTGGTTGAAGCTCTCTTTCCTTCACGGGTAAGTGTTGGATTGATGTACTTGAATGTAGGCTTGAGGATTGAGATTGTTTGATTTTCTAATGTGCTTGTATCTCTCACGTATGTGTCATTCATGCATCCTTTTTCTCAAACTAACTCCTCGGCCTTTTATAGTGAACTTTCAAAAATTTGCCCGTTGAAGAGATAGGCTTATTTTTGAAAGTCACTTTGCGATCGTTGGCTTGCGATTCTTGGAATTACCGTTTCCTCGTATGAATTATTCTTTTCACCTTTTCGAGTTACGACACGATGTCGTGCTTCCCATTGGTTCATTCCTTTTGCAGCAGGGGTGAGCACTCCAAGAAAGGTTGTATGGAGATATTACTTGTTTAAGTAAATCTCTTGATTTACTGTCTGCGGTTCTTTTCTGATTATCTCGACTTGACTGCATTTCCTTGCTTTCCCCAGGTGACTTAGAAGTCGACTTCCAATCATGGATAACTCTTACATCACTTCAACTTGAGACTTGGCTTTTCTTGAGTTGACTTGTGATGCTCCACTCAGTTGCATCTCAGTTCTTGATAGTGTTCCGTCTACTCTTCTTTGCCATACTCAATGTCTCCCGCGTGATCTTCCTTCCATCTTGATTGTCTTCTTGCATGTTAGGGCGTAGCTGTCTTGACTCGGCTTGCGACTCTATTCATTACAATGCATTTTACAACAAGAATTGGGGTGCCAACTTTCTATTATAAGTTTTACATGGCATTCATCAAAATCTAAACAATAAAATTCTAACAATTTCCCCCTTTTTGATGATGCCAAAACTTAGATCATACAAATATGTAAATAACAAAGATACATCTGAGATAGTGTATTGACATAGAATGTATCATGTGAAATCAATCTTTTTATTGATCATATCATTCTTGTACTTAACACAATTTGTTTACAAGGTGTATCGGA
Source organism: Rehmannia glutinosa (assembly GCA_016081115.2). Classification (NCBI taxonomy): domain Eukaryota; kingdom Viridiplantae; phylum Streptophyta; class Magnoliopsida; order Lamiales; family Orobanchaceae; genus Rehmannia; species Rehmannia glutinosa. The sequence goes on along the minus strand of CM071925.1, from coordinate 72,067,707 downwards.
GTATATAAGCTTTGTCTTCACAAAAAAATTTATAACTCTATTCGAGAGACTTACATTGTATGTATTTACATAATAAAATACATGAAGGGTTGGGCAATGACAACACTTCATCTCCTTGTCTCCTTCTTTCATCTTGATCGGCATCTTCTTCTCTTCTTCTCTTTTTCTCGTCGTCAATTTGCCTTCTTTTTCTTCTCATATGCCTTCTGGCGGCTTCATCTTTCCTTAGTCTTTCCTATCTCTCTGCCATGCATTGAGTTTGTCTTTTGTTTTCTTCTTCTATTCTCTTTGCATACTCAGCGTTAGTTTTAGCCACTCGCAAATTTGCCACTTGGTCAAGCCCAGCCCAATCCCCTCCTTTCTTTCCCGGGATCTCGTATTCGATATTCTTGGGCGGAGGCCTGGAGTGCAAGCTTCTTCCTCACTACTTTTCTTCCTCTACCTGCAGGCGTATCTTTGTCTTTGGGGTCTTCTTCCCGGTGATTTACTAGCGAGTGACCGTGTGGGCTGGAGGAAGTCTGTGTCTGTCGAAAACTTCTTCACACAATGTGAGACCACTTTTCCCGATCAAGTCCCAAGCTTGAGCCATGGACATATTTGCAAAATATCCTTGATTCGGCGTTTTGAATTCGTCAAGCGATCTTGGCTCTGTCGGACATACGAAATGGCATACGTGTCTCTGTCATTGGAATGCCTCCATGTTCTTTCAAGATGTTCATCACCACATCCATTCTTCCTTCCATTTCCTTCATCCTGCTTCAATTTCTTTTCTCTTCTCGGCCATAGATACGGCGAGTCTTGGAGTGGCGAGTCACGGGGAGTTCTTTGCTTATAATGTCATTGTGTGAGGACCACTGTTGGGGTTTGTGCAATCATCAAGGTCATATCTTTTGATCCTTCCCCCTCGGCGATTTTCCTTTCTTGATTTCAAATTTTCCTCGGTGATTTTCCGCTTCTCATTTCTCCCTTCTCATTTGCTCCTTTCTTTTTCGACTTGATTTTCTTTGCTTTAAGGTATTCCTCTTCCCCCTTTTTGGCATCATCAAAGGATAGAGGAACCCCGAGGGAACATCTTTGGCAAGCATGAAGTCGAAATCTTCGATGGTTGAATTTTGCTTCAAGTCTGCTGCGTTGTATGCGGCCGGTCGAACCGGAGTAGCGTTGGATTACTGTGAAATCGGCTTCATCTCGGCCATGAGAAGGCTGAATTTTCTCGTCATGTGTTCTTCCAAGCGCTGTATATCATTTGCATTACGCTCACGCGGCTTGATCTCGGCGGTGTGAGCTTCATGCATATGCTCAATGTGTTCCTCGAACCGTTTTTGCATCAACATTCTCTGCTCTCCACACCGACTTGTTGAACAAGGTTACGAGTATCTCACTGTTCCACACGCATTGATTCTTTGATTTGTTGCCACCATTCCCTTATCACATGTGATGCCTCTCAAGTCAGTGTAAGGTTAGCATCTCTGTTGTCGGGCGCATATCGAAAGAGGCTGATGCCTCTCCATCTTTTCAACTTGACAAAGAGTGCCTTGAACACTTCTCGAACTTGGTGATTAACTTCTATTGCGGTGATGGCCATCTGTCGTCGAAATCAAAATCGGCTGGAACAATGGTGCACAGTGAAAAACGGGGAGGTGGTGCGTGATATCGTGCTTGCTCATTTTCGACTCTTCGTGGAGTTACGGTATCTCCGGTGAGAAAGGAAAGATTCTACAAAAGATTCATCACCGCCGTGGATTTGTTCAATGATGAGCGGTGCGCGTGAAGTTCTTTTGGGAATCGATCCGGTGTGGCTTGAGGAGCCTGGCGGTGGTTTCACGGTTGGTGGGTTTGGTTGTGAAATAGACCCGGAACTGCTGAGCCTCATTGTCTTAACGAACCGTTGGTCTCGGTGATTTTCCTTTTGATTGACTTGTCCTCGGCCTTGCTCGGCGGCGTCATCGGACGATGATGAGATTTCTAGTGGTGGCTCATCATCAAAGTTAAAAGTTTGTGAGTAGTCTTGGGATCGACTTACTCGTGCTTGGAACACCAGCTTGGTGAGTCTTTTGGATTTGTCATGGGGTTGACTCGAACTAACGTCTTTTGATCCCGAGAAAAGTGACATCGGGGTTGTCACAGGGAATCATGAAGTGCGCTGATCTCCTTCTCGGGATGGGTCGATGATTGCGGGAGGGATGTTCTCTACTTGACCTCTTTACCCGGAAGTCTCAACCTCCGTGGGCCTTCATTTCCTCCGGCGGTCTCTCTTGCTGCCGAGGCACTGGTCTCCCTTTCGGCGATGTCGGTATGTCTTAGGGTCTTCTGATGGCATCCATTGGAGTCTCAACCCCATGGATTGCACTTTCATCGCCAGTGTTAACTCCCGGGTTGTTCCTTCCCGTGCCTCGTTGCATCGCATCGCCCGCGTCATTAACGCCTTGGAGCGGTTGGCACCTCGGTGAGGCGTCTCAAGCTATGCGAGCTTAGTTGATAACAACTTCTTTGTTCTTCTTGTGATTGTAATTTCTCTTCTTCGCCTCCTTGCTTCTTTGTGGAGTCATCTGCGGCATCCTCCCAGACCTTCTTTGCGGTGGAGGGGATTCCCCCTCGGCCGGCGCATCGGTGAGTGACTTGGAGTGGGGTCACTCGTCTCGGACTCCCATTGTTACTTGATGGTTCAGTTGTTGGGGCGGTGGTAGCACACCTTCAATAGGGGTTGGCTCATTGGGGTCCCCACTAGCCCGGTTTCATCACCATTTCCTTATTGCCTTAGGGTGGTGGGGAAGTGGTAGCGACAACATCGATGGCTATTCTTGAACCACTCCCATAGGATCGATTTCGGTGTGTTACGGAGGACTCTCCTGGTCCTCCATTAGTCTTTGCTCGTGAAGAATTCTTGATTCATGCGATTGCTTCTTTGCATTTGTAACTCTTACGTGCGGCGACATTTTACGGATCCTCATCACTTTGTCAGAAGACATCAAGAAGAGATGGAAGTGTTACGTGGTGCGGAGATAGAGGCGGTCTTGCCTTCTCACGTCTTGGCTTCTTGACTTGCTTTGCTCTCTCCCTATCCTTGTAGATCTGCGGGATGTCTAGCGATTGTCCTCATCAAGTCTTTGGGAGCACAATAGTTAGTCGAGGAAATTTAGCGATTCCTCTTCTTCTTCTATGAACTCGGGCCGTTGGGCTGTTCCCGCCCGACTTGCTCAACTTCCATTTTCTCCACTCACGACGATTTTGGATGTCGGGTAAGGTGGAGATAGGATCATTACATCACTATCTCTGCTTGGGCTGGTTCTTCTTGTGTTTGTTGTGTGAGCTACGGTGTGTCTTGAGTTGCCTCTGTGATCGCCTTGGCGGACTTGGCCGTTTCATCAACTACATCGGAGACTCTACTTCTCCGGTAGTCTCACGGTATTTGTGCTAGGCTGATGCCCGGCTCAGTGGTTTCTCTGTTGGACTTTGTGAGTCTCTTCTTCGTCTCTGGTTTGTACCGGGGAATTTACAGTTGGGCGGTGTCCTCGAGTCTTGGCGGCGGGGCGTCTTGGTGTTTGTTTACGAGGGGGCCGTGCAGGCTTGTCGATTCTCCTCCTTTTGACGATCGGAGAAAGGTATTTGTGAGTCCTTCTCGACCTCTGCTGCGGCGGGTGACCGGGTGACCGCATGACTGGCGGCGAGGAGCATGTTTGGTTTTCTTTCTTTGCGAAGCGTGATCTTCTTAGCGGTGCGAGGCGACTTTCTTCTTAGGCTGGAGAGGAAGCGGTTTGTATCTTGAGTCGGTGATTCCCCCTCAGTGTCGGCTCTCTTGGCATAAGCTCGCTTGAGCACCCGAGAGGTTAGCTCGAACATCCTCTTGTTAACATGGAAGGCCTTCCCATGTCTAAGAGGACTCCTTTCACCTCGATAGCCGGCCATCACTAGGCCATATCTGGGATCCTCCCGAAATGTGCCATCTTCTTTGAAGGACTTGTTCCCCACGTTAAGCGGTCTGCTTTGTAGATAAACTCAGCCGATTTATCTTCTTTTCTTGATGATTGCGGCCATCACAATTTTGCCTTTGATAGTTGGTCAAAGGCGCCAAATTTGATGTCGATACATTTGGCAACTATGTCCAACAATTTGTGATAATCCTCCTTGACATCTCTTGTTTTGCTTTGTGTATATAATTTTATCGGCAAAGTCGGACTTGGCTATTTCTTTCCATCGTCGGCCAAGTTTACATCGGCTTCCTTAATCTCGATTGCTCATACTGCGGGTAGTGAGCAATATTGAGTAAATCATTGGCGGTAATAGTCATTGCTTCAGTGAGCAGATGACTTGATTCTTCGTCGTGAATCTCGGCATTCACATAGGGTTGTCGCGACCTCCTCCACATAGGTCATAGGATATTCCAGGCGTTAAAAGCGGTTTTAGTCCAGGCGTTTCCAACTTTTAAACAATTTTCTTCACCAGGGTGTCGTCGGACCCTGGCTTCACCATTCGTCGAAATCCACCGTCGAGCCGGTGTGGGTTTGCTTTCTAACTTAGTAAAGTCGTAAGTTGGTGCCATTTCTCAGAATTATATCAAGAAAAGTCTCGAAAATTGATTTGAATGTTGATAGGGTTTGAGAGTAGTTTGCCTTTGCTTTTGAGAGAAAAAGATGAAGCAGTTTTTAGAAGTGTGAGAAAAGCGGCGAAAATGGTTTAAATATGGTTTATGAAAGGGCGTGCGAGGCGGTTTTGAATTGTGATCGAAATCAGCGGCTTGGATTTCGCGCTGTTGAGCATTTCACGTCTCGTATTTAATGCGGCGACATTTATATCGATCATAAGCTTAGTGTGCGGCTTTATGTATGTACACATCATCATTATCTTTGACGTGTTCCTTAAAACATTCCCGCTAAGTTAAAACATTGCGTTTTTGTCATTTGCTCATAAGTTATTCGAAACTTATCTCTTGGGCTGATTTAACTCTACTCTCATGATTCTCTTGGTGACTCGGCTATCGGTGACTCGGTGTAATTTGTCTTTCCGTCTGGTGATTTACTAAGTTGATTTTTGTTTTTCGACTCTTTTTCACTTCTTTTACGTTCTAATACTCTTCTTTGATTTGTAAGTGTCATTTCATTCAATCAACCCCAACTCATGCTTGAGTTCTTCAAATCTTGACTCACATAATGGTTTTGTGAAGATGTCGACTAGTTGTTTATCGGTTGAGATGTATTCCAAGATAATGTCCTTCTTTTCAACATGATCTCTTATGAAATGATATCGACATCTATATGTTTTGTTCTTGAGTGCAACACGGGATTTTGAGTGATTGCAATGGCACTTGTGTTATCACACATGATTGGAATTTCTTTTCTTCAACTTCATAGTCTCTCATTTGTTGTCTCATCCATAGGACTTGGGCACAGCTGCAATTTGCCCTGTACTATGTATTACTCCATTTGTAGAGGTGGCTATTGAGTTTTGCTTCTTGCTAAACCGGGAAATTAGTCTTTCCTAGCATTTGTGGAGTGCACGAAGTGCTCTTCTGTCGCTCTGCATCCGAGCGTAGTCGAGTCTGAATAGCGATTAGCTTGAATCCACCTTCCTTTGGATACCATAGGCTACTTCTTGGCTTCCTTTCAAGTATCTCAATATTCTCTTAGGCTTCTTTGTCATATGGCTCTCTTTTGGAAGCGATTGAAATCTTGCACATACACCTCTGACAAAGGTGATGTACGGCACAACTTCTTTGTGAGATAGAGCAATGATCGATAAGTGCTCTATCTTGTTTGATCTCTGAGCTTGCCATCTGCATCCATGTCCATTTTGGTGATGTGTTCATTGGTATTTTTCTGAAGACTTTTCTTCCATACCAAATTTCTTCATTAAATCTACGGTATATTTTGTTTGACTTATGAAGGTTCCATCCTTGGTGTTTCACTTGAAGTCGAGGAAAAATGTCGGCTCTCCCATCATGCTCATTTCAAATTTGCTTTGCATGAGGTTTGAGAATTTTCACCACGACTCTTTGTTAGTGGATCCAAAAATGATGTCATCCACATATATTTGAACAAGCGGTATACTCTTCTTGTCTTGAATTACGAAAAGTGTTCTATCTACTTTTCCTTTTGTGAATCCATTTTTTGATTAGGAATTGTGACGGGTATCATACCATGCTCAGGGTGCTGTTTCAATCCATACAAGGCTTTCTTGAGTTTGTATACCTTGTCTCCAAGAGTCTTACTGCTCAAATCCTGGAGGTTGTTCAACATATACTTCTTCTTCAATAAACCGTTTAGGAATGCACTTTTTACATCCATCGATATACAATGAAATTCTTGTGAGCTGCATAGGCAAGAAACATCCTTATAGCTTCCAATCTTGCTACGAGGGCAAATGTTTCATCAAAATCTATCCCTTCTTCTTGGCAATATCCTTTGGCTACTAGTCTTGCTTTATTTCTTACCACGAGCCTTCCTCGTTCATCTTATTTACGAATACCCATTTGGTTTCAATAACATTTTGATGTATGGGTCTTTGCACTAGTTCCCATACTTTATTTCTCTCAAAGCTGATTCGACTCTTCTTGCATAGCTTGAATCGATGTGTGTCATCGATGCTTGTGACACATCTTTTGGCTCTATTTGCGAAATGAAGCATGTGAACATAGCTTCTTGTTGAGTTACGGATCTTGTTTTGACACCTTCTCTCATATCTCCAATGACAAGTTACGGTGGATGGTCTCTCGGCCATCTTACATCGAGGTTGGAGTAAGTTAGGTGGATTGATCGACTTGCGGTTGTGTTCTTTGTGGTCGACTCTTTCGTAGTCAACTTAGGCGCAAATTTTCAGTTTCTTTTGAGATTCAGACTATCTCATCTTCTTCGAGTTGATAATCCCGATTTGGCTTGGCGTAGGGACTCTTACGTATGATTGGATGTTTCAACTTATCGGTGACTCTTCAATGTCTTCTCCATTTACATTTGGCTCATCGAATACTACATGAATGGATTCTTACGTAACCATAGTTCTTTTATTGAGTATTACGTAGGCTTTGCTTTGGTTGAGTATCTGAAGATACCTTCATCGACGCTTAGCATCAAAAGCCTTTAGGTTGTCTTTGCCATTGTTGTGGATGAAGCATTTACATCGAAATATCTGAAATATGCAACATTTGGTTTTCTTCCGATCCGGATCTCATAGGGAGTCTTTGTTAGTTGTCTATTTATCATACATCTGTTTTGGGTGTAGCAAGTTGTGTTAATTGCTTGACCCAAAATCTTTTTAGTAACCTGCTTGACTAACATGGTCATTGCTTCTTTTTGAGGGTTACATTCCTTCTTTTGCAACTCCATTACTGCTTGTGGAGTCCTTCTTTGCGATAGTTCATGACCAATACCATTCTCAATACAATCTTGAGTTATTATTCCATTGACAAACTCGGTTCCTCTATCGATCTTATTTTGATAATGGTTTGACTCTTCTCATTTTGAATTCTCTTCATAATTTGTGATAGTTTTTGTAGGGTTTCTTTCTTCTTGCACATGAATATTGTCCATGTATATCTTGAGTAGTCATCTACTACCACCAAGGTGTATTTCTTTCCACTTATCTTTGGCTAGTTCCTTTGGGCGAAATAGATCCATATGAAGTAGATGCGATATTCTTGTTGAGGATGGGCATGTCTTTTCTTTGAATAGCGACTTGATTTGTTTTCCCTTGACATGCATCACATATACTCTCCTTCTTGTATCTTGAGCACGGAAGTCCTTCTACAAGATGACTTCTTGCTAGCTTGTTAATTGTTTTGAAATTCGGGTGACTCGGCTTTTTGTGCCCACGGCTGACTTGATTAATTTGTGCTCTTTTTGCTAGTAGGCAGTCTTTGGGTGTTGCGATTGACCAATCCACTACATACATATTCTTACTCTCTATTTCCTTGCGGCACAACTTCATTTGATTCAATATCCTTGATTTGGCATACACCCATGTTGAATCGACATTGTAGCCACTTGTCCGCGGTTGCGATGCTCGATGTAGTTGAAGTTGAGTCCTTCAACATATCGACATCTGTGATTTCTAATCCATTCCTCTTGATGGCTCGATGCCTCTTATTTCACCAGGAGCTTCATTTCCCCCAAATATGACTTTGGCTCCTTTGACTTCCTTGAATTTTGTGATTTCTCTTATTTCTGTCATATGTAGAGCGACCACTATCCATGTACCAGGTTCCTTGGCACTCAGTTTGTTCCTTGAACACCCAATCAAAGAAATTAAGTTTTAGGTACCCATACTTATGCGGGTCTGAGGGAGTTAAATTGTAAGATGATCCAACCAACTTTATAGCGAATGATTTGACTCTAAGGGTTGCCATCTATCGATGCCATAATCATAATTAATTACGGCAAATTGCTTGGGGATTCTAGGTTCAAATACATGTCTCTTTTGTGCAGTATACTGCATATGTGTTTTAGCAATTGCCTTCCTTGGGTAATTGTGGTGCTTTTGAGTGTAGTGCCTAGGTGCATGTGTGTCTTTGATGAAAGCTCTTATACTTTTGGAATGGCCTTTGTTGAGTTCTAGGCCTTTGCCACTTGGCTTATATTCCATAAGTCTATCTTGATAGTTCACATTGTTCCAATCGGCTTGGCTTGGATATTTTCTACCATTCCCATCATATGTATTTCTTTTATGGATTTTACGGAATTTTTGGTAGCTCTTGTTTCTTCTTTCTGAGTATTTTTACATAGGAGTTTCTTTGAGGACTCGGTTGAATCTCTTCTCGGTTTGTCCTTTCGGCATACTCAAGTTTGTTTTCCTTTTCCTTTGTAACCAAGGCCGATTTGCTTAGTATTGTGCTTTGGAGTGAATGTGTGTGCAACATTTAGAGTTTTGGGTTTTTCGGACTCTTCATGACTTGAAGATCCTTTTCCAAAATTACTCTTGAGGTTTGACATGGCACAAAGGAATTAAATCTAAGCTTTGTCTTGTCTCCACATTCTCTTTGACTCATAATAAGATCATCGATGATTTAGATGCCTTAGTGAATGAGGCAATAACATTTTGAGTCATTCTCCCTCTTTTCTATAGCAGCAATTTACGCTACTAATTTAGCATTTTCGGCCTTTAAACTTTCATTTTCATGACTATTTGACTTAGAGTACTCGGCTCCTTAGTCGACTTTGAGTTTTGACTTTTAAGTAGGCTGTTTTCCTCATTCAATAGTGTGTGTGAGGATTTAATGTGCTCAAAATCTTTCATCATTTTGCTTAATGAATCATAAAGATCGGTAGGTGATGAAGTGTGTGTGTCCACGATCACTATCACTAGTGTGCGAGCTTGTTGAATTAGATTGTACCTCATCTTCTTGATCTTGTTCTTTGGCCGTTAAGCGGATCAAGGCTTCTTCTTGAGTCACTCGTGTAGTCGGCTTCACTTTGCTTTGCGAATCAAATTGTCTCTCTTGACTTGGTTTGTCTCGTGATCTCTGCGGCCATCATTGCCTTTTTCTTTTCTTGTCTTCTTTCTCACGAAGACATTTCTTTCTTCATTCTGTACTTGTTGACTACCGAGGATATGAGCGATCAATGGCATAGTGACCTGGTTGTCTACAATTCCAACATAGATATTCAGCCTTTTGATCGGCTCTCTCTACTCTTGAGTTGTCGCCCTTTGATACTCAACTTGTTGATGATCATTCTCTTGGTTGGCCTATCATCCCTTGATTTGGTGGGGTTGAGTGTCTTACGGAAGATTCACCCTTTCCTCTCTTGTAGTTCTTGTTAAAGAACTTTAAATCTTTTAACCATTAGGGCTATTTTTCTTACGGGTCATTGCCTCTTTGACCTCGACTCTCTTCCCATCTTTGACAATTAAAGCATTTGTTTTGGAGTCTGGTTGTCTCTTCTGGTCTTTTCTTCTCGGCTCAAACTCATAGGCTTTGAGGTGCGAGAATAGTTCATGGTTGGATGTCTTTGATAGGTCCATGGAATGTCTCGGTGCCATGACCTTCATTTCCCGTTCAATGGAAGACTTTTTAGGATCTTCATACACATTTCATACATGTGTATATTCCTTTCCAAGTGTAAACTGACTCATTTGTGATTTACGTAAACCAGCGTCCGGTTGATCAGTTCTCTCTGAGATCATTTTGAAATTTTCAAACTTACGTACGACTACTTGATAATTTGTTTTCTTTGATTTGCTCACGAGCCTTCACAAATTAATGTCGGCTTGTCCCCAGATTTCTTTAGCCGTTTTGCATGATTTGACTTTGTTGAACATGGCTTTGTCAAGGTTTTGTAGAGGATGTCCTTGGCTACATTATCCAGGTTGTATCTTTTTTGTCATCATTTGTCCACTCGGTTCTTGGTTTTCAACCATGGTAGTGCAGGAACAACATCTTCTTCTCCTTGGTTGCAACTCTTCGTCGATTGTGTTCACTTTTAATATTTGTAGAGGCCCATCTTCTATCACTATCCACATCTCATCATGTAATCTTTGATAGATGAGCACAAATCTGACGATTTTCCAATCATCAAATTCTTCAATGGTGAACATAGGGATGCGTGTTAGATTTGCTTCCATGATAATGACTTTTAATAAAAAGAGTTTTGAAAGTTTAAGTACTAAAAGCGGACTTTGAAAAGTTTGGAGATCTAGTTGATAACCGGTGCGGAGGGTTCAATGAACCAACGCTCTGATACCACTGTAGGTCCCAAGGGGTGTAAGTGTAAGGTTTAGAAGGGGGTTGAATAAACCTTACAAATTTTCGATTTAGTCCTTTTAAATCTCTGAGTTAATTCTACACAGTTGTGTCCTTGATGGGCGATCGAATTAGTCACTCGGTAGAGTTAATCTTTCAACGAACTTTCGGTGAGTTTGTTGATGGAGTAACTCGTTTGTTGGCTACAATTTAACTCATTTGTGGTTTTATTTTATTGGAAGACTTAACACCCTTAAGTTTGATTAAACAAAATATTAGAGCTTGATTTAGTACTTGTAAATTATCAAATGGATAGCAAATTTATCGTGAGATATAAGCAATTAAAAGTGCGAGGAATTTAAATCTTTGAAATGTAAATGACACGATAAAGTTTTTATAGAGGTTCGAAGATGGGGTAATTCTTCTACTCCTCTCTTCTCCCACTCTGGAGGAATCCACTAAGTAATGATCGGTTTCTGAGTGGTAGCAGTCCGGATACAAGTCTTGATCACAACGGCCGACTTGATCCTTTGGGACTCGATGCAGGCGCCTTGATCACTCGGTGGCTTCTCGTTCGACTCGAACTTCTTCCGGGGCGGATGCCTTGCTACTCTGACTCACTTGCTCAAGCTCTTTGGATTTGATCACGAAGCCCTCCAAATGCTTAAGACTTAGTTCAACTTTGAACTTTTCTACAATCCTTCTGGAAAGTAGACCCTTGTTTTCAAAGGTTTCCTCTTCAGGCGGTTGAAGCTCTCTTTCCTTCACGGGTAAGTGTTGGATTGATGTCTTGAATGTAGGCTTGAGGATTGAGATTGTTTCATTTTTCTAATGTGCTTGTATCTCTCACGTATGTGTCATTCATGCATCCTTTTTCTCAAACTAACTCCTCGGCCTTTTATAGTGAACTTTCAAAAATTTGCCCGTTGAAGATATAGGCTTATTTTTGAAAGTCACTTTCGCGTCGTTGGCTTGCGGTTCTTGGAATTGTCGTTTCCTCGTATGAATTATTCTTTTCACCTTTTGAGTTCGACACGGTGTCGTGCTTCCCATTGGTTCATTCCTTTTGCACGCCGCTTAAGGGTGAGCACTCGAAAGGTTGTATGGAGATATTACTTGTTTAAGTAAATCTCTTGATTTACGTCGCAACGGTTCTTTTCTGATTATCTCGACTTGCGCATTTCCTTGCTTTCCCAGGTGACTTAGAGTCAACTTCCAATCATTGGATAACTCTTCATCACTTCAACTTGAGACTTGGCTTTTCTTGAGTTGACTTGGTGATGCTCCACTGTTGCATCTCAGTTCTTGCTTGATAGTGTTCCGTCTACTCTTCTTTGCCATACTCAAATTGTCTCACGGCGAGTCTTCCTTCAGTCTTGATTTGTCTTCTTGCATGTTAGGGCGTAGGTTTGTCTTGACTCGGCTTGGCTCTAGCTCTATTCATTACAATGCATTTTACAACAAGAATTGGGGTGCCAACTTTCTATTCTAAGTTTTACATGGCATTCATCAAAATCTAAACAATAAAATTCCTAACACTAGCAATTGTAAATTGAAAAATAATTTTAGCTATTATTGGAGACCTAAAGGTCTCAAGGCTAACCCCATAGACCCCAAAATTATAGGGTATCTAAAAATAATTCCTTTGTAGGTTATAGGGGCTATAACAACAATGGAAGATTCAAAATGGCTCGTGGACAGCGGATGTTCACGCCATATGATTGGAAAGAGAACTTTTTACCAACATCAAGCTCCAAGAAGAGGTATGGTCATGTTCGGCAATGGCAAAGGAAGAATTCTTGGAAATGGAGAAATTGGTAACTCTTCTTTCTCTCTTAGTAATGTTCTTTTAGTAGAAGGGCTTAAGTTCAATTTGATAAGTGTTAGCCAACTTTGTGATTCAAATTATAATGTTGTTTTTAATAAAGAAAAATGCCTTATTTCCAAAAATGATAAAATTATTTGTGAAGCAATTAGAAAAGGCAATCTTTACAAAATTTGTACAAGTGATTTGGTTAGTCAAAATGTTTCTTGTCTTGTCGCCAATAATGATTTAACTAGTTTATGGCATAGGCGACTTGGGCATGTTGGATACAAAAATTTGCAAACTATTTACAAAAACCAACATGTAAAGGACTACCCAAATTGAATTTTGAAAATCTTGGCTTATGTGACACTTGTCAAAAGAACAAATTAGTTAAGAGTAGTTTTAAACCCCAAAAATGAAATTTCCACTACCAAACCCCTACAAATGCTTCATCTTGATTTGTATGGGGATATTGGTCTGGCAAGTCTAAGTGGAAAATATTACACTTTTGTTATAGTTGATGATTTTTCTAGATATACTTGGGCTCTATTTCTTACAAATAAAAGCGATGCCGTCAATGAGTTTGTTAAGTTGTGTAGACTTATTGAAAATGAAAAGGAAGATACTATTAAGTCTATTAGTGATCGAGGTGGAGAATTTGACGGCGGATTTAGAGTCTTTTGTGAAACTAAGGGATATAGTCATAATTTTTCGGCTCCAAGGACACCTCACAAAATGGAGTAAGCGAAAGGAAGAATCGAACACTTCAAGAAATGAGTCGGTCCATGCTAAATGAATTTTCACTTCCAAAATATTTTTAGGCGAAGCGTAAGTACCGCTTGCTATGTCATTAATCGAGTTTATATTCGTCCTAAAGTATAAAACTCCATATGAGTTTTGGAAAGGAAGAACTCAAATATTAGTTATTTCAAAATATTTGGATGTAAATGTTTTATTTTGAATACTAAGGATCAATTAGACAAACTTGATCCTAAGGCCGATGAAGGAATATTTATGGGGTATTCAACCAAGAGCAAAGCATATCGGGTTTACAATAAGACTAGTGGGATTGTTGAAGAATCCATCCATGTCAAATTCAATGAAGCTTGGGTGTTGAAAGGATACCCATGATGAAAGTGATGAAGAAGATATTGTTGAACCTATTGTTCAAGATGATACTCAAAATGATCAACCTTCAAGCTCAAATGTTCCTCAAGAAGATAAAGGTGATACTTGAATCTTCCCGTAGCATTGAAATTTAAGTGAGATCACCCAAAGATCTTATTATTGGTGATCCCCTTGATAAAGTAATGACTCGAGGAAAATTTGCCGAGAAAGCTCTTATTTCTCAAAAAGAGCCTAAAAATGCTAAGGAAGCCATTGAAGATGAAGATTGGTTTTTAGAAATGCAAGAGGAGTTGAATCAATTTGAAAGGAATGATGTATGAGAATTAGTACCTTGTCCTCCATATCAAACCATTATTGGTACAAAATGGGTATTTGGAACAAGCTCGATGACCAAGGCAATATTGTTGAAACAAAGCAAGGTTAGTAGCTCAAGGTTATTGTCAAGAAGAAGGTATTGATTATGATGAAACATTTGCACCGTAGCACGTTTAGAAGCTATTAGTATTTTACTTGCCTATTCTTGTTTTAAAAATTTCAAGCTTTACCAAATGGATGTAAAATCCGCTTTTTTAAATGGTATTATTCAAGAAGAAGTCTATGTAAAACAACCTCCGGGGTTTGAAAATTTTCTAGGCCTAATGATGTGTATAAACTTAAAAGGCCTTGTATGGTTTTGAAACAAGCACCCGTGCATGGTATGATAGACTTAGCTCTTTTCTTTTGCAAAATGGTTTTACAAGAGGTAAAGTTGATACTACTCTCTTTGTTTTTGAAAAAGGGCAAGATTGCTTATTAGTGCAAATTTATGTTGATGATATTATTTTTGGTGCTACTAATGAATCCTTGTGCGAAATTTTCTAAGTTAATGCAAGGTGAATTTGAAATGAGCATGATGGGGAGCTCAACTTCTTCCTTGGACTTCAAATTAAGCAATGTCAAGAAGGAATTTATATTTCTCAATGAAAATATACAAAGGAGCTTTTGAAGAAATTTGGCATTGAAGAAGGAAGAAGCGTCTCTACCCCATGGCAACAAGCGTCAAGATTGACAAAGATGAAAAAGGCAAGTCGGTTGATGAATCTAAGTATCGGTATGATTGGTAGTTTACTTTATTTAACCGCCGTAGACCGGATATTCTTCATGTCGTATGCCTATATGCTCGTTTTCAAAGCAATCCCAAAGAATCTCATATGAGTGCCGTTAAAAGGATTTTTCGATATTTGAAAGGCACTATTCAATATGGTTTATTCTATCCAAAGAATGAAAATTTTTCTCTTAAAGGTTATAGTGATTCGGATTATGCGGGAAATATTGATGATCGGAAAAGTACTTCGGATCATGTCAATTTCTAGGTGATTGCCTAGTTTCTTGGTTTTCAAAGAAACAAAATTGTGTTTCACTTTCAACGGCGGCCGAATACATTTCCGCGGCATTTTGTTGTACACAACTTCTTTGGATGAAACAAACTTTAGCGGATTGTAAATGTTCTTTTGAAAGTGTTCCTATCTTTTGTGATAATATATCCGCTATAAATATTGCTCAAAATCCTGTTCATCATAACCGTACTAAACATATTGAGATTCGACATCATTTTCTAAGGGATTGTGTTTCAAAACGAAAAATTGAGATATCTTTTGTACAATCTCAAGATCAATTAGCGGACATTTTTACAAAACCTCTATCTTTCGAGACTTTTTTGCGTCAATACGAGCTCGGTTAGGCATAATGCATATTGAATGAGGTCTATGATTGCATTTTGCATGTTTTAAAACTTAGGAGGCGAAAAATCGGATTTTTGGTTAAAAACTCGGATTTTGGAAAAAGCAGAGAAGAACAACTGGGCTGGTTGGGGAAAGGCGACCGTCGCCCATGCGTCGACCGTTCATCCCACCCCCAACCGGTCGCCCTCACCATTTTATGGTTTAAATCGTTTACATTTTTCGATTTCATTTTGGCTTATTTTGTCCATTTTTAGTCCCCTATGCATTTTTCACACAAATTTCACTTCAAATTTATTTTCTTGCATACATTGCATATTTTGGACTTCATGAGGCTCGATTATCATCATCATTGTTCATCTTTACCTATTAGATGGTAAGAATTTCTCTTTTTAATCTCAATTGGGTTGAACCATTGAGAATGTGCTTGTATCTTGATATCTTGTTGAAATTCTTGTATTAATATGATGTTTATGATGATTGATGATGTATGAATATTGTTGTATTGCAATTGGTGATGAAATTTTTTGGCTTAAACGAATCACAAAGGCGTTATATTTCTCTTGTTTTATTCGCGCTTACGCCAGTGTTCGACAAAATATTTCAATGAAAAATTCATCACCTACATGATTCTCTTGATTTGAAAAGTCTTATAAGTTTATAGAGATCATGTTTTATCAATCAAATGAGCTTTTACAAATCAAATGAGCAATTGTTTTCCCTTTTATTGAATTTAAGCTTAAATGCTCAATATGCTCGATAAATCTATAAAATTGCACACTTTGATATAATTGTATGATGTTTTTATCGTGCTAACATTATTTTTGATGATTCTAAAGGGGAGAAACAAGAAAAACGCTCATAAGCTCAAAGAAGCGTAAATAAGCTCGCAAGAAAAGCTATTAGCTAAAGCCCTTAAAAGCCAAAAGCTATGGATTATACTTGGTCCATGTGATGTATTATGGACTTTTATACTTGACTAATGATGCTTTTATGACAGAGGGAGCTTATAAGCTCATGATATTCAAGCTTAAGTTGTAAAAGCTAAGCTTTAAGCTTTTAGTTGTTGCTTGTATACTTGTTCTTGATATGCATATTGATAGGGGGAGCTTGTGCAAAAATGATTTTGAAAAATCTTTGCTCCTATCCTTGTGTGTTTGTACTTATGATGAATCTTGCTTAAAATGTATTGATGTTTTAGGCCGGAAAATTTGTTTTGTTTTAAAATCAACTTCCTAAAATTGTTTTGGTTTGTAATCATCAAAAGGGGAGTTTGTTAGATAAATGTTTTTATCAAGATTTTGATAATTATGTTTAAATGAGTTTTATACCAAAACAATGTTAATAAATGTTGTATAAATACTCTAAATGATTTGAAATGTTTTGCTAATTTTTGGAGTATTTCTTAGAATTTATTTTTCGATAAAAATGGACAACACTTTTGATGGTTTTGTTTAAATTGGTTTTACACCAAAACTATGTTTATAAATGTTGTCAAAATACTCTCAAGTGATTTAAAATGTTTTTACTAATTTTTGGAGTATTTCTTGAAGTTTATTTTTGATAAAAATCGGACAACATTTCAATTTGAAGGTCGGCCAGTGCATCCCAAGCATCGGCCGTGCACGAAGCAAAGAGAATTGAAAGCGAGCGTTCGAACTCTAAAAGCGAAGAGGGGACCGATCAAGCGGGGGCGGGCGGCCGGGTCGCACCCTAGGGCGGCCGTCGCACCCGTCGGCCGTCGACCCCTAACGACACATGTACGGATCGCACTAATTTTTTCAAATGGTGAAATCTTCAACGAGGGGCAACCGAGTAAGCCCTATGCTATTTTGTGACATCAAAGTTATCTTTGTTTGAAATTTTTGACACAAGATTTACTTTTGATTTTTGTACAATATTTCTACATCTTGTGATCTTCTTTTTGTAGACAAAAGTGAAGATAGAGGAGCTATGTTGGGAGCCTATGTTGGTGAAGACTTCCCTATAAATAGAGGATGAATTGAAGACACAAGACACAACACATACAAAAAAACACACAACAAGAAATCGCAAATTGTTCAAGCTTTCATTTTTACATTCTTGTTGTAATAGCCTAAGTACTTTCACTTGTACATCTTTGAGGTCTAGGCTTTTTGATTCTTGATTACACTTGCACTCAATCTTTGTATTGGTTTCATAGAGTTGTAATCTTGAAATTTGTCCATCATTCAACCTGAAGACATCCTTGTGAGTATTCTTGTGGTAAGAATACACTTGGGTGATCTAGGTGATAGGTGTTTGAAGAGTGTTGTACTCTTCAAGGTGGTGAAGGAAGACTGTGGTAATCTCCTTGAAGGTGTTGTAAGAGGATTGTGGTGATCCTCAAGGTGTTGTATTAATTGTGGTAATTAATAAAATCTTTTTTTTTTGAAAACCATCCAGGAGATCTTTGGGGTGGTAGAGGATTAGGCCACTAGGTGGGTTGAACCTCTTTAAATCAACGAGTGTTGTTTAATTTTTCGCATTTACATTCTTGTCATTTACTTGTTCATTCGAAAAGAGGCGATTTGCAAAAAATCGGCATAATCTATTCACCCCCTCTAGATTATCGTAGCCACTTGGACTAACAAAGTTCCTCCCTTGCGACATCAACAAAGGCCTCGTTTGCCCCATTAAACCATTGTAGAAGAAACACAATTGTTGATCCTCGGAAAACCGTGTTGTGGACATCTTCTTAGCAAATCCGAAATCATTCCCAAGCTTCGTACAAAGGCTCGGAGTCAAATTGTCGGAATTGAGTAATCTCGCTTTTGGTTTGCAAAGTTTTGCTCGGTGGAAAGAATTTAAACAAAAACTTTTGGCTCAAATCATCCCATGTGCTCACACTTCCTTGCGTCAATGTACCCACCAATTCCTCGCCTTATCCCTCAAAGAGAAAGGGAATAGGCGCAATCTTATGGCGTCATCCGAAACTCCATTCATTTTTATCGTGTTGCATATTTGGATAAAATGCGCAAGGTGAGAATTAGGATCTTCGATTTGCGAAACCCCCAAAGCAAATGGTTACATTGTACCATGTTTATCGATCTTGTTTAAGCTTGAAGTTGTTGGCATTTATCGGAATATGAGCAATACCACCGTAATTCTGATTCGTTTGAGGCGAAAGTAATCACGAGATAGCTTGTTGTTCAACCGGTATTGGTAACTCGTTGATCCCATTTTTACCCTATTTTCTTCTTCCGCGTCCCCATAATCGATTTTGTTGTCTTTCGCCCGTCTAGTAGTTGAACTGATTCTCCTTACGAAAGCCTCAACTTAGGTATGAGCGGTATTAAATCTACTACTTTAGAGAGCGAGTGTTCATGCACTACCTATACCAAACTAAAAGAAACAAGTCAAATAATGAAGGATTAAAGTCAAACAAAAATAAAAAAATGTCTAAATTAAGAATAATTATATCTATCGCAATATTAGCACCAAAAATTGTATTAGTCCCCGACAACGGCGCAAAAAAACTTGTTCGCCTTATTTTTAGCTTCACCACAAGTGTACGGTGTAAGTTATAGAATAGGGTAGCAAAATTCGTATCCACGGAGACTAATAAATTTATGCACAAAGTATTGAACCAAAATAGCCTTATTTTTATTTTAGACGATCGTAGTTGGATGATTGTTACAAGATTAAGACAATTAAGACTACTAAAAACACAAGAGTAAGATAATGAGAATAATAGAAGTATCAAGATGATGAAATGGATTCCCGGGTTAAGGTTTCGATTAATAACCCTCTTGTTGTCTGAGTTAATCAAAGTCAAGTTATTATCAATATTCCTATAAGACGATCACGAAAGTATTTTATCCTCCCTCTCGAGATGCATATAAAATGTAGATTGAAATACCTATGCTAGCATCTCTACTCAACATAAGATATTCAACTCCCAAAAGCACAAAAGATCAATTGTCCTCACAAATATTTACAAACTTCTCGATTTATGCAAATATTTGTGTCAAGTACTCAAGATCTAATATTGAAACTCATCTCTCGGATTATGAATCAATATATCAAACATGCTAAACCATTGATCAAGTGATAAAACAAGAATAAGCTCAAAGTACTCAAATAGGCTACAAGAATGATAACTTTAACTAAGATTAAAACATTCAACAAGAGTTCATCAATCTACTTCCAAAACACGGAAATCTAAAGAGTTTAGCTGCACATGATGTCTAAACAACTCATAAACAAATTGTTCAAAGCCATGACAAACTAAAATGAAAGATTAAAACTACAAGAGAAGCAAAAAAAACTTAGGTAAGTCGATAATCTCTCGATATATCTCCATTCCTTGAGCTCCGTGCAACCCGATTGTCTCCTTGATATCTTCTCCCAAGAATAGAACTTTGTCTTGTGTGCTATAGCCAAAAATGTCGAGAATGTGCCTTGGTGTGCGCCCCAAAAAGAGCTTATATACCTTTTAGAAAGTTTAGGGCACATTATTGTCATGATCTTGCATTATTCTGCCCGGGGCGCACGGGTCGTGCGTGGGCGCCGGAGTTACCGTGCGTCATTCCAAATAGTCAATCACGCTTTTCACCAACCAGCGCGGGTCGTGCGTCGGCCGCCGCCGGTTACTCGGCGTATTCTTTGTAAGCAACTTCCAAGTCTTGATGGCGCACGGGTGGTGCGTGTACGCCTGCAGGCTACCCCTGCGCTTTGCCGTACCCATAATATTTCATTCCCACGGATGCAGGGTCACGCCCGAGGCACGCGCCCTACCGTGCGTTCTCTATTTTGGCCTTATTTGTGGTACTTCTTCTCTTTGTGGCTTCTAATCTCGTATGTTGACTTCGATTCTTGGTATTTCTTCTTGATGCTCGTATTTGCCTCCAAATTACTTCAAATATCATTAAATTCCTACAAAACGAGCAAAGCATAATATCTTTCCCACAAAGAATGAATACGAACCATTTCATATGAGTTTATGCATGTTTAATCACCATTTTTGTCAATATTAAACCTAAAAGATATGCAAAACTCACACCTATCACCCCTTTAAAAACTTGGGTGCCCCCAAAGGCCCAAACCCATAAGTCCAACTTGGGATATATAAAGTGTGCAAACTAATCCTCATTTTCCTATGTGGGATGGAGCATCTCTCTTTCCCCACATTTTCTATTTTTATACCATTTATTTGTATTAAGTGGCTAACTTCTAGCATTAATTTCTCATTCACCGGAATCGGTTTGAGAAATTCAAATGTTATTCTCATCTACTCTCTTAGTATAATTTTTACAAATAATTTAATTCCATTTTCACTAATGGAAACCGCTTAATTATTTGGTCAAAATCAGTCAACATCCCATTTATCAAAGACCAAATTCAACAAATAATTGATGTAATATTTTTTTCTAAAATAATTAATGAATGTGATTCATGAATAGAGAAATGACAATAAGTAAATATTGAATTATTTGAAATCACACTTCCAACGAGAAATTCGCACAAAAAATAAAAGGAGAAAAATATTTTCCCAAGCAAGCACTCAAACTCTAATAACAATTTTTGTGCATAGTGAATAGTTAATTGATTGGTGTGAGTTTTGTATGTATTTTAGGGCATATTTATAGATATAATTATTTATAAACATGCAATAACTCATTTGAAATGTTGTATATTCGCTCTTTGGGAAAAAGGTATTACGCTTTGCTCGTTTTGTAGGAATTTAACGATATTTGGAGTGATTTTGTGACAAATCGAGCATTGTGACCTAGATTCATCAAGAATCGGCGATTACACCCAATTGGAAGCCAAATATATGGAGTCTAGAGTCATAGTGATGAGTCGTGTGTCAAAAGAAGCATGGATGATCAAACAACGAAGAGATTTATCTCGAAACATCCAATCGTCCGGAATTTCCAGACTGGCGGGTTTTAGTATTTTGGCCATAACTCTCTCTACAAAATTGATATTGAGCTGATTCAAGTAGCTATGGAAATGTAAGAGAGAGGGCTACAACTCTTATGAAGACCCCAGAGAAACAAATTCGAGCGTTTGGGTGGCGCACGGGTAACCGTGCGTGGATACACGACCGTGCCCACTGAAGGTTTTAAGCATGCCTACGGCTTCAAGCACGGGTAACCCGTGCGTGGTTAGTAAAAATCAGGGGAATGCCTATGGATTTGAGCATGGGTAGCCGTGCGTCCTTGCGAAAAAAACTCCAAAATCGTGACATATTGACTGGGCTTCTAAAAGGTATAAATACCACTTTTGGGCGCACACCGGGGAGATGAGGTGCGGAAAAGACCCAAGAACACAAGAAATAGCTCAACTTCATCAAGGAAGAATCAAGGGAAGAATCGGGTCGGATTGGAGCTTGAGGATTGAAGATTGTCGAGAGATTATCTCTTTCCCTAAGTTTTCTCATTCTTTGTGCTTTAATCTTTCATTTTAGCTTGTCATAAATATGAACAATTTGTCTATGAGTTGTTTATTTGTAATGAGTAGCTAAACTTCTTGTGATTTTCGGGTTTTGGAAGTAGATTAATTGAACTCTTGTTGAATGTTTTAATCTTAATTGAAGTTATTGTCTTGAAACTGTTTTTGAGTACTTTGTTCTTATTCTTGTTTTTATCATTTGGCCAATGATTTAACTTGTTTGATATATTGATTCATAATTCGAGAGATGAGTTTCAATATTAGATCTTGAGTACTTGACATGAATGTTTGCATAATCGAGATGTTTGTGAATATTTGTGAGGACAATTGATCTTTTGTGCTTTTGAGAGTTGTGTATCTTATGTTGAGTAGAGATGCTTTAGCATAGATATTTCAATCTACACTTTATATACATCTCGAGAGGGGATAAAATACCGTTGTGATCGTCTTATAGGAATATTGATAATAACTTTGGCTTTGATTAAATCGGACAACAAGAGGAATATTAATTGAAACCATAACCCGGAATCCATTTCATTCTCTTGATAATTCCATTATTTTTAGTATCTTGTATTCTTGTGGTTAATTCTTGCCTTTACTTCCACAACCATCATCCAATTGCGATCGTCTAAATAAAAAATAGACTATTTTGGTTCAATACTTAGCACACTAATTTATTAGTCTCAGTGGATACGATCTTGCTTATCCTATTCTATAAACTATCTAGTACACTTCAAGTGCGGTAAAGCTAAAAATAAGGCGAACATCAATACATATATAAAACTTGTTACATGCTTCCCTTGTTCCAAATTTTTTGGTTTTTACATTCATGTATGATGTTTAAAGAATAATTCAAATTTTCGACATGATAGTGTTCTCTTGGTTAAGACTTTCAATCTCATATAAGATGTTTTGGGTTCTATTCCAATCACCCTCTCTCTCACGGAATATGCATGTTTGCCAAAAAAAAAAAAAGAAATTAGATTTCCAAAATTATTTTCATTAAGAAAACTATACGCTATTTCTAAAAGAGAAATGTTCTCTTAATTATATAATGATATGAATTTAAAAAAAAATAGCTAAAGTGTATAAAACAATTTTGTTTTCACTTTTTCCCTTCCACCCATATATTGACTCTGAAATTCACATTTTCCCATCATCATATGCAAGTCATACTATATATATCTATCCACATACATAGTTTAGCATGCCAATCAAGAATCATTGGCTAAACATACATATCTTTTCACCACTATATTCTTATAATTATATATAATGATTATGATTCATGAATAATATTGTAATCATGATAGTAATGAGTACACCCAACCACCCACTCACCTACTACCACACCAAAAATCTTTTCGAAATTCTGTCTGTGCTTGCTATTACATCATAAGAATTGATCAAAATAGATAAGAATAATATTGAAGGGTTGAAACTTGTCTCATTGTCAACAAATCCTTTGATTTTTCCCATGTTCTTCAAGTTCTAAATCATTACAAATGGCGTGTGGAAACTGCCTTAGGGTGAAGGGTTGAAACTTGTCTCATTGTCAACAAATCCTTTGATTTTCCCATGTTCTTCAAGTTCTAAATCATTACAAATGGCGTGTGGAAACTGCCATCCACCCTAAGGTTATGTATGGAATTGTTTCCAAATCCAATTTTCCAATTTCCAACTATTTGAAAATGAATTTATGTTTGTTTAAGAAATTCTCAATAGAAATAAAGTTATTTTCAGTTTTTATTTTTATATGGAAAGATTCTTTTAAAAATACAACCAAACAACTTTTCACCAAAATCACGCAAATCTATGTGAAAATACACTACAATCACGCAAAATGATGTCAAAAAGACACTACAATCACGCAAATCTATGTCAAAAATACTATAACCAAATATATTTTTATTTCTAAATGAAATTAGACAACAAACCAAACATATTCTCAATTCTCACAAAAACCAATAAAGTTTGAAAATTTATTTTTCAACACTAGAAAGCGAGTGGACTTGGAAATAAATAAAAGAAAAGAAGAAAAAAGAAGCCCCAATAAGACCAAGTTATCACAAGAACATGACCATCTCTATTTTTGACTCTTTCTTTTTAATAACTATAAATATGATTTTATTAGCAACTTTATGTGGGAAATATATTTTTATGCTATTTAAAATCTTCACGGTAGCACCATTAGAATTAGTCAAAATGGGCTGACGTGTGGTCGACCATCGGCAGTAAAGATCGCCAGTCCCACCCCGCACAAAAAATAAAAAAATAAAAAATATATATTTTTTGCATATTATTAATTTTAATGAGTTAAATAAAATAATGGATCACAAATACATATTTATAAAAAATATTTCATATACTTTTATAAGAAATAAAAATATAAAATATCAATTATACTATTTTTTTCTTCTATTTCTTATTTCTTCTTCTCGTTTTTCTTTTTTATTTCCTTGATTTAACCCGCCAAGCCCGGCTGTGGCGAGCTAGCCCGTCTAGGCCCGCCAAGAGAACACCTAACCTCCCCTCCCCTCATACCTTAAGTGGGGGGGAGGTGAGACAAACCATCCGTTTTGACGACTCTGAGCACCATTGGACTATTTGCAAATACTAAAGAAAAAGTGATTCTCGGCATTAGCTCGGAAAAAATTAGTCTTGCAAATATTCGTTTTTGCTTCTACTTCATTTAATCTGGGTGGAGTGATTTTGATTTTGTAAAAGTACTTTTGGTATTTTTTTTAAAATAAGAAGTTTGTTTTTAACATTCTTATCTTGAATCATAATCCAAATTATCATTTTCCTTCTTAAACACTCGTAACATTTATATGGGTATTTTTGTCTTATCCAAAAGCTAATTTTAAAAGTATTTTTTATCAAACACTTTAATTTTGTTTTTATAATTTTAGATTCTGTTTGCAAATAATTTTTGATCTTCAACTTCTTTTAATTCTACTAACATTAATAAATTACATCTTAAAAAAAGCATGCAAAAGTGTTTGCAAACACTCTATATATCACAGCATGAATTTCTGGATAGGGCTGTCAACTGAATCGGGTTTAATATATGTTGGGGTTTAGCTTATAATAAAATTCAATAAATAATTAAATTGGACGATATATATATTATTCTTGTAATTTCTGTCTTTTTTTTTTTTTTTTTTTTTCTCAAACGGTAGAATATTATTCAACTCAAAAAGAAGTACTACACGAGTAGTGGGTCGACGGACCAGCAATCCTTTTGGATACAATATTTCAACATCCAAATAAGATCGAGAGGACCAAGTATCAACTTAGCCTAGGACTCGGAAACCAAGTGGTAATATAACCCATTCCTGAGGGGTAAGAACCCGACAAACAAACACTAATTGAGATAGGACAACCAAAACGAAAAGGGAAAACAAATATGAAAAGCGAAGCAGACACAAATGGAAGGAAAGCGGAATTTACAAACACCGACACGATGTAAACATCCTACCAAATCGGCGAGAATAGAACACGAACAACAACTTGAGGATCTTCGTTCCATCAAAAACACAAAACTAAAACTCAGAAAAACGGCTAGGAAAGTTCGGGTATGTGACAAAGTCTTCATCTATGCTATACAAATCGGATCCGTTTTCTATTACAGACTTCCAAAAGTGATTGGATTCATTCTTCCGCCTCAAACACAACCGGATCTATGGCCAAAACACCAAAATCTGTCAAAAACAACAAAAAGACCAGGAAAAAGAACAAGAAAAAAGTAAAAGAAAGGGAAAGAAAATAAAAAACTAAAAACACAAAACCCATGAAAGGAAACAAAAACTCCCATGGAGGAGACAATAACTCTCATAAAGAGAAACTAAGCACCCACATAAAGGAAGACACCATACAAATAACAAGGAAAGGAAAAAGTGAAGATAAGGTTGATTCCCCCATCCTCTCGATGGAGGAATGGGGGAAGAAAGAAAAACTTTGGCGTAGACAAGGAGAAAGGGAGAGAAATAGATAATACCACGATGTTGACAGCTGGATCAGATATTAATAGCAATAGCATCAAATAATGATTTTTTGGTTTTAATTTTGAATTCATTATTCAGTTTAGTCATTAGTGGATGTACTATTCATATACAAAAGAAAAGTTTTACAAATAACTTGTCGGTTTGATGGTCATTGAATTCTCACCTATTATAAATTTAAGTTTGACAATAAATAAAGAAATCTAAATACACAATCTTAATTCTTAAGTTTCTCCAAGGTCTGATATCGATCATATAATATTCATTACGTGTGCATGGCTAAAATCCAACAATCTTAGTGATGTAATTCAACCTTATCTTGAAATATATATCAAGACTTTTTCCATTTCTTCAAAAGGTGATCGATGATTAGATTATCAGTAAGTGTAAAGGCTTACAGATAATACCATCTTCTGTTCGCTGATTGGTTTATTTTTGTCTAAAAATGGGTTCCACATAATGCTTCACATTATGAACTTTTTCTCATCTTTTACATAAGTGATTCAGATAGAAAATCATTAAGGAAAAAGGCACTCAAATTAAGATGGCACTACCTCTTTTTGTTTTTTTTTAATTTTTTAATTTTTCTTTTAAGCACTAGAAATGGGAATACAAATAATGATATGGTCTCACAAAGAATTAAAGTATATAAAAAAAGGGCAAGACTGTCACATTCAAAATCATTGAATGGCATTGCAATAATTTCCGTTTATTGATTTGATTCTTGGGTACTATTGAGTCATGTCATATTGTCATACATGTGATAATTTGCAGAATTGCAGGTATTGGGGTAAGTTATCTTCTTCTAACTCAATATTTCTTTTTTTTTTTTTAATCATGATATAAACAAATTAAATCAAGTCGATTCTGACAAGATTATTTAAGTTTATTTAAAATTTCATTGAATGTAAAATATATTATTTGAGGTTGATTGGTAACGGAATCGGGTTTTTCAATGAGTAAAATATATTAATCATGTCGTCAAATATGAAACTTAAGTAGTTTGATCTTTTTGTACATATTTTATAATTTTTATATTCATCTAAGCTCGGCCGAATTTCAAATCTTACCAAATTGAAAAAAAAAAAAAGTCAAATTTTTAAGATTTTACTATGACTAATGTTGGGATTACAACCAAAAATCGAGAGGGATACAACGGGGATAATTTAAACTAACAATAGTCTATTACAAGCAAAGCGAAAAAAGCGATAAAAAGCAAGTCGAGGCGGCGAACTCTTTCTTTAAGACTCTTGTTGCCCGTCACGATGCTCACGGTTGCGAGCGAGTCTCCCAAGATACAACGACTTTGGTAAAGGATAGGAGCACCACAAATCCTTCTACCGTGGCCCGAGATAAGTGAGGCTGAGGTGACACCACACTTCTACGTGACACTTCTCGTGACACTTACGGGGTAATGCGAGAATTTTGAGTAATGATTTGTGATATGAATGCAATTTGCTCTGTGTTTGTGATGTATATTGCCACGAAAAACCCTGAAGGAGGACTCAATATATAGGGAAAACATAAGGGTTTCTCCAAAGGAAAGCCCGATGATTTTGGACACAATCAAGCCCATCAATCCTCAATCAAATCCTTCCTTTATTAGATTGATTTTATGCGAAGTCAAACCTTCCAATTGTGGCCTCAATCGGTTTAGGAATGATTTGATGCAATCAATCGGGTTACCATAAATTGGTGATTTGGGTCAAAGTTGCCTATTTAACGGATAAAATCAAGCAACTTACCAAACACGGTTTGACCAATCTACCAACTTCCATATAAGTTGGATACATTTCCCACAAATATATCTTTCCAAGTATACCATTTGTGCATCGATTTCTCACTCACCCATAAATGGTTTTGTGAAAATAATTGCACCACTCGTTTCAAAATTAACGAGTTTCCACACTTGGAATTTCGAACAACAAAACCGATTTCCAACAATCCCCACATGAGTGGAAACGATGCATGAATGCATGCGGATTCGATCGCTCATTACGGAAACGTTGTTGCATCTGGATAGGTAGCTTGTGGCTTTGAACCTTCCTTAGTAAGATCTTGCGGATATATCCGGCGGCTTAATGGACACGATGCCTTGAACTACTCCGCTTACGAATATACCAAGACAACGGTATTTACACAACAACAACTTACGCTTATCTCAAAGTTCTCTGGTTGTGTCCGTTTTGGCCATGGATCACACTTGGGATTCATAAGTGTTTCATTGAGGCGGCCGTCCTCACACTTACATAGGTGACCTTGCCTCAGAGGTACCTGCAATACCCACCTTATTAGGTATAGGACATCATTAAAAGTCCATAGGACTTAACCTCACCATGATCGTGAGTTCAATCACTTGGTGGTGCTCTCTGGGAATGGTTAGCTTGAAGCTAAGTACCAAGTGTTATGGTTTGAGCAGTTTAAAGTTTAGTTTTCCCATTGAACCAAGTTCTTGGGATCTCCAGTCATCATGGTTGGGTTTCCACTAGAAAGCTGTTCTTTAAGTTGTGGATTTTACACCCATTCCTTCTAGCGACTTATGGAATTGATCTCTGTTTAGCCCTTTAGTGGTGATCCGCTATATTCTCCTTTGACTTTACGTAGTCAATGGATATAATTCCTCTTGAGATTAATTCCCTCACGGTATTGTGTCTCGTGAATATGCGAGACTTACCATTGTACATGGCACTTTGTGCCCTACCTATATTGCTTGGCTATCACGATGTATCAATATTGATGACACGGTTTGTCCCAACACGGAATGTCCTCGAGGAAGTTTGAAGCCATTAGAACTTCTTCACCGCTTTATCTAAAGCTATGAATTCGATTCCATGGTGGGCCAGGGCTATGCGTTTGCTTATTGGACTTCCAGGACACTGCACCGCCACCTTTATAGTAAATACATACCACCGGTGGAATGTGAGTCTTTTGAGTCCGATATCGGTTTGCATCGAGTGTACCCTTCTGAAATGCTGTGGATAACTCGTGTAATGTAGCCCAAACTTCAAGGTGTAATTCAAGTATCGTAACACCCTTGTCGGTGCTTTCAGTGCTCACCACTTGGATTGCTTTCGTGAATCGCTCGGCTTATTCTTTGAGTAAGCTAGATCGGGCCTTGTACAATTAAGTGATGTACATCGGGCTCCCAATGATCTGGAATACTCAAGTTGAGCCCTTTGGTTCCCTGTGTTCTTGATTAAACGCAGGCTATCGTCCATGGGTGTCTTTGCTTAGGTGGATCATCAAAGGCGTTGAACTTTCTCAATACACTTTCGATATAGTGAGGCGAGACAGTAAGATGCCTTACGAAGTCCTCTCAATTTTGATCCCTAGGATCACATCGGCTAGACCCAAATCCTTCATGTCGAGTTATCTTTCAACATGTTCTTCGTCCTCATGATCAACTCACGAGTGCTTCCCATTATCAACATGTCGTCAACATATAGACAAACAATGATAAATGAGTCGGGTGTGCCCTTTACATATACACACTTATCGCATTCATTAATACGAAATCCATTTGACATCATCACATTGTCAAATTTAATGTGCCATTGCCTTGGTGCTTGTTTTAGTCCATACAAGGACTTAACTAGCTGCACACCTTTTTCTCTTGTTCGGGAACCACGAACCCCTCGGGTTGTTCCATATAGATTTCTTCCTCAATTCCCGTTCAAAAACGCAGTCTTTACATCCATTTGGTGAACTTCGAGATTGTGCAAGGCAACAATCGCCAAGAGCACCTAATGGAGGTAATCCTAAATAATCTTGGTGAGTAGGTGTCGAAGAAATCATGTCCTTCCTTTGTTTGAAGCCTTTAGCCACTAATCGGCTTTATATTTATCGATTGATCCATCGGACTTGTATTTCCTCCTTAGGACCCACTTGCATCCTGAGGTTTGCGCGGATGGGAGATCGAACCAATTCCCATGTGTGGTTTTGCATGATAGAGTCTATCTGCATTGATAGCCTCCTTCCACATTGGGGCTTCAGGACTAGACATCTTGGATGGTCTAGGTTCATTATCCAACAAGTAGATCATAAAGTCTGGACCAAATGACTTAGTTGTCTTTGCCCTTTTGCTACGTCTTGGCTCATCACTACCTTGTGATGTATCGCTGCGGCGTCGAGCTCTTTTAGTCGAACTCTCTCCTTTGTTTTCTTTACAAGGATAGATGTGCTCGAAAAACACAGCATTCCTTGACTCAATAGTGGTTCCTTCCGTCATCAAGTATATCGACTTGTGTACTAGAAACCGATATGCGACCTTTATTCGATGCATATGGTAATTGTAGGCCGGTGCACCTTTCCATAACTCATATGGGGTTTTATCTTTTCCTTTGTGGGGAACCCTATTTAGAATATAGTTAGCGAGCAATTGCTTCCCCCACAGTTACGTGGTAACCCTGGCCCGATCAACATGGCGTTCATCATGTCTTTCGGGTTCTATTCTTGCGCTCAAAGAACGCCCGTTCGATTGAGGTGAGTAAGGTGTTGTGGTTTTGGTGAATTATGCCATGTTCATTGCAGAATTCCTCAAGCGAACCACGCACTCTCCACCTCTATCACTCAGGATTGACTTGATCCGAGTCTTGATTGATTCTCTACTTCACTTTTGAAGTTCTTAAAGGCATCTATAGCCTTCGTCTTTCTTTTAAAAGTAAACATGACGATATCTTGTGCGATCATCAATAAATGTGATGAAATACTTTTTGCCTCCTCTAGTTTGCACAAGTTTCATATCACACACATCGGTGTGAACAAGTTCTAGAGGCATCGTGCTCCTCTTCACCTTGAATGAAAAGGTGCTTTGGCATTTTAGCCTCAACACGGATCTCACATTTATATTGTGAGTCTAATTCAACATTTGGTAATAATTTCATATCTACCAATTTCTTTTATGGAATTCATGTTAACATGCCCAAGTCTAACATGCCATAAATCACCGCGACTCAATCATATAAGAGGAAGAAGCAATAGTTTTATTAGCATTATTTGTGCGGCGCACGACCATTACATTCATCTTGAACAATCCCTTTTCAAGGTGTCCCTTTCAAGGAATTGCCCATTCTTAGTAAGTACAAAGCTACGGTAAACACTAGTCTAAAGCCATGTTGTACAAGTAATGACCCTGATACAAGATTTTTCCTAATGTCTGGACATGCAATACTTCTTTCAGTCTTAGCTCCTTTCCAGGCGTCATCTTGGCAGCACCTTTCCAATTAAGGCAATGTCGGAAGTTGAAGAGTTTCCCATGTGGAGGCTCCTCCCGGGAATTGGGGTATACGTGAAAGCGTCACGATCGAAGCACACGTGGCGAGTCGCGCGCCGGTGTCAGCGAACCACTCCCTAGGGTTATCCACTAGGTTAGCTTGAAAACAACGGCCAGACAAGTCCGATTCGGACATTCCTTCCTCAATAACCAAGTTAGCTCGGATTGTTTTCCCTTATTCTTAGGGGCATCGGCATCCTTGTTTGTGTCGAGGCCTACCACGGTTGTGGCAATTTCCTGCAAACTTCTTGGCTTTCTTGTTATTGGGTTTTAGCACTTTGCTATTTCGGTGCTTGCGTTTCTTATTCGTATCAGATTCCGCCAAATTAGCCTTTGCCTCCATCGAGGTCTTACCATGCTTGACATTTGATTGCCTATTGCCTTCTTCAATGCGCAATTTCACAATCAAATCATCCAAGCCCATTTCTTCCTCTTATGCTTGAGATAATTTTTGAAATCCCTCCAACTAGGCGGCAACTTTTCAATTATTGCGCCACTTGGAAGGTTTCACACAAGCGCATCCCTTCGGATGGATCTTTGTGCAAACTCAATCGCAATTCTTGGAGTTGACTCATATGATCTTGGTATCAACCATCACATACTCAAGAATCTGCCCGACAATGAACTTCTTGGTGTCGGCATCCTCCGTTCGTACTTTTTGTCCAACGATATCCACGATCCCTTGCGGTACCTTTGAACGAGGCATACACACCGCATACAACGCATTATCCAACCCGTTAAGGATGTAATGCTTGCACAAGTAGTCCCCTTAACCCCATGCATCAAGGGCGGCCTACGATCCATATTGGTATCGTGCTGGGCAACCACAGGAGGGTCTCTTTAAGGAACCTCACCAAACTTAAGGTTGTCGAGATAAAAGAACATCTTTTGTCTTTTGCGTGTTAAAATTGAGTCCGGTAAACTTTTCCGGCCTTTCGGCATGGGCAGCCACGATCGGAACAGTGTGATCGAAGGTGTTGCCAACACCGACGTAACACCTACGCCCGAGGCGAGAACCATGTGAAGCTGAAGTGAGGCCACATGTGTGGTCACACCGAAGGCCACACTGTTGGAGCATCAAAAATCGGGGTGTGCGAGAAGGTGTGGTAACACCGTGAGGCCACACTCCCTGAAACATCGAGAATCTTGGGGTGTGCCGAAGGTGTGGTCACACCCCCCGTAACCGGAGCATATCCGAAGCGGAGTCTTTGTAACACTTCCCGAGGCCGAACGTTCGGAAAACGAGAGGTGTGGCGAAAGTGTGGTCACACCCCCGATCATCGGGCAGGAGCGAGCAGTGTTGGCGGAGGTGTGGCGAGAAGGTGTGGTCACACCAAAAGCGGGGATAATAAAACAGGTGTTGTCGGAGGTGTTGTCGGGAGGTGTTGTCACACGAGACCACACCTCTTGAATCGATGTCATCGCGTTGCTTGAAGACGCCATCGAGTCAAATTACAAACAAGAGTCTTAAAATTGTTGGGATTACAACCAAAAATCGAGAGGGATACAACGGGGATAATTTGAACTAACAATAGTCTATTACAAGCAAAGCGAAAAAAGCGATAAAGCAAGTCAAGTCGGCGAACTCTTTCTTTAAGACTCTTGTTGCCCCATCACGATGCTCACGGTTGCGGGCAACGAGTCTCCCAAGATACAACGACTTTGGTAAAGGGCAGAGCACCACAAATCCTTCTACCGTGGCGAGATAAGTGAGGCTGGTGACACCACACTTCTACGTGACACTTCCGGGGTAATGCGAGAATTTTGGGTAATGATCGTGATATGAATGCACGAATTTGCTCTATGTTTGTGATGTATATTGCACGAAAAACCACTGAAGGAGGACTCGAATATAGGGAAAACATAAGGGTTTCTCCAAGAAAGCCCCATGATTTTGGACACAATCAAGCCCATCAATCCTCAATCAAATCCTTCCTTTATTAGATTGATTTTATGCCAAGTCAAACCTTCCAATTGTGGCATCAATCGGTTTAGGAATGATTTGATGCAATCAATCAGGTTACCATAAATTGGTGATTTGGGTCAAAGTTGCTATTTAACGGATAAAATCAAGCAACTTACCAAACACCGGATTTGACCAATCTACCAACTTCCATATAAGTTGGATACATTTCCACAAATATATCTTTCCAAGTATACCATTTGTGCATCGATTTCTCACTCACCCATAAATGGTTTTGTGAAAATAATTGCACCACTCGTTTCCAAAATTAACGAGTTTCCACACTTGGAATTTCCGACTTAACAAAACCGATTTCCAACAACTAATTATATATTCTCGTTAGCTCACGATGAAGATAAGGATTAAAGATATCTTATTATCTATTAAGATTATTTTATTAGGTTATTTTATTATTTTTTAAGAGTTTTCATAGTTAAGAGTTTTATTGTTGTAGGACTTTAATCCTATAGATATTTGTTTTGTTATTATTTTTAGGGGTTGAATATTATTAAATTTTGAGATTATTCTCTTTTTTAATTGCAATTTACGTTTCTTTGCGAAGATTCGTATTGCTTGTGTTCGTTGCTCATTTATTCGTGGTTTCTGCTGCATCGATTGGTATTCGAGAGACCGGACTACGCTCGAACCATGTTGTCGAGAAAGGATCCACAACGCATGAACGACATCGCGCGCCATAAATCCGCGGTCGAGTTGTTGACCACAACGGATAATAACGTTTCGCATCCAGAAAGAGAAATTTTTCGACATCATCAACCTACTCACGGCGGCCGAGAGATCGAACGCGAGATAGGCAACGGAGGCAACGGTTGGAACTATCGCGGTGGATGTGGTTTTGATTTTTATCCGTCCTCATATGTTT
Source organism: Rehmannia glutinosa (assembly GCA_016081115.2). Taxonomy (NCBI): domain Eukaryota; kingdom Viridiplantae; phylum Streptophyta; class Magnoliopsida; order Lamiales; family Orobanchaceae; genus Rehmannia; species Rehmannia glutinosa. Next base: position 72,033,852 of record CM071925.1, on the reverse strand, counting down.
TATTAAATGAGGATGATGGTGGATACGATGGACCACCAATTTTTGATGAAGAAAATTATAACTCTATAAAAGTTTGATAAGGGTCTTTTTATGCACGTTTTATGTGTATATTTGAGTAGAATTCGAGTTATTTTATTGTTAGTTTTGTAAATTTTTGATTGTACATAGTTCATATTACTCCGGGTGCTTTTATTGATGTAGATTGACCATTCGGGGCTAATTTTGGTGAATTTCGGACCATGGATTCATGTCAAAACATACCGGGAGTTTAAGAATGCAAAAACGCTCGAAATTCCAAGCCAAACGCGTCATTTCGGGGCCTTTTGGTCAACCACGGGCAGGGGTGTCGGGCAACACGGCCGTGTTCACGCGAGCTAAAAACTCGATTTTTCGCACAAAACAGACCTCCGACACGGCCAGGCCGTGTTCCCCAACACAACAGGTGTGTCGAGAGACACGGCCTGGCCGTGTTGGGAAGCACGACCATGTCTCCTGATTCCCTTTGTGATAAAAACAGCACGGCCGCCGTTCACGGCGACACGGGCGTGTCAGGGGCACTTTTTCTCGCAACTTTTCCATGCGAAAATTATGGAAAACTCACCTACCAAGCTTTTTGACCACTTTTATACACCTTTAACACCCAATTTTGTTGCAACATGTCCCCATATTCCCTCAATCATCAATTGAGTACAAGAATTCACCAACCAACAATGAAAATGGAGGCAATTGTTTAACAAAAGAGAGTACTATCAATGTATTGGTTTGCCTATAAAAGCCAAGGTTGAAGTTGGGAGAGGCATTCATTAGATACTCGGAAATATTCATTGTATTCATTTCATTAAGTAGAATTGGGATCAAGGGGTCTTGGAGGAGAAAGCTTGGGCAATATTGGAGAAGAAGGCTTGGAGCAACATCATCAATCAAGAAAGAAGTCAATTGAGATTTTGAGAAAGATAAGTACACCATGTCTACAATACTTAAATCTTCTTTGTGTAATTTATTCTTTGGTCAAAATCATGTGTAGCTAAACTCCAAGTGTTTGAATGTAATGAACTCTAGAATGGATTTGTGATTAAGGTGTGTATGTTTTTAATAAAATCTTAATATTTTGTGTGATTCACTTATATTATGCTTCGTTCATTCGAATTGATATATGCGCAATATTGATTTGAAGTTTATTTTTCATCCGAAATCGAGAGATTCACGGTGAAATAGAACCTATATAAGTGAAAAGAGTTGCATGCAATCCTAGATATAGGGGCGACATAAATCTTCCGGATTAGGGCCAAACCCTAATATGGGAATTCACAAATCGTTATAATGTTGTCTTGGGGTTTTAACTAGAAAGAGATTTGATTAATCAACTTGAGATTAAAGTTTTTCGCCTTGAGAAAGGGTTTAACTTAAATTGGGAATTTCTACGGTCCACAAGACATGAGATTTTATTAAAAGAGGTTGGTTTTTGCTTAAGGGCTTACGGTTGTATTTTTAACTTGTCAAATCACAAAAACATTCTAGAGGGATTTACATTCAAACACATTTTTATCTCTTGATTTCTTATTTTACAAATCTTTTCTTCATTTTTACAATTTATAATTTGTTTTCCTTTTTCATCAAACAAAAACTCACGAGAATTGTTAGATTAAATAACAAAAGACGGTAATTATTAGTACTTACTATTCTCGTGGGAATGACACTCGGTACTCAATAATCTATACTATAAAACGATAGGTGCACTTGCCTACGGTTTTAAATGTAGCTTTTCATCCATCAAGTTTTTGGCGCCGTTGCGTGGATTGTAATATTAAGAACGCTTTATTTTTGTTAATTTAATCACTTTTTTTTTATTTTTTTTTTACCATTATCTTTCTTTTTATCTATCTTTGTAAGTCTTGGTTTATACTTATCCTCTTTGTTTACCGCGGTGTATGCCTACTCGTCGCCGAATTTAGAAGCGCGACACCGCCGGTAGCAACACGCAGGAAAGTACTAACACATCCCACGAAAGAGGATACTAACGAAAGTAAAGATTTCGTCATGGAGGATGAACAAAGAACTATGTATGACTATGCCAAACCATCCATGGGATCGGCACGTCATCTAGCATCGTAAGGCCCGCTGTTGCCGCCAATAATTTTGAAATCAAACCGAATGTCATTCAAATGGTGCAACAATTCTTCAATTCGGCGGCCTACCAGGCGAAGATCCAATAATCATATCGCAAATTTCCTCGAAATTTGCGATACATTCAAAATCAATGGGGTCTCTGATGATGCCATCCGTTTATGCCTATTCCCATTTACTCTTCTTGGGGCGGGCTAAACAATGGTTAAATACTTTGCCAAAGGGAACGATTACAACGTGGAACATCATGGCGAAAAGTTCCTTTTGAAATATTTTCCACCGGCCAAAACGCACGATTGAGGAATGAAATCTCTTCATTCACTCAAGAAGATGATTTAGACCTTGTACGAATCTTGGGAGAGATTCAAAGAATTATTCGCGAAATGCCCACATCATGGTCTTCCTATTTGGATGCAAGTCCAAACATTTTACAATGGGCTACTCTCGTCAACAAGGCAAATGATTGATCTGCGGTGGGGAACTTTGAACAATAAAACACCAGGAAAGGCGCGAGATCTCGATAGAGGGAATGGCCATGAATGGCTATCAATGGCAATCCGTCGAGGTAAACCTAACAGAGCATGGTGTTTATAATGCGGTCGCATGGTTACACTAGCTGCACATGTCGAAGCTTTGACCCAAAATATCGGCGATCTAGTGGCTCCTAAACCACCTCCACCGCATGTTTTATCTTGTGAAACTTGCGGAGGATTGCATAATCATCGGACTACCCACACACATACCTCAAAAGTGAACAAGCTAATTACGTTGGGAATCAAGGCATAAATTACCCAAGTAATCCTTACAACAACACACATAATCTTTGGTGGAGACAACATCCTAATTTCGGTTGGGGAAACCAAGGCCAACCACGACCTAATCTCAATCTTGATCTACACACGTCTCCCGGTTTGAAAAATCATGGTAAGCTAACTTGGAAGATCTTATAACAAAGTTTGTGCAATCAGCAGATACCCGATTCGGCGGTGGAAACATCCTTGAGAAATCAAGAGGCATCTATCCATAATCTGGAAAATCAAATAGGCCAGATTGCGAAGATGATTTCGAAAGGCCACAAGGTAGTTTGCCTATCTGAGCCAAACCTAAGGGAGCACGTAAAGGCAATCACCATCATTTTTCCACATGAGCATGATTATGCCAATGCCGCCATGCGAGAAATCGTGGAGGATGACATGCCCAAAGAAAAGCTCATGAAAAAGAGATTGCGAGAATACAAGCCCAAGATCCCTACCGGAGTCTAACCAGAAGAAGATAGAAGGGAGGACAAATTTGGTAAGTACCTTGATTCTTTCAAACAATTACATGCCAATATTCCATTTGTTGACCCTCATTCAAAGCATGTTAGGGATCTTAATGACATCATTCCTAGTGAAAATAAGCTTAATAAATTATCAAATGTGCGATTGAATGATAAATGTCCTTCCAATGAACTACCACAAAAATTTAATGATCCAGGAAGCTTTATTATCCCTTGCACAATTGATGGTTTAATTGTTGATAGGGCACTAGCCGACTTGGGAGCTAGTATCAACGTGATGTCTTATGAAACATTCAAGCATGCGGAATTAAGTGAACTTAAACCTATTAGGATGGACATTCAATTAGCGATAAATCGATTAAACATCCTAGAGGTATTGTTAAAGATGTGCTAGTTAAGATTGATAAATTCATATTCCCGTTGATTTTATTATTCTTGACATGCATGATGATATAAGTTCCCTTAATTCTAGGGCGTCCCTTTTGGCTACCGCTAAATCTCTCATTGATGTGCATGATGGAAAGCTTACTTTGAGAGTAGGGGGTGAACAAGTTATCTTTAAAATTCCTTTGAGAAATCCTATAAATGATACTTGTTTTCCTATAAACTTGATTGAGACAAGGATAAATGATTCTTTGCTTGATATGTCTTCTAATAAATCTTTGAAAGTATGTGATGTTCAATGTGCAAAAGTTTCCCGCAGATAAATCCCATTTTGAGAATAACATGCGAGAAAAAATAGGACCATGAAGGTCAATTGTTCGAAAATCGATACGGGTGGCGATGTTGTTCAAAGAGATAAAATTTTCATAAGTTCAAGGCTCGCGTTAAATCTTCACATTTAGGTAAAATGGTCAAGCTATCTGACGTTAAAGAAGCTACCCTGAAGGCAACCCGATGTTTGTGTGCAATTGTTTTCATTCATTTTTATTATTTTTTATTTTATTTTCTTTCAAAATAATCACAAGTCCTTAGAGTCATTTTCAAATCAAAAAAAAAAAAACTCTTGAACATCTTCTTGGTTGTCCTAATTGGGAATAATTGAGATTTCACGGTATTCGAGTTGTGTGTTGCTTAACTTTGATTAGGTATGAAGATGCCGTTGAAGGTCCCATACCAAAACAACCCAATGATCGCTCAACACCGATTCCACTATTGTAGTAAGGTCGTATTTTCTTTTTCCAACTTCTTTTATATCATTCTAGTTTCTTTGCTTTTTTTTGAGTGTGTTGTGTGTGTTTGTCCATTTCTTTCTTTCACATTGAGGACAATGTGAATCATAAAGTTGGAGGTGGGTACAATAACATTTTCGAATGCTTGTGTGTTTGTTTTCAAAAAGATGTGATTTTTTTGTAATAAATTAAATGTTTGCTAGTCAATAATAACAAATTATACCTATATTAACTTGTTAATTTGTGTTTTCAGTGTGAAGCAATTGATTGTCTAGGATAGATTGACGTGGATGCGGGCTAAATTTTGACGAGATTTCCAACACCATAAATACTTGATGTGTTAAGGCATATACGACGATACTTAGTGCTATGAACTTCCGAGAACTCATGATTTAGTAGTGGTTAACTAGTTGTTAAACCAAGCTTGTGAATAAAAAAAGAAAAAAAAATAAAAAAAAAAAACGAAGAAAAAAAAAACGGACCAATCGAGGTTATACTCCTCTATTTGTTGTTGCTTAGTAACTAGGAGCATTCATGAGCCCCATGTTTGTCTTTTACGTAAAACGGCGACACGAATATGAGTATGGAAAACCACCCTAGGAGTGTTTGAACAGAAATTCAAAATATAAACCTAGTGGAAGCATGTCTCGAAAGGTCCCAAAAAAAAAAAGAACGAAAAAAAAAGAAGAATGAATACTCCTTGACTTCTCATTCCAATAAAGTTCAAGAAGCTTGGTTATATGACTAGTAAGCTAACTACAATGATCTATTGAATTCTTGTATTTTCATGGCGTTATTGAATTGAAGTTGTTCATAACTATCAGTATTTGTGGAGTGATGATTTCAAGTGCGGATAATGCCTGCCGATATTACGGATCTTTCTTGACAATCGATCGTTTTACAAAACTATGTTTTTACTTAATGGTTAATTCGGGTAGAAAGGCCAACAACTTGACTACTTATGTTCAATATGTTGAAAAAAATCATCTTTGTATGTTGTGATTTATTGAATCCCTCTTTTTGATATAATATTTTGCTTGAGGACAAGCAAAGTTCAAAGTTGGAGGTGGTTTGATAAGGGTCTTTTTATGCACATTTTATGCGTATATTTGAGTAGAATTCGAGTTATTTTATTGTTAGTTTTGTAAATTTTTGATTGTACATAGTTCATATTACTCCGAGGGTGTTTTTATTGATGTAGATTGACCATTCGGGGCTAATTTTGGTGAATTTCGGACCATGGATTCATGTCAAAACATACCGGGAGTTTAAGGATGCAAAAACGCTCGAAATTCCAAGCCAAACGCGCGTCATTTCGGGGCCCTTTTGGTCCAACACGGACGGGGGTGTCGGGCAACACGGCCGTGTTCGCCGGGAGCTAAAAACTTCGATTTTTCGCACAAAACAGCCTCTCCGACACGGCCAGGCCGTGTTCCCAACACTGGCCGTGTCCGAGAGACACGGCCTGGCCGTGTTGGGAAGCACGACCATGTCTCCCCGATTCCCTGTGATAAAAACAAGCCCGGCCCGGCCGTTCACGGGCGACACGGCGTGTCCGGGCACTTTTCTCGCAACTTTTCCATGCGAAAATTATGGAAAACTCACCTACCAAGCTTTTTGACCACTTTTATACACCTTTAACACCCAATTTTGCTGCAACATGTCCCCATATTCCCTCGATCATCAATTGAGTACAAGAATTCACCAACCAACAATGAAAATGGAGGCAATTGTTTAACAAAAGAGAGTACTATCAATGTATTGGTTGCTATAAAAGCGAGGTTGAAGTTGGGAGAGGCATTCATTAGATACTCGGGAAATATTCATTGTATTCATTTCATTAAGTAGAATTGGGATCAAGGGGTCTTGGAGGAGAAAGCTTGGGCAATATTGGAGAAGAAGGTTTGGAGCAACATCATCAATCAAGAAAGAAGTCAATTGAGATTTTGAGAAAGATAAGTACACCATGTCTACAATACTTAAATCTTCTTGTGTAATTTATTCTTTGGTCAAAATCATGTGTAGCTAAACTCCAAGTGTTTGAATGTAATGAACTCTAGAATGGATTTGTGATTAAGGTGTGTATGTTTTTAATAAAATCTTAATATTTTGTGTGATTCACTTATATTATGCTTCGTTCATTCGAATTGATATATGCGATATTGATTTGAAGTTTATTTTTTCATCCGGGGAAATCGAGAGATTCACGGTGAAATAGAACCTATATAAGTGAAAAGAGTTGCATGCAATCCTAGATATGGGGCGACATAAATCTTCGGATTAGGGCCAAACCTAATATGGGAATTCACAAATCGTTATAATGTTGTCTTGGGGTTTTAACTAGAAAGAGATTTCAGTTAATCAACTTGAGATTAGAAGTTTTTCGCCTTGAGAAAGGGTTTAACTTAAATTGGGAATTTCTACGGTCCACAAGACATGAGATTTTATTAAAAGAGGTTGGTTTTTGCTTAAGGGCTTACGGTTTGTATTTTTAACTTGTCAAATCACAAAAACATTCTAGAGGGATTTACATTCAAACACATTTTATCTCTTGATTTCTTATTTTACAAATCTTTCTTCATTTTTACAATTTATAATTTGTTTTCCTTTTTCATCAAACAAAAACTCACGAGAATTGTTAGATTAAATAACAAAAAAGACGGTAATTATTAGTACTTACTATTCTCGTGGGAATGACACTCGGTACTCAATAATCTATACTATAAAACGATAGGTGCACTTGCCTACGGTTTTAAATGTAGCTTTTCATCCATCAAGTTTTTGGCGCCGTTGCGGGATTGTAATATTAAGAACGCTTTATTTTTGTTAATTTAATCACTTTTTTTTTTTTTATTTTTTTTACCATTATCTTTCTTTTTATCTATCTTTGTAAGTCTTGGTTTATACTTATCCTCTTTGTTTACCATGTATGTATGCCTACTCGTCCCGAATTTAGAAGCGCGACACCGCCGGTAGCAACACGGAGGAAAGTACTAACACAGACCACGAAGAGGATACTAACGAAAGTAAAGATTTCGTCATGGAGGATGAACAAAGAACTATGTATGACTATGCCAAACCATCCATGGGCCGGCAGTCATCTAGCATCGTAAGGCCATTTGTTGCCGCCATAATTTTGAAATCAAACCGAATGTCATTCAAATGGTGCAACAATTCGTTCAATTGACGGCCTACCAGGCGAAGATCGAATAATCATATCGCAAATTTCCTCGAAATTTGCGATACATTCAAAATCAATGGGGTCTCGATGATGCCATCCGTTTATGCCTATTCCCATTTACTCTTTCGGGGCGGGCTAAACAATGGTTAAATACTTTGCCAAAGGAACGATTACAACGTGGAACATCATGGCCGAAAAGTTCCTTTTGAAATATTTTCCACCGGCCAAAAGCTGCACGATTGAGGAATGAAATCTCTTCATTCACTCAAGATGATGTGAGACCTTGTCATGCGAATCTTGGGAGAGATTCAAAGAATTGTTCTTGAAATGCCCACATCATGGTCTTCCTATTTGGATGCAAGTCCAAACATTTTACAATGGGCTACTCTCGTCAACAAGGCAAATGATTGATCGGCTGGGGGAACTTTGAACAATAAAACACCGGAAAGCCCAAGATCGATAGAGGGAATGGCCATGAATGGCTATCAATGGCAATCCGTCATTTGCGAGGTAAACCTACCGAGCGTGGGTGTTTATAATGCGGTCGGTGGTTTACACTAGCTTGCACATGTCGAAGCTTTGACCCAAAATATCGACGATCTAGTGGCTCTAAACCACCTCCACCGCATGTTTTATCTTGTGAAACTTGCGGAGGATTGCATAATCATCGGGGCCCACACACAATACCAGTGAACAAGCTAATTACGTTGGGAATCAAAGCATAAATTACCCAAGTAATCCTTACAACAACACATATAATCTGGGTGGAGACAACATCCTAATTTCGGTTGGGGAAACCAAGGCCAACCACGACCTAATCTCAATCTTGATCTACACACGTCTCCGGATTTCGGCAAAATCATGGTAAGCCTAACTTGGAAGATCTTATAACAAAGTTTGTGCAATCAGCAGATACCCGATTCGGGCGGTGGAAACATCCTTGAGAAATCAAGAGGCATCTATCCATAATCACGGAAAATCAAATAGGCGGTTGCGAAGATGATTTCGAAAGGCCACAAGGTAGTTTGCTTAGGGTATCTGAGAGCGAACCTAGAGGAGCACGTAAAGCAATCACCATCGGTTTTTTCCACATGAGCATGATTATGCCAATGCCGCCATGCAAATCGTGGAGGATGACATGCCCAAAGAAAAGCTCATGAAAAAGAGAGGTTGCGAGATACAAGCCCAAGATCCCTTACCGAGTCTAAAGAAGAAGATAGAAGGGAGGACAAATTTGGTAAGTACCTTGATTCTTTCAAACAATTACATGCCAATATTCCATTTGTTGACCCTCATTCAAAGCATGTTAGGGATCTTAATGACATCATTCCTAGTGAAAATAAGCTTAATAAATTATCAAATGTGCGATTGAATGATAAATGTCCTTCGATGAACTACCACAAAAATTTAATGATCCGGGAAGCTTTATTATCCCTTGCACAATTGATGGTTTAATTGTTGATAGGGCACTAGCCGACTTGGGAGCTAGTATCAACGTGATGTCTTATGAAACATTCAAGCATGCGGAATTAAGTGAACTTAAACCTATTAGGATGGACATTCAATTAGCCGATAAATCGATTAAACATCCTAGAGGTATTGTTAAAGATGTGCTAGTTAAGATTGATAAATTCATATTCCCGATTGATTTTATTATTCTTGACATGCATGATGATATAAAGTTCCCTTAATTCTAGGGCGTCCTTTTTGCTACCGCTAAATCTCTCATTGATGTGCATGATGGAAAGCTTACTTTGAGAGTAGGGGTGAACAAGTTATCTTTAAAATTCCTTTGAGAAATCCTATAAATGATACTTGTTTTCCTATAAACTTGATTGAGACAAGGATAAATGATTCTTTGCTTGATATGTCTTCTAATAAATCTTTGAAAGTATGTGATGTTCAATGTGCAAAAGTTTCCCGGATAAATCCCATTTTGAGAATAACATGCGAGAAAAATAGGACCATGAAGGTCAATTGTTCGAAAATCGATACGGGTGGCGATGTTGTTCAAAGAGATAAAATTTTTCATAAGTTCAAGGCTCCGCCTGATAAATCTTCACATTTAGGTAAAATGGTCAAGCTATACGACGTTAAAGAAGCGCTACCCGAGGCAACCCGATGTTTGTGTGCAATTGTTTTCATTCATTTTTATTATTTTTTTATTTTATTTTCTTTCAAAATAATCACAAGTCCTTAGAGTCATTTTCAAATCAAAAAAAAAAAAACTCTTGAACATCTTCTTGGTTGTCCTAATTGGGAATAATTGAGATTTCACGGTATTCGAGTTGTGTGTTGCTTAACTTTGATTAGGTATGAAGATGTCGTTGAAGGTCCGTGCACCAAAACAACCCATGATCGCTCAACACCGATTCCACTATTGTAGTAAGGTCGTATTTTTCTTTTTCCAACTTCTTTTATATCATTCTAGTTTCTTTTTTTTTTTTTTTTTGAGTGTGTTGTGTGTGTTTGTCCATTTCTTTCTTTCACATTGAGGACAATGTGAATCATAAAGTTGGAGGTGGGTACAATAACATTTTCGGAATGCTTGTGTGTTTGTTTTCAAAAGATGTGATTTTTTTTGTAATAAATTAAATGTTTGCTAGTCAATAACTTGGCCCAATTATACCTATATTAACTTGTTAATTTGTGTTTTTAGTGTGAAGCAATTGATTGTCTAGGATAGATTGACGTGGATGCGGGCTAAATTGTGACGAGATTTCCAACACCATAAATACTTGATGTGTTAAGGCATATACGGCGATACTTAGTCTTTATGAACTTCCGAGAACTCATGATTTAGTAGTGGTTAACTAGTTGTTAAACCAAGCTTGTGAATAAAAAAAAAGAAAAAAAAAAAAAAAAAAAAAACGAAGAAAAAAAAAAAACGGACCAATCGAGGTTATACTCCTCTTTGTTGTTGCTTAGTAACTAGGAGCATTCATGAGCCCCGTGTTTGTCTTTTACGTAAACGGCGACACGAATATGAGTATGGAAAACCACCCTAGGAGTGTTTGAACAGAAATTCAAAATATAAACCTAGTGGAAGCATGTCTCGAAAGGTCCAAAAAAAAAAGAAACGAAAAAAAAAAGAAGAATGAATACTCCTTGACTTCTCATTCCAATAAAGTTCAAGCTTGGTTATATGACTAGTAAGCTAACTACAATGATCTATTGAATTCTTGTATTTTCATGGCGTTATTGAATTGAAGTTGTTCATAACTATCGGTATTTGTGGAGTGATGATTTCAAGTGCGGATAATGCTGCCCGATATTACGATCTTTCTTGACAATCGATCGTTTTACAAAACTATGTTTTTACTTAATGGTTAATTCGGGTAGAAAGGCCAACAACTTGACTACTTATGTTCAATATGTTGAAAAAAATCATCTTTGTATGTTGTGATTTATTGAATCCCTCTTTTTGATATAATATTTTGCTTGAGGACAAGCAAAGTTCAAAGTTGGAGGTGGTTTGATAAGGGTCTTTTTATGCACGTTTTATGCGTATATTTGAGTAGAATTCGAGTTATTTTATTGTTAGTTTTGTAAATTTTTGATTGTACATAGTTCATATTACTCTGGGGTGTTTTTATTGATGTAGATTGACCATTCGGGGCTAATTTTGGTGAATTTCGGACCATGGATTCATGTCAAAACATACCGGGGAGTTTAAGGATGCAAAAACGCTCGAAATTCCAAGCCAAACGCGTCATTTCGGGGCCTTTTTGGTCCAACACGGGCAGGGAGTGTCGGGCAACACGGCCGTGTTCGCGGAGCTAAAAACTCGATTTTTTCGCACAAAACAGACCTCCGACACGGCCAGGCCGTGTTCCCATTTCTGGCCGTGTCGGAGACACGGCCTGGCCGTGTTGGGAAGCACGACCATGTCTCCCTGATTCCCTGTGTGATAAAACAGCACGGCCCGGCCGTTCTGGGCGACACGGGCGTGTCCGGGGCACTTTTCTGCAACTTTTCCATGCGAAAATTATGGAAAACTCACCTACCAAGCTTTTGACCACTTTTATACACCTTTAACACCCAATTTTGCTGCAACATGTCCCCATATTCCTCAATCATCAATTGAGTACAAGAATTCACCAACCAACAATGAAAATGGAGGCAATTGTTTAACAAAAGAGATCTATCAATGTATTGGTTGCTATAAAAGCGAGGGTTGAAGTTGGGAGAGGCATTCATTAGATACTCGGGAAATATTCATTGTATTCATTTCATTAAGTAGAATTGGGATCAAGGGGTCTTGGAGGAGAAAGCTTGGGGCAATATTGGAGAAGAAGGCTTGGAGCAACATCATCAATCAAGAAAGAAGTCAATTGAGATTTTGAGAAAGATAAGTACACCATGTCTACAATACTTAAATCTTCTTGTGTAATTTATTCTTTGGTCAAAATCATGTGTAGCTAAACTCCAAGTGTTTGAATGTAATGAACTCTAGAATGGATTTGTGATTAAGGTGTGTATGTTTTTAATAAAATCTTCATATTTTGTGTGATTCACTTATATTATGCTTCGTTCATTCGAATTGATATATGCGCAATATTGATTTGAAGTTTATTTTTCATCAGGAAATCGAGAGATTCACGGTGAAATAGAACCTATATAAGTGAAAAGAGTTGCATGCAATCCTAGATATAGGACGACATAAATCTTCCGGATTAGGGCCAAACCTAATATGTGAATTCACAAATCGTTATAATGTTGTCTTGGGGTTTTAACTAGAAAGAGATTTGATTAATCAACTTGAGATTAAGTTTTTCGCCTTGAGAAAGGTTTAACTTAAATTGGGAATTTCTACGGTCCACAAGACATGAGATTTTGTTAAAAGAGGTTGGTTTTTGCTTAAGGGCTTACGGTTGTATTTTTAACTTGTCAAATCACAAAAACATTCTAGAGGATTTACATTCAAACACATTTTTATCTCTTGATTTCTTATTTTACAAATCTTTCTTCATTTTTACAATTTATAATTTGTTTTCCTTTTCATCAAACAAAAACTCTACGAAAATTGTTAGATTAAATAACAAAAAGACGGTAATTATTAGTACTTACAATTCTCGTGGGAATGACACTTTTCGACTCAATAATCTATACTATAAACGATAGGTGCACTTGTTGCGGTTTTAAAGGTAGCTTTTGAGCCATCAAAGTTGGCTACGAAAAACATCAAACTTTGTGAGGAGAGACCGAGTGATTATGATAGGTCACCTATTTTTGATAAAGAAGGTGGCGACACAATTTAGCCAATTGACTACGAAAAATTGCCAAAAATTTCGCGAGGAGAATAGTAGTTATGAAGAACCACCAGTTTTTATGAAGAAATTGAGAATGTTGCTTTTGCCGCTCAACCATCCTCCAATGAGATGCCCTACATCGAACTCGGAAGACCAATAGATGGGAGACTATCAAATGATTTTTCCTCTCATGATATGGGATTGTCATGTGTAAGCCCTTATCTACAATCCTTTAGATCAAATTACAAGCACTTTGTGTCAACTTTGATAAATTAACTTCTCATGTGATCTACCAAACACTACATTATTCATTATTGGAGTAAACCACTTTTGATGTGTTGTTCAGATCAACCATATAACGAAGTTCAAGGCATGCAATAGTTGAAGAATTGAAGTCCCACGAAAACTCAAATCTTCCTCAATCGATATAGTTGGATAAATCATTTACACAATCCACATTGGCGAAAATGATATCACCTATGATGTAGCCTTCGTGGCGCCAATGGTAATGCATACTAATTTTTTTGGTTCGTCCTCCCATCGTGCTCCTCCATGGGTTGACAATTTTTTTTATTTAAGATCTCCCTTCCGATTCGAGGACGAATCGTTTCGACCGAGGAGAGAATGGTGGAGATAAGGATTAAAGATATCTTATTATCTATTAAGATTATTTTATTAGGTTATTTTATTATCTTTTAAGAGTTTTCAATAATTAGGAGTTTTATTGTTGTAGGACTTTAATCCTATAAATATTTGTTTTGTTATTATTTTTAGGGAGATTGAATATTATTAAGTTTTGAGATTTATCTTTTTCCAAAACTTATTTACGCTCTTCATGTATTTAAGATTACTTTGTGTGTGTTAACATTCTCGTTACATTAAAAATCCATCACTCCCACTTTTGACACTTACTAGCTAAGAAATGCCCAACTCCAAATAGGAATAAAATGACAAATATAACCAATCAAAAATGCCTATGGTACGTTTATCACATTCTTTTGATTTGATTAAATAATTGTAGTCGTCTTTAATTATTATGGTGGTTGTACCCTAGATATATAGCGAGAAAATGGGCTTTATTTAATTTACATACATATCTAATCAAATTAAAAGGAGCTTTTTTCTTCTTTCTTTTTCTTTAATGATGAAGATGGTTAGGCAATGAATGAGAGAAACAAATAAAGAGAGTTACTTTTTCTATACCGTTGCATTTTTGTATAAAAGTTTATATTTAGTCCCATAATATTTGTCTTTAAAATGTGGTCCCAATATTGATTTCTTGACCAAAAAAAAAAAAAACACCTACATCACATAACAAATGATAAGATATTTCTCAGAAAAAATGAATGAGATAAAATGTTTGTATGTGTGTGTGTTTTCCTTTTCCTTTTCCTTTTCCTTTGATGATGAAGATGCATATATAGGCATTGAATTAAAGATAAATAAACCAAAACGTAGCACAAATCATTGGATGACATATATAATATTGGCAGCTGAAGTTTCTATTTAGGTGATTGGGTCATATGAGTTGTGACCATGACCCTTTTTACCATATACTTTAATTCTCGATCTTTTTCTATTATCGGAATGGGTCCATACATGGTCGGTTACATAATTAAATCATAAAATCCTTCTTCCAATCATGTTTTTATATTTTAAATTTCATTGATTTTCTAATTAATAAGCTAGCCATGCATGCTTAGGTGGTTCACTGTCTTAATTAGAGTTTTTGAACATTTCAAATTAATTTGCATCACTAATAACATTAAAATACAATAATATTAGTATTACATCACTAATATAAACAAATGTTAAGGGAAATGTGCAAGAATTGGTCATAATGTATTTCTAGATGCCACGAATCTAGGTTATTGGTGACACATAATAGATAATGTACCTCAAGATTAATATTCAAGGAAGTCTTATTCATAGTTTATAGATTAGTGTCCATAGTGATTTAATCAATTTTCATCATGACTTTAACTTTGATGGGAAAATAATAACTATTTTCATTCATGTGATCTCAAACTAGTTGCATTAATTTTAGTTTTCTAATTTAAGACTTCAATTTCATTTCTTGCATTCACTTTTTTCGTTTTCTGATTATAGTAAAATCCACTTGTAGACCTTCATTTGGAATATAGTTGGTTTAGGAGAAAAGGTGATCGCGAAATTCTTACATGGCGTATGGTGTCAAGTTTTAGTATAGGTTTTGAAAATAGGGTTATCGTCTACACATGGATTGTTATCGATTTTATACTAAGTACTATAATTAAAATAGTTTAATTCTATCTAGAAATCGAAAAGAGATGAGAATTTATTAAACTAAAAATAAAATAAAAAATAAGCAAACAAATTGGTTCGAACAATTAATCAAACACTTAAAAGATGAATTCTAGAGGGTTGATTTAACCTAAATGTCCCCTATGTTTTCAATCCAGTTTATTAATCGAAGTTATCAATCTATAAGCCAATATTCCTACCGTTTATCACTTCCTCTCTCAAGTGCCAAGTGATTCTAGGTTCCATTTCGATTTCGATATCTCTATAAAAATCATAAATTAAACTCTAATACGCTCAATGAATATTCTATCACAGGCTTCAAAAGATTCATAAATCTCTCGATTCTATGAAACCCTAGGTTGTGCTATTTCTATGGCCAGTGTTCAATTACCTCTCTCGGCGTCAAATCAAACACGCCAAATAATCTAAATTATTGATCGGATAATCCGGATGCAATCAAATCAAATAGCACAAATAGATAAATAAACATGCGAATTTCATAAACTAGAAACCAAAACATAGGTTCAAACGTAAGTTACATCAATACCCTAGAAAGATGGGTTTAGCTCATAATAGATGTACAAAAATTCGTAAAGAAATAATTATACATCTCAAAAATCGACAAAGAAAAACAAAGAAAGAATTGAGAAAAAAAGAGAAGGGATTCTCTTTGTGTCCGGACATTTAGGAAGTGCCTCCAATTGCCGTCCCGAACTCTAGCTCCGAGTCTCTTGCCTTGCGTTGTGCTCAAAATAATGTTCGACCCCCCCCCGTGCGCGAGTTCTTGTGTTTATAGGCTTGAAACCCCGAAAATCCATCAAAAGGCCCAAAAATAATTCATGCACGTTTAGCCCATGTTCGGGCCTTTATCGCTTGCTGGGCCGCTGGCCCAGCCAGCCTTTGTTCGTTGTTTGGTCTTTGCAGTTTCATCGTGGCTGCCCTGGCTTCTTTGCCGGGCGCTCAGCTTCCCGAGCATCGTCCCATCTTTGCATGTCATGTTGACGCACGATGCAGCCCATCGTCCTTAGCCGCAGCTGCACACGATCATCACACCCCACTGTCTCACGGCCGAGCCGCTTTGCTACATATTGGCGGCGCTGCGACCAACTTAGTGCTGCTAGGCCCTACCTTCTCTTCCCCGTCAGATCATCGTCTCTCACGCCTGGCGCCATTGCTGCGCACGTCGTCGTCTGCTGCTGCCCTCGTCCTGCTTACAAAGTGTGATGGCGCTTGGCTAGCTAGAGCCCCTTGGCCCGGCTGCAGCGCCTCGTCCCGATGGCATTGTCTTATTTTTTAGACTCTGTGCTGGCATGGGGTTTTAGCGCTATGGCGCGATCTTGCTCAATATGTTTCCATTTTTTCACTTTTAAAATGCGATCTTCACCATCCCAACACGTTTTTCATCGTTTTAATCAATTTTGGCTTCCAAGATTAGTCTCGACTCACGAACGACAACTAACTACAAGAATTCGACTCAAACGACACTAAACTACCCGAAAACAATGCAAAATCCTAGTCTAGAGCACTCAATATATTGGTATAAAACTAACTTAATAAATACCCCAAACTTAGACGTTTGCTTGTCCTCAAGCAATTACACTCTAAAAATCAACAAACATGAAGGAAACAAAAATGATCCACTTTTTGAATATAGAGATGAGATGCTTAGGACTCCATAGGCTTGTCTTTCACACTAATCTCCACTAATGTAGGCTAATGTAACACAAGGATCAATAGAACTTTTAAATCTTGTAATGTGGGCTTAGGGTAAGGTAGGTAAATATAGGATTAAGTAGCTCAAATCACCCAAACACACAATTATAACTTCAAATCACCAATTAGCAACTACCCTTCACTTTTTGACCTCCCCAATGTTTATGAACCTTCAATCCCTGATTTTTCTCATTTTGTTTCATATTTTTTTTTTCGAACCCCAAACTTATTCTTTTGCATACATGGGGTTTCATATTTTCCTTTCTCGGGCAACTTCATTCAATTAAATACATACCCTTCTCATTATACCCTCCTCAACCTTCAACATTTTTCTATACCTTGTGTGTATGAGTGATGGGTAATTAGGATTTTCACATTTAGGCTCTGGGTATTCGATTGGTTGCCAAATAAACGGGTTTATAAGGCTCGAAGGGGGACACTAGGAAAATATAATACAAAGGTAGGCATTTTAGGCTCGGCTTGTTCAAAGATGGCCTAAATCACTTCCCTTAATGTTACTTCACCTAGGATTTCGCCTCGACTAGTGATCGGATAAGTTTTAGAATCCAGTGGGATCATAAAGGAAACACTCAATCGCATAATTCATCCCCAAACAAATCAACAGAGTTAAGCACATAGATGGAATTAATGGAAATAAGAATAGATCACGTTTAAACACATGCTCTCTTGACCGTTCAACTCATATTCAACAAATTCACTTAGTCATGCAATTTCACAGTTTTACATACGACTCGACTCAACTCTATACTCTTTTTTTTTTTTTTTTTTTTACGAAGACTCGACTCGAAGAATAAAAATAGACTGCACCCCCAAACTTAAAACGACATTGTCCCCAATGGAGAGGTGGGAAAAAGGACTTTCCTGGTAGCCGAGGAGCGAAGACTCCTTAAGTCATGTGGTACTACTACGTGTAGGAGGTGTCTCGTATAAGCTCACAATGCATCCTAGCGCACAAGCCCGTGGGTGTTGTATGCCTCCGAGGTGTGGTCTTGTTCTTCCCATTGGCCTTGGCCCCGACCCTTTTTTGGTTTCACATCTTTGCAACCTAGCAAGGTAGACAAGAAAATCAAAACTCGTGGAACCATGCAATTCGGTTATGGGTGAGAACTCGAAAATCAAAGCATATAATAATGCACCCAAGTAAAAATATAGTGCCATGTCGAAAGATAAGCATAGATATGCAAGATAGCACTAAACAATATGAAATTGTCATTGGGGCATTTTATCAAACACCTCATATGCATGAATTTGGGCAAAGATAGTGAATGCAATGGATAACTCAATTAAATCCCAAAATTCAATACCAAGCCTAAGTCTATCATGATCAACCAATCCACAAACCACAAATCAACAACTATTATCCTAGCACTACTACAATCCAATCACACCAAAAATCACAAGATGGGAAAATGGGGTGGGGTTTGGAAGTTGCAAACTTACCAAAAATGAGTGAATGAGATGAAGATGGTGTGTGTGGTGTTAGAGTGCTCCTTTGTGAAGATGGAGTGGGATATGTGGGATTTGCACAAAAAGAGGAGAGGGGTGTGATGCAACTTACTACTCCTAATAATGCAAAAAATTGAAAAAAGCAAAAACAACTACTAACTATATTAAAACTAAGAAAGCAATAAAAGGGCTTGGGTTGCCTCCCAAGAAGCGCTAAGTTCTGATCTTGACGGTATGTCGATTATCCTCAAGTTGGGGCTCCAATAGGCATGTTATCCACATTGCCCTTAGAAACTTCCCAACCTCCAATGTCTTCATTATATTCCCAACCATCTTGCTTACCATTATTTATGTCAGATTTTAGCTTGTTGGTTGGATGGATGGTGAATACAACTTTCTCCTGATTTACCCGCAATGTTAGCTCCCCCGTTTCTACATCGATCAAAGCCCGTGCTGTAGCTAAAAACGGCCGCCCAAAGATTATGGGTATTTTCTTGTCCTCGTTCGCGTCCAACACTACAAAATCCACAGGAAAAACAAATTTATTAATTCTTACCAATACATCTTCAATGATTCCCCACGGATAGGCGATGGATCGATCGAATCGCAAAGTGATGTTGGATGGTTTCACATCCCGAGCCCAAACTTCGTCACATCGAAAAAGAGATATAAGATTCACACTGGACCCAAGATCACAAAGTGGTTTCTC
The DNA here is from genome assembly GCA_016081115.2 of Rehmannia glutinosa. Lineage (NCBI taxonomy): Eukaryota > Viridiplantae > Streptophyta > Magnoliopsida > Lamiales > Orobanchaceae > Rehmannia > Rehmannia glutinosa. Next base: position 72,014,672 of record CM071925.1, on the reverse strand, counting down.
AAAAAAAACTCCTCCAATAGTACAAGGAATAGTGAAACTCCTGGATCCTTCATTTTCCTCGAGGTAGTTTACTCGGACTATTGCACTACACTCCTCGACCAAATAGACAGGTCTCAAAATCTTCCAACTTCATTTTCTTGGATTCCACCGGTTTCGCAAAAATAAGTGATTCTTCGGGGTCGGGCTGAATTTTTGCTTCTTTTTCACGTACCTTTGCATTGTAATGTTCTCTCGGATTAACCTCTGTATCACTCGGGAACTTTCCGCTTCTGCGCAATGAATTCACGGTTGTAGCCAATCGACCCATTTGTGTCTCGATCGACCTAATGTGCATCTCCATTGTGCTCATCTTAGTATTTAAACCATCAATCTGCGCCTCACTCCTATTCATGTTTACGACCCGATTTACATTATTCTCATCGTCCCCGCCATTTTGCTCGATTCTCGATTCTCTTTCGCTTTGCTGCTCGGATTGCTCAAAGTGTCCTTTCAATCTCTAGATCAAAAGGAAGCAAATTAATATCTTTGGAATCTCGCATAAACATACAAGTCAAATGAGAAAAATGAAATTATAAATCCTATACTAGTCTAGATTAGGATTAAGACTACGTGGTTATAGTATTAGTTTAAAATAGGATAAAATAATCGCGGCAATGGCGCCAAAAACTTGATCGCGAAATTCTTACCGCAAGCGTACGGTGTCAAGTTTTAGTATAGGTTTTGAAAGTAGGGTTATCGTCTCCACAGGATTCTTATCGATTTTTATACTAAGTACTATAATTAAAATAGCTTAATTCTATCTAGAAATCGAAAAGAGATGAGAATTTATTAAACTAAAAATAAAACCAAAAATAAGCAAACAAATTGGTTCGCACAACTAATCAAACACTTAAAGATGAATTCTAGAGGGTTGATTTCACCTAGTTGTCCCCTATGTTTTCAATCCAGTTTATTAATCGAAGTTATCAATCTATAAGCCAATATTCCTAACGTTTATCACTTTCTCTCTCAAGTGCCAAGTGATTCTAGGTTCCAATTTCTCGATTTCGATATCTCTACAAAAATCATAAATTAAACTCTAATACGCTCAATGAATATTCTATCACAGGCTTCAAAAGATTCATAAATCTCTCGATTCTATGAAACCCTAGCTTGTGCTATTCTATGGCCAGCGTCAATTACCTCTCTCGAGCGTCACATCAAACACGCCAAACAATCTAAATTATTGATCGATAATCCGGATGCAATCAAATCAAATAGCACAAATAGATAAATAAACATGCGAATTTCATAAACTAGAAACCAAAACATGGGTTTAAACGTAAGTTACATCAATCCCTAGAAAGATGGGTTTAGCACATAATGGATGTACAAAAATTCGTAAAGAAATAATTATACATCTCAAAAATCGACAAAGAAAAACAAAGAAAGAATTGAGAAGAAAAGAGAAGGGATTCTCTCTCTGTCCGGACTAGAAGTGCCTCCAATTGCCGTCCCAACTCTAGCTCCGAGTCTCTTGCCTTGCGTTGTGCTCAAAATAATGTCCGACCCCTGTCCCGTACGCGAGTTCTTGTGTTTATAGACTTGAAACCCTCGAAAATCCATCAAAATGGCACAAAAATAATTCGCGCACGTTCAGCCCATGTTCAGGCCTTTATCGCGCTTTGCCCCGTCCCGCGCCCTGCCTCACAAGATCTGCGCCTTGTTCGTTGTTTGCTGGCTTGGCTGCTGCAGCGCGCCCGAGCATCGTCCCATCTTGCTGTCATGTTGACGCACGATGCAGCCCATCGCCCTTAGCGGCAGCCTACTGATCATCACACCCCACTGTCTCTCACGCTAACGCTTTCTTTGCTACATATTGGCCGGGCGCTGCAACCATAACTTAGCGCTGCAGCCGCTTCCGCTTCCCGCCGCCTGTATCATCATCTCACGTTCGGGCGCTGGCAGCCGCACGCCGTCCTGCTGCTTTCTTCGCTACGTCGTCCTCGCTACACAAGTGTGCTAGCGCGCTGCGACCTTGGCCGGGTCCGCAACGCGCCCTCGTCCCGATGGCACTGTCTTATTTTCGACCCCTGCACTTTTGCGGCGTGGGGGTTTTAGTATGCTAACGGCGCCGATCTTGCTCAATATGTTTCCGTTTTTCACTTTCAAAATGCGATCTTCACCATCCAAACACGTTTTTCATCGTTTTTAATCAATTTCGGCTTCCAAGATTAGTCCCGACTCACGAACGACAACTAACTACAAGAATTCGACTCAAACGACACTAAACTACCCGAAAACAATGCAATATCCTGATCTAGAGCACTCAATATATTGGTATAAAACTAACTTAACAAATACCCCCAAACTTAGACGTTTGCTTGTCCTCAAGCAATTACAGACTCTAAAAATCAACAAACATGAAGGAAACAAAAATGAAGACGATCGAGTCAACAAACCAATCACAAACTTCACAACCAAACTCATTCGACAAATTTCGTTTTACTATCAATCAGCACATATTTTCACAATGTGATCATGAAGATGGAATGTTCATGCCAACCCCGCTTTCAATATCCGAGATAGATTCACGCAATCAAGTGTTTTCAAAATGATCCACTTTTTGAATATAGAGATGAGATGCTTACCGGACTCCATAGGCTTGTCTTTCACACTAATCTCCACTAATGTAGGCTAATGTAACACAAGGATCAATAGAACTTTTAAAGCTTGTAATGTGGGCTTAGGGTAAGGTAGGAAAATATAGGATTAAGTAGCTCAAATCACCCAAACACGCAATTATAACTTCAAATCACCAATTAGAAACTACCCTTCACTTTTTGACCTCCCCAATGTTTATGAACCTTCAATCCCGCTGATTTTTCTCATTTTTTCATATTTTGTTTTCGAACCCCCAAACTTATTCTTTTGCATACATGGGGTTTCATATTTTCCTTTTTTCTCGGGCAACTTCATTCAATTAAATACATACCTTCTCATTATACCCTCCTCAACCTTCAACATTTTTCTATACCTTGTGTGTATGAGTGATGGGTAATTAGGATTTTCACATTTAGGCTCGGGTATTCGATTGGTTGCCAAATAAACGGGTTTATAAGGTTCAAAGGGGGACACTAGGTAAAATATAATACAAAGGTAGGCATTTTAGGCTCGCTTGTTCAAAGATGGCCTAAATCACTTCCTTAATGTTACTTCACCTAGGATTTCGCCTCGACTAGTGATCGATAAGTTTTAGAATCCGGTGGGATCGAAATGAAACACTCAATCGCATAATTCATCCCCAAATAAATCAACAGAGTTAAGCACATAGATGGAATTAATGGAAAAAGAATAGATCACGTTTAAACACAAGCTCTCTTGACCGTTAAACTCATATTCAACAAATTCACTTAGTCATGCAATTTCACGCTTTACATACGACCCGACTCGACTTATACTCTTTTTTCATTTTTTTTTGACTCAAGACTCGACTCGACGAATAAAAATAGACTGCACCCCAAACTTAAAACGACATTGTCCCCAATGGAGAGATGGGAAAAAGGACTTTCCTGGTAGCCGAGGAGCGAAGGCTCCTTAAGTCATGTGGTACTACTACGTGTAGGAGGTGTCTCGTATAAGCTCACAATGCATCCTAGTGCACAAGCCCATGGGTGTTGTAGGCCTCCGAGGTGTGGTCTTGTTCTCGCCCATTGGCCTTGGCCCCGACTTTTTTGGTTTCGCATCTTTGCAACCTAGCAAGGTAGACAAGAAAACAAAACTCGTGGAACCATGTAATTCGGTTATTGGTGAGAACTCGAAAATCAAAGCATATAATAATGCACCCAAGTAAAAATATAGTGTCATGTCGTAAAAGATAAGCATAGATATGCAGATAGCACTAAACAATATGAAATTGTCATTGGGGCATTTTATCAAACACCTCATATGCATGAATTTGGGCAAAGATAGTGAATGCAATGGATAACTCAATTAAATCCCAAAATTCAATACCAAGCCTAAGTCTATCATGATCAACCAATCCACAAACCACAAATCAACAACAATTATCCTAGCACTACTACAATCCAATCACACCAAAAATCACAAGATGGGGAAAATGGGGTGGGGTTTGGAAGTTGCAAACTTACCAAAAATGAGTGAATGAGATGAAGATGGTGTGTGTGGTGTTAGAGTGCTCCTTTGTGAAGATGGAGTGGGATATGTGGGATTTGCACAAAAAGAGGGGAGGGTGTGATGCAACTTAGTACTCCTAAGAATGCAAAAAATTCAGAAAAAGCAAAAACAACTACTAACTATATTAAAACTAAGAAAGCAATAAAAGGGGCTTGGGTTGCCTCCCCAGCGCTAAGTTTACATCTTGACCCAGACTATGTCGATTATCCTCAAGTTGGGGCTCCAATAGGCATGTTATCCACATTGCCCTTAGAAACTTCCCAACCTCCAATGTCTTCAGTTATATTCCCAACCATCTGCTTACCATTATTTATGTCGGATTTTAGCTTGTTGGTTGGATGGATGGTGAATACAACTTTCTCTTGATTTACCCGCAATATTAGCTCCCCGCTTCTACATCGATCAAAGCCCGTGTTGTAGCTAAAAACGGCCGCCAAAGATTATGGGTATTTTCTTGTCCTCGTTCGCGTCCAACACTACAAAATCCACAGGAAAAACAAATTTATTAATTCTTACCAATACGTCTTCAATGATTCCCCACGGATAGGTGATGGATCGATCGTGAACTGCAAAGTGATGTTGGGCGGTTTCACCTCCCGAGCCCAATTTCTTCACATCGAAAAGAGATATAAGATTCACACTGGACCCAAGATCACAAAGTGGTTTCTCAAAGAAAACTCCTCCAATAGTAAAAGGAATAGTGAAACTCCCCGGATCCTTCATTTTTAAAGGTAGTTTACTCGACTATTGCACTACACTCCTCGACCAAATAGACAGTCTCAAAATCTTCCAACTTCATTTTCTTGGATTCCACTAGTTTCGCAAAAATAGGTGATTCTTCTGGGTCGGGCTGAATTTTTGCTTCTTTTTCACGCGTACACTTTGCGCATTGTAATGTTCTCTGGATTAACCTCTGTATCACTCGAGAACTTTCCTTCTCTGCAATGAATTCACGGTTGTAGCCAATCGACCCATTTGTGTCTCGATCGACCTAATGTGCGTCTCCATTGTGCTCATCTTAGTATTTAAACCATCAATCTGCGCCTCACTCCTATTCATGTTTACGACCCGATTTACTTTATTCTCATCGCCCCGCCGCCATTGCTCGATTCTCTACTCGCTTTCTGCTCGGATTGCTCGAAGTGTCCTTTCAATCTCTAGATCAAAAGGAAGCAAATTAATATCTTTGGAATCTCGCATAAACATACAAGTCAAATGAGAAAAATGAAATTATAAATCCTATACTAGTCTAGATTAGGATTAAGACTACGTGGTTATAGTATTAGTTTAAAATAGGATAAAATAATCGCGGCAATGGCGCCAAAAACTTGATCGCGAAATTCTTACCGCAAGCGTCTACGGTGTCAAGTTTTAGTATAGGTTTTGAAAGTAGGGTTATCGTCTCCACAGGATTCTTATCGATTTTTATACTAAGTACTATAATTAAAATAGCTTAATTCTATCTAGAAATCGAAAAGAGATGAGAATTTATTAAACTAAAAATAAAACCAAAAATAAGCAAACAAATTGGTTCGACAATTAATCAAACACTTAAAAGATGAATTCTAGAGGTTGATTTCACCTAGTTGTCCCCTATGTTTTCAATCCGGTTTATTAATCGGAAGTTATCAATCTATAAGCCAATATTCCTAACGTTTATCACTTTCTCTCTCAAGTGCCAAGTGATTCTAGGTTCCAATTTCGATTTCGATATCTCTACAAAAATCATAAATTAAACTCTAATACGCTCAATGAATATTCTATCACAGACTTCAAAAGATTCATAAATCTCTCGATTCTATGAAACCCTAGCTTGTGCTATTCTATGGCCAGTGCGTTCAATTACCTCTCTCGAGCGTCACATCAAACACGCCAAACAATCTAAATTATTGATCGATAATCCGGATGCAATCAAATCAAATAGCACAAATAGATAAATAAACATGCGATTTCATAAACTAGAAACCAAAACATAGGTTTAAACGTAAGTTACATCAATCCCTAGAAAGATGGGTTTAGCACATAATGGATGTACAAAAATTCGTAAAGAAATAATTATACATCTCAAAAATCGACAAAGAAAAACAAAGAAAGAATTGAGAAGAAAAGAGAAGGGATTCTCTCTCGTGTCCGGACTAGAAGTGCCTCCAATTGCCGTCCCGAACTCTAGCTCCGAGTCTCTTGCCTTGCGTTGTGCTCAAAATAATGTCCGACCCCGTCTCCGTACGCGAGTTCTTGTGTTTATAGACTTGAAACCTCGAAAATCCATCAAAAAGGCACAAAAATAATTCGCGCACGTTCAGCCCATGTTCATGCCTTTATCGCGCGGCCATGCGTCCGCCCCGATCGCTGCGCTTGTTCGTTGTTTGTTTGGGCCGGCAGCTGCATCGCGCCCGAGCATCGCCCCATGCGCTTCATGGTTGACGCACGATGCACCCGCCATCGCCTCTGCCGGCAGCCGCACATCATCACACCCCACTGTCTCACGTTGAACGCCCTTTGCTACATATTGGCGGCGCCGCAACCATAATCTCAGCGCTGCTACTCTCGCTTCCCCGCCAGTATCATCATCTCACGCCTGGCGCTGCCGTTGCCGCACGCGCGTCTGTCTGCCGCTGCTTACACGTCGTCCTATATTGAAGTGTGCTAGCGGCTGCGCCCTGCCGTGCAGAATTTGCAACACGCCCGCCGTCCTCGATGGCACTTGTACTATTTTTCGACCCTGCGCCGCGGGGGGGGGTTTTAGCGCTATGCGCGCTTCGATCTTGCTCAATATGTTTCCGTTTTTTCACTTTCAAAATGCGATCTTCACCATCCAAACACGTTTTTCATCGTTTTTAATCAATTTCGGCTTCCAAGATTAGTCCCACTCACGAACGACAACTAACTACAAGAATTCGACTCAAACGACACTAAACTACCCGAAAACAATGCAATATCCTAGTCTAGAGCACTCAATATATATTGGTATAAAACTAACTTAACAAATACCCCCAAACTTAGACGTTTGCTTGTCCTCAAGCAATTACAGACTCTAAAAATCAACAAACATGAAGGAAACAAAAATGAAGACGATCGAGTCACAAACCAATCTGCGAAACTTCACAACCAAACTCATTCGACAAATTTCGTTTTACTATCAATCAGCACATATTTTCACAATGTGATCATGAAGATGGAATGTTCATGCCAACCCCGTTTTCAATATCCGATAGATTCACGCAATCAAGTGTTTTCAAAATGATCCACTTTTTGAATATAGAGATGAGATGCTTACCGGACTCCATAGGCTTGTCTTTCACACTAATCTCCACTAATGTAGGCTAATGTAACACAAGGATCAATAGAACTTTTAAAGCTTGTAATGTGGGCTTAGGGTAAGGTAGGAAAATATAGGATTAAGTAGCTCAAATCACCAAACACGCAATTATAACTTCAAATCACCAATTAGAAACTACCCTTCACTTTTTGACCTCCCCAATGTTTATGAACCTTCAATCCCGCTGATTTTTCTCATTTTTTTCATATTTTGTTTTGAACCCCCAAACTTATTCTTTTGCATACATGGGGTTTCATATTTTCCTTTCTCGGGCAACTTCATTCAATTAAATACATACCTTCTCATTATACCCTCCTCAACCTTCAACATTTTTCTATACCTTGTGTGTATGAGTGATGGGTAATTAGGATTTTCACATTTAGGCTCGGGTATTCGATTGGTTGCCAAATAAACGGGTTTATAAGGCTCAAAGGGAGACACTAGGGGAAAATATAATACAAAGGTAGGCATTTTAGGCTCGCTTGTTCAAAGATGGCCTAAATCACTTCCTTAATGTTACTTCACCTAGGATTTCGCCTCGACTAGTGATCGATAAGTTTTAGAATCCGGTGGGATCGAAAGGAAACACTCAATCGCATAATTCATCCCCAAATAAATCAACAGAGTTAAGCACATAGATGGAATTAATGGAAAAAGAATAGATCACAGTTTAAACACATGCTCTTGACCGTTAAACTCATATTCAACAAATTCACTTAGTCATGCAATTTCACGCTTTTACATACGACCCGACTCGACTCTATACTCTTTTTTTCATTTTTTTGACTCAAGACTCGACTCGACGAATAAAAATAGACGCACCCCCAAACTTAAAACGACATTGTCCCCAATGGAGAGGTGGGAAAAAGGACTTTCCTGGTAGCCGAGGAGCGAAGGCTCCTTAAGTCATGTGGTACTACTACGTGTAGGAGGTGTCTCGTATAAGCTCACAATGCATCCTAGCGCACAAGCCCGTGGGTGTTGTATGCCTCCGAGGTGTGGTCTTGTTACGCCCCGGTGGCCTTGGCCTGACCGACTTTTTTGGTTTCGCATCTTTGCAACCTAGCAAGGTAGACAAGAAAACAAAACTCGTGGAACCATGTAATTCGGTTATTGGTGAGAACTCGAAAATCAAAGCATATAATAATGCACCCAAGTAAAAATATAGTGTCATGTCGGAAAGATAAGCATAGATATGCAGATAGACTAAACAATATGAAATTGTCATTGGGGCATTTTATCAAACACCTCATATGCATGAATTTGGGCAAAGATAGTGAATGCAATGGATAACTCAATTAAATCCCAAAATTCAATACCAAGCCTAAGTCTATCATGATCAACCAATCCACAAACCACAAATCAACAACAATTATCCTAGCACTACTACAATCCAATCACACCAAAAATCACAAGATGGGGAAAATGGGGTGGGGTTTGGAAGTTGCAAACTTACCAAAAATGAGTGAATGAGATGAAGATGGTGTGTGTGGTGTTAGAGTGCTCCTTTGTGAAGATGGAGTGGGATATGTGGGATTTGCACAAAAAGAGGGGAGGGGTGTGATGCAACTTACTACTCCTAAGAATGCAAAAATTCGAAAAAACAAAAACAACTACTAACTATATTAAAACTAAGAAAGCAATAAAAGGGGCTTGGGTTGCCTCCCAAGAAGCGCTAAGTTCTGATCTTGACCGGACTATGTCGATTATCCTCAAGTTGGGGCTCCAATAGGCATGTTATCCACATTGCCCTTAGAAACTTCCCAACCTCCAATGTCTTGATTATATTCCCAACCATCCGCTTACCATTATTTATGTCGGATTTTAGCTTGTTGGTTGGATGGATGGTGAATACAACTTTCTCCCGATTTACCCGCAATATTAGCTCCCCGCTTTCTACATCGATCAAAGCCCGTGTTGTAGCTAAAAACGTACGCCGCCAAAGATTATGGGTATTTTCTTGTCCTCGTTCGCGTCCAACACTACAAAATCCACAGAAAAACAAATTTATTAATTCTTACCAATACGTCTTCAATGATTCCCCACGGATAGGTGATGGATCGATCGTGAATCGCAAAGTGATGTTGGGCGGTTTCACCTCCCGAGCCCAATTTCTTCACATCGAAAGAGATATAAGATTCACACCGGACCCAAGATCACAAAGTGGTTTCTCAAAGAAAACTCCTCCAATAGTACGAGGAATAGTGAAACTCCCCGGATCCTTCATTTTCTCGAGGTAGTTTACTCGGACTATTGCACTACACTCCTCTCAAATAGACAGCCTCTCAAAATCTTCCAACTTCATTTTCTTGGATTCCACTGGTTTCGCATAAATAGGTGATTCTTCTGGTCGGGCTGAATTTTTGCTTCGTTTTCACGTAAAGCGCATTGTAATGTTCTCTCGGATTAACAACTCTCAGTATCACTCGAACTTTCCATTCTACGCAATGAATTCATGGTCAGTAGCCAACCGACTCCATTTGTGTCTCGATCGACCTAATGTGCGTCTCCATTGTGCTCATCTTAGTATTTAAACCATCAACTGCGTGCCTCACTCCTATTCATTCAATTCCTGGTCTCTCCGATGAATGAGCCGAGCATCTCTTCAAGCGATCGCTTTTTTCACCTCCGAGTGCATTGGAACCGGATGGGTTTGGATAACCCATAGGTGGATTCAATACATTCCTCGTTGTTGCTATAAGAGAGATTCTCATGATTGCGAAGTCCCTGGTGGTAGTGAGTTGGTAATTGATTACCTCTGTTATTAAAATCCCTGTTATTCACATAATTGACTTGCTCGGCCTCGTGAGTGGTGGGCTGCGTGAACGGCCGGGTGGGAGTGCGGCTTTTTGTGGTGTGTTGCCGGTATTCATGATTGCTAATTGCTTTGTCGACTCGAGATTTGAGCCGCCAAAGCGACATTGTATCCAGGCTCAAGAACACCGACAACAAGCGGCTTCGGTGCTTGATCTCTCGGAGGACCATTGATAGTTGTTTGTGGCCATTTCTTCAAGTAAAGTAAGGCCTCACTCGGTGTCTTAGCCATTAATGTACCTCCGATGCCGCATCTAGTATCGTCCCGTGCGCACATTCAACCCATTGTAGAAGATCTTGAACCTCTCGCTAGTCTGCATATCCATGTTGTGGGCATCTTCGCAACAGATCTTTAAATCGCTCCCAAGCTTCATATAGTGGCTCAAAATCAATCTGTTGGAATTGGGCTATCTCGTTCTTCGATTGGAGTGTCTTCTTTGGGAGGGAAAAATTTTTCTAAGAATTTTTGAGTCGATCATCCCGGCTCGTAATACTCCCCGGGGCGAACGTCTGTAACCACTTTGCTGGCCTTATCCGGAGTGAAAACGGGAAAACCTCAATCTAATGGCCTCATCAGTCACACCATTCATCTTGATGGTGTCGCAAATTTCCAAGAATGTGGCGGATGTGTATTTGGATCATCCACTGGACTCCCCAAACCGATTCTCACAACCATGCTTATGAGGCCGTTTCAATTCGAACTTATTTGCATTAATGGGTCGGCGCACAATTTTGGAGTAGTTAAGTTCACGCCTCATGTAGTAGGCACGTTCGACCCACTTTCTGTTATTCTCATCGTCCCCGCCGCCATTGCTCGATTCTCTGCTCACTTTCTTTGCTTTCGGATTGCTCGAAGTGTCCTTTCAATCTCTAGATCAAAATGAAGCAAATTAATATCTTTGGAATCTCGCATAAACAGACAAGTCAAATGAGAAAAAATGAAATTATAAATCTTATACTAGTCTAGATTAGGATTAAGACTACGTGGTAATAGTATTAGTTTAAAATAGGATAAAATAATCCCTAAGAACGGCGCCAAAACTTGATCGCGAAATTCTTACATAAGCGTATGGTGTCAAGTTTTAGTATAGGTTTTTGAAAGTAGGGTTATCGTCTCCACAGGATTGTTATCGATTTTTATACTAAGTACTATAATTAAAATAACTTAATTCTATCTAGAAATCGAAAAGAGATGAGAATTTATTAAACTAAAAATAAAACCAAAATAAGCAAACAAATTGGTTAAGACAATTAATCAAACACTTAAAGATGAATTCTAGAGGGTTGATTTCACCTAGTTGTCCCCTATGTTTTCAATCCAGTTTATTAATCATAAGTTATCAATCTATAAGCCAATATTCCTACCGCTTATCACTTCCTCTCTCGAGTGCCAAGTGATTCTAGGTTCCAATTTCTAATTTCGATATCTCTATAAAAATCATAAATTAAACCCTAATACGCTCAATGAATATTCTATCACAGGCTTCAAAAGATTCATAAATCTCTCGATTCTATGAAACTCTAGGTTGTGCTATTCTATGGCCAGGCGTTCAATTACCTCTCTCGAGCGTCAAATCAAACACGACAAACAATCTAAATTATTGATCGATAATCCGGATGCAATCAAATCAAATAGCACAAATAGATAAATAAACATGCGAATTTCATAAACCGAAACCAAAACATAGGTTCAAACGTAAGTTAAATCAATCCCTAGAAAGATGGGTTTAGCTCATAATGGATGTACAAAAATTCGTAAAGAAATAATTATACATCTCAAAAATCGACAAAGAAAAACAAAGAAAGAATTGAGAAGAAAAGAGAAGGGATTCTCTCTGTCCGCATTTGAGAAGTGCCTCCAATTGCCGTCCCCGAACTCTAGCTCCGAGTCTCTTGCCTTGCGTTGTGCTCAAAATAATGTCCGACCCTCATCGTCACGCGAGTTCTTGTATTTATAGGCTTGAAACCCTCGAAAATCCATCAAAAAGGCCCAAAAATAATTCGTACACGTTCACCCCCATGTTCAGGCCTTTATCGCGCAATGCTGCCCTCCCGTCCCCGCTTCACACAGCGCTGCGCTTCGTTGTTTTTTCTTCTTGCGGCAAATACAAGCGCTTTATCGCCGGCTGCTAGCAGCGCCCGAGCATCGTCCCATGCTTTGCATGTTATGTTGACGCGTGCGACCCGTATCGTCTCTTAGCCGCAACTGACTCGATCATCACAAATCATCACCGCCTCACATCAACGCCCACTTCTTTGTTGCATATTGGCGGGCGTTGCGACCACTTTTAACTTCAGCGTGCAGCTTCGCTTCCTATCTTTGCCGTCAGATTATCGTCTCACGCCTGGCGCTATTCTTTGCCGCACGTCCCTCCGCCGCACAAGTGTCTTTGGCGCGCGCTCGCCCTCGATGGCACTCAGACTTATTTTTCGACCCCAAGGGCGCTGGGGTTTTAGCCGCTACACGCTCGATCTTGCTCAATATTTTTCCGTTTTTCACTTTTAAAATGCGATCTTGACCATCCAAACACGTTTTTTCATCGTTTTAATCAATTTCGCTTCCAAGATTAGTCCCGACTCATGAACGACAACTAACTACAAGAATTCGACTCAAACGACACTAAACTACCCAAAAACAATGCAAAATTCTAGTCTAGAGCACTCAATATATTGGTATAAAACCAACTTAACAAAAGGAAGTGAAAATGGAAAATAGAAAATATTAAAAACTAAATACCATCACAAAATTGTAAATAGAAGGTACAATGCAACATAGAATTTCCATTAATTAATAGTACAAGAAAACCTCGTAATTTTTCTGCCTAAGTAAATAAAATATAAATTATCAAATAATTTATAATTAGTTGATCTTTTAAAATATTCTAACAATCATATGTAATATTACAAAATTAAATTCCGAATTAAAAATTATATAACATCAAAATCATTCAAATTAGAAATTTAAAAATCAACTAAAACAAGAGACTTGGGCATGTATGAATGTGTTTTCAAATGCAATTTTCCGCTTTACAACTATTTCAAAAAATGAATTTATGTTTGTTTAAGAAATTCACAATAGAAATAAAGTCATTTTTAGTTTTTATTTTTTATGAAAATATTCTTTTGAAAACACAACCAAATAATTTTCTACCATAATCATGCAAACATATATGAAAACACACTACAATCATGCAAATGTATGTCATAAATATATTCAAAAAATATAATCAAATATATTTTTGATTCAAAACAAAATTTTGACAATAAACCAAATATATTCTCAATTATCACACGAAAATCAATAACATTTGAAAATTCATTTTCCAACACCTGACCGAAAATTAGACTTAAAAAAGACATCCATACATCCCTTTGGTATTGAAACTAATTAGGGCCTAGGGGTGGGGCAAAGGTCAAAGGAAGCAATGATATCACGTGAGGGAGTCACGTGGGGAGTAATGAAAATCAATAATGGGGAATGTACTTGGGTGGTGTGTAGTAATAATTGGTGGTGATAAAAGGACACCCCACTTTAGCAGACATATTCATAAATATGCCACCTTTGTCCCCAATTAAATCATATACCCTTCTCCCCACGCCTTCTACTGTTAAATAATCAAATATTCAATGCTTTGTTCGTTTCAATCAATAAAAACTCAATGAAAACAATTAGACAATAGACAACCCTTTTGCCCAAAGCATGCCTTGAACCCCGGGACATCCCAACATACTTCCACCTATCAATTATCATGCCTATTACTCCTTAATTTTTAATTTTTATTCATTCATTCCTATAAGACCATCTTTAATAAATTGTGCTACAAGGCATGAAGAATATCAATGGACTATTATAATAAGCTGAATTGAGTGGAAATTGTAATATTTTTCTAAATGTAAATGAGCGTTTGAAATATTTCCGCTTAGAAAAATGGTAAATGTAAGAGAACATCAAACGTAAGATTCTTTCGATTTGAAACTTCTCTTTGTAAATACCAAAACCTATTCTTTTTTTTTTTAATTATCCCTATTTAGTAGGAATGATATTATCTAATATTCTTACGCTTTATAAATGCAAATGTAATTCTCTAAGGCATGATACAACAAAAACAAACTAAGTTTCATTCGACTATATGAGGTCGGTTTTATGGATCATATCACGCTATCATTTACAAGTCAAAAATCATATTTTCATTTATTTCTAGATTTCTCTAGTACATGATATCCAACAATAATTGTAATATTATTTAAATAAAAGGCAGAACATCGTACATAGAATTGAATTGTTATAAGTTATAACTAAGATTAAGAATTTAAATTCAAACCTTCCCGGCCTCCTCTATTTTATGGTTTGAAAATTTTCTGAAAATATAATACCTTATCTACAGACTACATGTCTAGCAAAATAATGTGTAATAGAACATAACATTCTGGCACCCACAGTGTGGTTGTTCAATTCCTCCTGTAACGATTTGCGGGAGGAGAAGAACTTCTTGTGTGGTGATCTTTTCAGCCCAATAACCCTAACTAGTTGAGGCATAATCCGCGCTTTACATCCTCCACAAAGCCTCTGCAGAAGCGAGGGCGATGGGACCCCCAATGATGGGATTCATCCTTTTGTAATAGAACATAACAAACTTGCTTTTGTAGTTCTAACACGTGAGAAAGAGGTGAACAAAAGTATGGTCATTAGACTCAAATAAGTTTTTTATTATAATATTATATGACATCTTTTATAGTAATATTGCAAAAAAAAAAATTGTAATATAACTGTAATTAAAAAAGCAATGTGCACTTAAAGAAAAATTAAGAAAGAAAGAAAGAAATGGTTAATCATCTTTTATTTTGAAACCTTCTCAAATGATTGCTGAAACAATTTCATCAACAAACTTGTTAATTAATGCCTTCAAACCAATAAAAGATTTTTTTATAAAAAAAAATAGAACTAATATAATATGAAAAATAAAAAGAGAGTTGCTTACAAAACCGAACAACTAGCTCAAAACCAATCAAGAAAATTAAGAAATAATTGCATATTCTACCAAGCTATTTTCCTTTTGCTAATTGTATTCTCCCACAAAACCACCATACAAAATTGAGCTAAAAAAATTGCTCAAGCTGAAGAAATTCCGTCAACATCACACAAGCCCTTGTTCCAACACAAAACCCAAAAAAATGGAACAATTTTTTTCCATATTTACAATAATCAGCGTAGGACCACACCACCATTCACAGTCTGAAATTAATTTCTAATTTTTCTCCATCACATTTAATTTATGAGAGGCTACAGGCTGATTAGAATGGGACGTTGGATTTTGCGAGAAAGGGTAAAATCTGGGTCTTGTTAGAGGAAATGGGATGGCTTTGGGAATGGAATCCATGGCGGGGCTCTTGGCGGCGACGGTGACGGCGGCGGTGCTTGTGGTAGTGGGCGGTGGAGTGGCGGTGGCGACGCGCTCGCAAGACGGGCACATGGTTAAAGTGGTGGCGGGGAGTTGCATGTAGTATGGATTGGAAGTTTTGAGGGCTCTGAGTTCTTGCAGTTCTTTGTGTAATCTTCTGTTTTCCTCAGTTAATGTCTCACAACATCTCTTCAAGTACTCGCAGTCCACCTCCGTTTGCTTCAACTTTGTCCTGCGTGTCAAAACACATTTTACTGCGTGTTTTAGGGTGAACCTATACATACATTAATATACGTGTACGTATCTAGACATGCATTATGACTAAATTACGGGTTAATTACAAAATGAATAGAGTCGGTTGGATTATTGTGCATTTGTCCGTACCAAAATTATTTTTAAGCCATATTTTTAAAACATATAGAAAAAAAAAAATTAGTCATTTTTGAGTTTAATTACCAATTTTGTCTCTTTTTCTTATTTCTCAGGAGTCAGGATAGGTATATTTTTAGGTATTGAGAAATATACTGCATCGCTTTTTTTTCTTTTTCAAATACTTCACCAAAAATTATAAGGAGCGTACTGTGACCTATCAGTATGACAGTCAATTTAGTCAAAATGGCTATATATATATATATATTTTAAAAAAACTTAGCTATTTTTCATTTTCAAAAATAAAAATGGCCAATTTGGCCCTTGAGATGTTTTGTAATATTCTAAGGGGCCATTTTTAATATAATTGAGATTTTATTGTAATTAGGCCAAACATCAGATCGTTTTTGTAATTATCCCTAAACAAATAACAATTTATCACATAAGAAAATAAAATAAAATAAATATCTGCTTTCACATATGAAGCACTTGAGTTTTGTGCATACCTTGCCCTTCTGTTCTGAAACCAGACTTCAACTTGTCGAGGTCTAAGATTAAGCTGTTTAGCAAGCGCAAGTTTCTGTTTCTGCCCTCATCCAAACAAACACAACAAAACAAACAACAAATCCAAAATTAATAAATCTCTCTTTTTTTCCGAAAAATTAAATGAATTAATCTATTGTCAGTATATACTCACAGGATTGAGAGTGTGGTGTTCTTTGAAGCTTTCTTCAAGAAAAGCAGACTGTTCTTTGGACAATCTGAGCTTTTTCTCGTGTTGAGGCCATTTTCGTCATCATCACTGGTTCTCTCCGCCTCCACGACGTCGTTTCCCATGGTTTCAAAATAATCTCTCTTTAAATTACCACCCAGCTTCAGATTTCCACTGCCAGCTGTATTTCCGTACATGCCAAACGGAGACCCCACGCTGTTTGCCGACGATACTTCCTCCCCGCCGGCAGTCTGTTCACGTCCAACCCCTCGACGCCGGCAGGCCCATGTTCCCCGATGACCCGTTTTCCGAACTCCCTTCACAAGGCCCAACAAAAAAATGAATTGACCCCTTTTTTTTATAAGATAAACAAGAATTTCTTGATGGGTTTAGAAAAATTGAAATAATACAATAAATTCAACATTATCCACACGGAAAAAGACCAATTTACTAACCAATTTCTCAACAAACTTATGAATTTACCATTATCAGAAGACCAAGGCAGAGATTGAAGATGAGATGAAATCTGACGGCGAGGATTAACAGGATCTAGAGGGAGAAGATTTAGCTGCATATGATTATCATCGCTCCCATCTCCTTGTGATATCTGGTCAGCATCATCATCATCTTCATCGTCATCATCATTTTCTTGAGCTTTTTCAGGTTCTTGATAATTTCCAGCTACAGGGGAGTTGAGGCCCAAAGCCATGCAGAAATCTAGACCGCTCATCTTGGTGGGTTTTTGTTTCTGATTTGGATTTTTGCTTTCTTTCAAGAATCCATGGGGTTTTGATGCATCTCCTAAGCTCAAGCCCAACTCCATGTTTGGGGGTTAGGAGGAGAAAATGAGGAAAAGGGTTTTTGGATATCTAAGTCGTGGAAAGAGTCTTTATAGAGATTCTATCCAATCTTGGTAAAATTGTTTAAATAGTATCAAAGTACAATTTAATATCTTTTTATAAGGAGACACTCAGTCACTATTTTTTGGGTGAGGCAAAAATTGTTTTTTTAGTCATTCAAGTAGGCGTCTTGAGATTTGGTCCCCCCAATTCTTTTGACTTTGGATTTAGTCCTTTAAGTGGGTAAAATTGGATTTTTAGTCCTATTACCTCCTATAGCAGGTCAAGGTGACTTGTTAGGCTTATATGGAATATATTTTTTCAAAAATTAATATTTCAATTATAATGGATGAGATGGATGCTTATTTGGCAACACAATTGGCAAAAATGGAGGAAAAAATAAGAACAAATCCAACTTGGTATTATAATTAAATTAAAATTTAAATAAAATAAAAAATATTTAATTACATAATATACTTAAATTATATCTTAAATTTACAAAAAAAATAATTAATGCAATACAATTTAAAATATTTTAATAAAGATTTTTTTAATAAGCTGGGAGTACTAGTTGGAGGGGAGGGGATACATTTCAAAGAAACTGAAAGATACCAGATTCGAACACCAGTCAACACCCTTACAAAGGATAAGCGATACCAGCTACAAGATTGTGGTAAAATATTTTAATAAGATAAATATATTTGAAATTTAGTAATAAAAAATAGACTTTACATCATTAGTTTACTTAACTTCTTATTTTTTAAAAAAAATATTAATTTTTAAAAAAACAGAAAGATAAATCAACATGGAAAATATTTAGTAATCATTGCACAAATATAAGAAAATATATTTGTGCGAAAAAAGCACTAATTATAAGTGCAATGATTACTAAATATTTACATTTTGTCCGAAAAATATTTGTTTTTAAATTATTTATAAATATTTTACATGTTGATTTATTTTTACTGAAAGTTATTTCTAAATAAGATTTTTCTTAAATTATTTATATTTTGAAAAACATAAGAAGTAATTTAATAATGTTGTAAAATCTATTTTTTTTATTGAATTTCAAATATATTTATCTAATTAAAATATTTTGAATTGTATTGCATTATTTATGTTTTTTTAAGTTTAAGAAATAATTTAAATATATTATATAATTAAACTATTTTTATTTTATATAAATTTTAATTTAATTATAATACCAAGTTGGATTTGTTCTTATTTTTTCCTCCATTTTTGCCAAGTGTATTATCAAATAAGCATCCATCTCATTCATTATAATTGAAATATTAATTATTGGAAAAAAGATATTCCATGTAAGCCTAATGTCACCTTGACCTCGATAGAGGTAATAGGACCAAAATCCGAATTTTACCCACTTAAAGGACTAAATCCAAAACCAATAAAAATTAGGACCAAATCTCAAGATGTCTACTTAAAGGACTAAAAAACAATTGTGTCTTTTGGGTGAGCACTCAAATTTTCTAGGGTTTGATGCAATGATATGCAAACCACATAAACCACACCAACCGTATTAAGCTAAGTCTTGTAGGATATGCTCATCCTAATAATATAGAGTTGGAGATTCTAATTTAAACTTTTTGGTTTAAAAATCTATCATACTCCACTAGACCACTCAATGAGAGGAAATTATAATTTATTTTAATTAAAAGTGTAGAGAGAGAGAGTAGGAGTAGACCAAACATGGGTTTACCAAGTCTACTTTTTCACTTCTCTTTTCTTTCACTTTATATTTATGTTAATGATTTGTCATTATCTTTTTCTATCTTTTTAAGGTTTTTTTTTTCTTTTCGGTTTTTTTGGGTTTTGGAGCATTATGATTTTTTAGTAGCGATGATTAGTATATATAATGGGGGGTTTGACCGACATACTCATGTTGACAATGGAGCACACGTGAAAGACCTATTTTTATGAGGCCAAGACATGTCTATCTTTTAAGATTTTGGGGGACCCTACTTAAATCCCTTTATATACACCATTCAATTAACAAGAGTTGAATAATTGTCACTTGTTTTTCATTAACATATTTTGCTTCTAATGGCTCAAACTTGTAAAACACGCTTTAATACCTTTTTGTGTTGCATTTGTCATTATGTGATACAAGATGAGTTTAGAAATGGTAAAATCTTGATTTTAATTATTAAATAATATCTGAAAGATCCTCAACAAATTTTCCCTAATTTATGACTTTTTAAGTTTTTATTATGATTTGGAAAGGGTTGGTAACACGATGGATGGGATCTTTTAAAATCGTGTTTCATCTCCTATTCCAACCGTATGGATAATTGACACGTGTATTACACTTACCATTTTAGAACCCTACAATTTCGCTGATTTATGCTTGAAAATTAACATGGTAAGTGTAATACACGTGTCAATCATCCACATAGTTGGAATAGGAGATGAAACACGCTTTGGAATAAAGATCCCATCCGTGGTAACACTGTGTGGACACGGTTTCTGATGTATGGAATTGATGGACTTTTCTGATTAGTTGGGCGCCCCTAATTATTATGATAATATAAAGGCAACTCAGTATTTATTTACCAACCAAAGTACCCCAAATTGGGAGACCTTTATTCTGAAATGGCACTTCAGAACCTAAGGGCCTGTTTGGGAGAAAAACACAGAAAAGTGTGGACATAAATGCATTTCTCAGGACATGGAAATACAAAAGGAAAAAAAATTAATATCTTTCTAAACTAAAGAGGTTTCCAAGGCAAAAACATCATTCCCAATGGTTCCTTTTCCTAAGGCACTCGTCCATACCACTTTTTGACTTTTCTTTTGTTAATTTTCTTAAATTTAGAGGATATATAACTAAATTTTAGTACTTGATATCTTATAATTTTTGATTGCTAATTATTGTTGATATTGATATTGATGATATAATATCATGGAATCGATTTTACCACACAGAAAAGGAATACTGAAAAGAAAATACTGTGATAAATGTTTAATTTGTAGCATTATGGATTAAATCTCATAAATACATGCTCAATTTATCGCAGCCCTTAGCTTATTTGTTTTGTGAATAAATGCTTTTGAGAAGACATTAAAGCTGCAATTATACAATCAGACCAGATAATATATGATTGAGTATTAACATTCATCATAAATAATGACAAAATTAATCATTACTAATTAACAAACTGACAATTTTTTTTAGAGAGACTGTTGAGATATGTCACTTGTGAGTTGTCCCACATGGATTAATTAAGGGAAGAGAGTCTAATTTATAAGCCAAAGTGAGCTACTCCTTCCAAGGGCGAGCCAGGACGCTTTTACTGTGGTGGGGCCGATACACGAAAATGGGGTGGGCCGATAGAAAATCCAAGAAAAATTAATACAAATTATAACTATTTTTTTTTTTTAAAAAATCCTCACTAAATTTTTTTTTTTTTTTTTTTAAAAAGGGCCGGGCCAGGGCCCAGATCGCCCCGCCTCCCGCCAAAGGACTCCTTCTATCACCAATTGGTTTTAGGATAGAACCTCACTTGGTGGGCTTGAGATCTCTCTCATATTGAGTACGTTTTCACGTGTGGGACCGTACAAAGTCCCCCCGAATTTAACGAAACCAAAGTGATTAATGTTTGTAGCATATTATAGCCTGATTTTCATAAGTATTCATCAATACATGATCAATTATTACATCCATCAATTGTTTTGCAAACTAAGATTCTTGAAATTAAAGCCACAATTATTTTACTAGAATACTAAAAATCATTAATGAACGAAATAATCATCTCACTACTTAAAAAGAAATGATGAAGAAACAAAAATAATAGACAAAATGTTGTTTTTTTACTTTTCAAAGGATGGAAATAGGCAAATTATTGATATAGATATTTATTAAATTTTAAAAATTTACCTTTTTTATACAATTAAAAGGGGTAGAAAATTTTGATAGGATCACAAATCTGGTAGGGATCGAATCGTGTGAAATCCTGTAAAATTATACATAAACACTTGTGTCATACTCGATCCCCAAAATTAAAATATCACCCGCTCTTCAATTCTATAAGTTTTTTAAAATTAGCAGCATCTATAATTAATATATTTTAAAATGTTACCTTTTCTAATAATTATAATAAGTACTTTTTTTTCTAAAAACAATAATTACTTCACATGTAGTGGTGCAATATTGCTGAGGAGAAACAATTAACCTGGGAGTTTGGAGCAGTCGGTTGGGCAGTTAAAGAGGAAATTATTATTATTATTATTATTATTATTATTATTATTATTATTATTATTTTATTTTTTTATAATAAAAGAATAATGAGTGAATCATAAGAGAGAGAGAGAGAGAGAGAGAGAGAGAGAGAGAGAGAGAGAGAGAGAGAGAGAGAGAGAGAGAAGCATGAGATATGATTCATAATTGCTTGGCTTCACCTGCTTTCTCTTTGGACTACCAAAAGTCAAAATCCAATAAGATTTTCTGCTTTTCTCAAGAAACGCCACAATTACCTCTAATTGGCGTGTAATAACAATTATAAAAACATTCTGGTAAAGAAAAAGCAATTATAAAAATTATGATTGATTTTATCCCCTTTTTGTGAAGTTGAAATGGGAGAAAGGCCTAGGAAGAGAATGGAAATTAATATTCATATTTATCTAATATATTTCCAGGTTCAATACAAAAGTTTTTGGGCTAAACTTTGAAAGAGAAATAAAAATTGTTTGTCCTGTATTCCTCAGAAGTAATAATTAACTTTTAACCATTCGTTGCCTCGTTGAAAAACAAAAAAGACATAATTATAATAAACAAATGACTGATGATATTGTTAGGTTGAACGGTTGGATCTGCATGTGCGATGCGTGTACGGATGGAATGAAAGAGCAACTAATTAAATTGTGTTGTCTACTATTTATAAAGACATTTTCATCCTTTCTACACCTTTGTGTGTGTTGGAGAATTTGAATGCTATTATTACTCTTCTCATTATGGTCGAAATTTACCACCAGATCTAGGGTAAATGCATTGAATTACAATTAAGAGATTTCAAGTTTACCCCCAAAGAATAAAATTCCATGTATTTTTTTCTTTTTAACTATTGATATGAAATTGTGAGTATGACTGATTCGGCATAAAGTAGACCGAACTCATATTGATATGGATTATATATTTTGGGCTCGGATGATTATTTATAGGCCAATACCGACTAAGTTGAAGATATTTATAAGCCCATATTTATGACCCAATTTCTAAAAGATTATTGATGAGTTCGCATTGATATCAGCTTCAAGAGCTCGGTATTGCTTGATGACATGGAACAAACGTGTTAATTAGATAAAATCCGATAACAAACTCTAATGTGATTCCCTATAAGGGGTTCCTAAAAATTCGTAAACCTTAATCAGGTTTTCTATAAATACTCATAGGTCAGGTATTACTTACTATCTTATGCACTTTTACACATTATCCTATACTTGTTCTACCTTTTCTCTTTCTAGAACATTCTCTGACTTGAGCGTCGGAGTGGGTACTCTGCAGTGACGAAGCCAGGATTTTCGTGTAAGGGGCCCAACTAATATTTATATAAAATAAAATATAATACATCAATTCTAAAATAAAACTATAAATAAATTTCAATTTTGATAAAATTTTTTTGATAAAGTCAATGTATTAATCCAATTATATCTTAATATTAAAAAAAATAAATAATGTAATACAATTACATCATATCATATATTTCCTTTAATTCTATTCTTCATATTTCAAATCATTGCATAACAACTTCATAATATATCTTTTTTATGTTTTTTACCCGAAACATTCCCTAAGAGATTGGGGATATATTAAGGTCATATCCTCAATCTATATATCTTTTTTATATTACCAAACAATCATTCAATAACCCATCTAGAATGTTGAATTCTTTAATGGGAATTTGATAATGAACCATATCATTTCCAAATAGACACATAGAGGCACAAGAAATAATGCTAAAATTCGAGTTCAAGTTTATGGTGGAACAATAGAAAATGTACAAAATTTTGAGAAAGGGGGAAGAAATTATCAAGGCTCAAAGTTTTTTCAAGATTCACAAATTAATGGGAAGGGAAAAATAAGAATGACCGAATTGAAGACATTTTGCCTTTTTCCCATTTTTTTTAAATTTTTTTAAGGTTATAAATAAAAAGTACAAAAATATCCTTGCATTTTTTCAAAATTTCAGGGCCCAAAGTGCCCCCTTGCCCCTAATGTGGCCTCACACGCTTCCCAGCAACCCTCCGGCTCCCTTTGCAGTACTTCTGGGAGTAAAGTGAAACTCGCGAAGCTTAGGCGGAGCTCGGCGGTATTATCATCGGAGGTTTTTGGGATTGTTCCAATGACCATTGAATTATAAATCATAATATCATCAATTAATTTATGACTAGAGATTAACATGTCCCAAACCTAAAGTGGGTTTGGTACCGTGATCCTCATTAGTGTATTAAAACATCATATAATATATGATAGGATTATAGGAATATGAACGTCCCTCGTTATGGCGTTGTTGTTGTAGGCACAAATACAATTATTCACATTCAATATGATGTATATATTTCTCCAGATCTCATCCATAAAGACTCTTACTTTTTTATTGAAAATAAAAAAAAAGAAGGAAAATTGCAAACTTTTACATACTTTGTAAAATGAAACAGACTTGAAATGGCCAGGTGGGGAGAAGTGGTTAAAGCTCTTTTAAGGTCACTCTCATTTTGGTCCATAATTCATGCTTCTCTCATGCCTCACTCTTTCAATATTTGATTATATATTTGTGTGTGCAACGGTGCATGAGTTGAGTTATTGTAATAATCCGAAAAGGCATGACCACATTTGTTGCCTTTTAACATGGTCTCCCTACTTGCTCATTTAAAGTTTGCTCTGACTTTGGACACCTAGCCACACATGTCACATGATGATAACTGTGTTATTATTGTTAAGTTTAAATTATCTTACAATATATATATTTTGTATTTTTTTTTGATAACTCACCTTCCGTGCTTTACGCTTTTGGACTATGCCGAGGACAACAAATTTCCGCTTCTCATTGCTGCCAAGGTAAACTGCGGATGTGCACGCACCGGCCAGTGTTCTCGACGGGTCTCGGACGTACAACCATATCCTCCCGGGTAAAGAGAACAATTATGTTCGACCCCCAATCTACTAATAACGATCTCTCCCGAATCGAACCCACACGGATGCTATTCAAGATGAGTTCCCATCAAATCTTCACTACCGCATATGCCCCGGAGCAATTTGATGGAGCAGATATAAACCCCTCGACCTCCACCCCACAAACAATTTGATGGAGCAGGGATTTGAACCCTCGACCTCCATCCCACAATTGCTTGTGGTGGCGGGCTTACCACCTGGTTAATTATGCTATTC
The DNA here is from genome assembly GCA_016081115.2 of Rehmannia glutinosa. Classification (NCBI taxonomy): domain Eukaryota; kingdom Viridiplantae; phylum Streptophyta; class Magnoliopsida; order Lamiales; family Orobanchaceae; genus Rehmannia; species Rehmannia glutinosa. Next base: position 71,989,642 of record CM071925.1, on the reverse strand, counting down.
TGTAAATATAAGAGCTTTTTCTTAATGTCACTACTACCTATTTTTTGTTCTGGATGAGATCCTATTCCAAATGTTGTTTCATCTCTTATTTTACGATATGGATGATTATCAAGTTTATAAAATTTACCATGTTAATTTTGAAGTATAAATTGTGACTTTATAAGACAAAACGATAACGCAAGTTAACAAAACACGTGACAATCATCCCTATTTTTTTCTCAAAACGATAGAAAATTTATTGATAACTCAACTCAAAATTACAACCATTACTAATAGGCAAAAGAGCCTCATTTTACTACTAATTACAAGGAGGAATGCGAAACATTAAGAAAAACACTCCAACTGAGGAGACTAAACCACTTCCTATAATTGACTAGACACTCCTCAAGGGAGACTAAACCGCCGCATAACATTCCAACAAACACCGTATGAGCAACTATTACGCACTATAAGCCGATAAACTAACCCGCCTACGAACTTCGCCCTTTCAATCTAACAAAAAAAGACAACAAAAATAGAGAAAAATAAGAACACAAACAAGCAACCTAAAATCCAGAGACTAAAATAAGCACCAAAAACAGAAAATACAAGGAAAAAAAGATAAAAAACAAACCGAGAAAAAATTTGAAATCGGCCTCCCCCAAAAAAAAGCCATGCATTCTACCGCCTCCGCCACCCCCGCCATTCACAATGCCCACTCCTTTGAAAAACCGAAACACCACTTGCGATCTTACATATAATTAACATGTACTTATAGATCTTTGATTTTACTATCATATTATATATATAGGCAAAATTGCAATTTTAGACCAGTAGCTTTGGGGTGTTTGCATTTTTAGTCCTATTCGAATTTTTCGCGATTTGCAAAAATATCCTGTAACTTCAAATTTTTCGCGATTTTGGTCCTAAAATCGCCGAAAATTGTGGAATCAACCTAAAAGGCCACATGCACGGCACATGACCATATTTCCTACCAAACATGCTTATGTGACAATTATGTGGACCCATTTTGTTACTGCAGACCAAAATTGCAAATTTGCCATCTTTTTCTCAATTCTTATTTAATAAATTCAATTTAAAATTTAAATATTGTCAATGTAATAATTAATATATTTACAAAAATTCAATAATACAAAAATATTTTTCGTTATTAACTTTTTCTTGATTTTTTTGTCACGTAATTTAACGTTGGATTTTGATAAATAATTTATAATCATCATTAAATACTTTAGAAATAATACATGAATAATCTTTTTTTTTGGAAAAAACATGAATAATCTTTAATGTTACTTTAAAATATAATTAATTAAAAACCAAATCTTTTTAAGAATAATTAAATTGACAATTTGAAAATATTTGAATAGGAAATTTAGTTACGCTTTTTTTTCTTGTTAATTTAATTAACATTTAAACCATGACAAATTTATATTCATCATTAAATATTTTAGAAATAATACATGAATAATCTTTTTTTTTTTTGGAAAAAGTGAAAAATCTTCAATGTTACTTTAAAAATATAATTAATTAAAAACCAATTTTTTTGAGAATAATTAAATAGACAATTTAAAAATGTTTGAATAGGATTTTTAGTTACGATTTCTTTGATGTTATAATACTAATTTTTTTTTTTTTACTTATCTTTGTTTTTTTCTTTTTTTCTTTCTTTTATGTTTCTTTCTTCTCCATTTTTGTCTGGTTTGCTTCTCAAACTGAAAAAAGCCATCCGCCATCATCGCCGCTCAACCACGCGTCTATGTCCACCACCGAAGAGAATACAACTAGTCGAACTCGTCATGCTGAAAATCGATCGATCCATTTTCAATTAGTTTTAAAACCCTAATTTTGGGGTGTAAAAATTTACGAAAAATTCTAAAAACCCCAATTGACAAAAATCAAAATTTTACAAAGGGCGGTGGCGGGGCGAAAGGTTGGCGGTGGTGGGTGGTGGCGGCGTGCAATGACAAATCGAGCTTTGGTGGTAATGGTGGTAATGGCGACGGGCGGTGAAAGTGAAAAAAAAATAAAAATAATTAATTATAAACAAAAAGAAAAAGGAAATAAAAATTGAATAAAAATTATAAAATGATAATTTTATATTACTTTAGAAGTTGAAAATAATATTTTAATTGACATGGTATATTCATAGGTGACATGTAAGGGCCACATCAGAAACAAAAAATTCAATTAGGCCAACTCATTTCCATATAAGCATGTCTGGCCGGAAATATGGTCATGTGCCGTGCATGTGACTTTTTCCGGTTGATTCCACAATTTCCGGCGATTTTAGGACCAAATGCAACACCCCAAAGCTACAGGACTAAAATTGCAATTTTGCCTATATATATATTATATTTCAGATTCTGGTTGTTAGTGACACTCTATTAATTATTCTTTAATTCACATCACAACGAAGTTTTGGGACTCCTTAGAGAGTGGATCATCTTGAACTTGCTGGACTCATACTTCTGCAATGATTTTTATATATATTTAACACCACATTACACTTAACTCACATGGAATTGTAAACGACTATTATTACTGGTTTTACTTAAAGTTTCACTTGAACTCCTTTTATAAGAACATGTACTAGTTTATTCAACGATTTATGCTGGGAAACAATGCCATTAATTAATCCCTAGTGTGTTATTTCCTTAAAAATCAATTAATTTTCAAATGTAAACCTTAAATAGCACTAGATTAGGATAACAATAAGGCGAGACGAGCGCTAGATTGGACATACCTTCCCGTCCCCTGAATCCATCCCAAATACTATTTCCGTACTATTCTCCCACTTTGGGTATCCGGGATGGGGATTGAGAATCTTCGTTCGGAGGAGAACGGGGTCTCCATGGGAATCAAGTTCCCATTTTGTATTTTTAATTAAAAAATTTGTAAAACAAATTATTTAAAATAACATAAATCAATACATAAAAGAAATAATGAAAATACTTAAAATTATAAAAAACTTACAAATTTAGTTTTTAAAATTAATAAAATAAAATATTATAAATAGAATTAATAGAATAATTGATGAATCTAATATGCATATTCGGAAATCACCATTTCCGTCTCACTCCCAAATTAATTGGGGATTTTCTGTCCCATATTGCTCGAGACGGGAATGTTTCCACTTTCCATCCCTACGAGTACGAGAGTTATGTATGGATGCGTATATGCCTAGCGGCAAAGTGCGGGATACAGTGATGCACAGTGTGAAGGGGACAAGACTCCAACAACACCAATCATTGGCGTCCACAAAGCTGCAAATAGAGTCTCATTCTTAAGCAAAATTTCGTGTAATACATAATATATTGGGGGCCCAACTACGAAGGGACTGTCCTCTCGTATGGCCAATTATTGTACCACTGATTGAATGGTTTTTGGCTTTATTTTTGTCCCACAAGTCCTTTTCAGACCTGCCCACACCCTTTGCTCTTTTCTTCATAAAGGCCAATCCCATCTGTAAAGAGAGGAGGAAGGAGTGTTGAATTTTTTTGGTATATCCATGGTTTCTATATATATTAAAAGAATAATTACAAAAACCCTGATGTTGGGGCTAATTACAAAAATCTAAGAGAAGTTTTAAAATTACAAAGGTCTGATTGCGTTTTATATTTTTACCCCACCCGTTAGTTGGTCTGAGGAAATTTTTGAAATCAAACATCATGGGGTTTCTGTGATTTTGAAATTTTTCTGTAACTACCCCAGACCTCGGGTTTTTTTTTTTAGTTTTTTTTTTAATTATCCTTATATTAAAACAACAAATGAAGCATAAGGAATATATAATCCAAATTGGGTGGGTCAATTACAGAACATACAATACTTAAAATCAACATGACTAGAGAATATTTGAGGCCCAGGAAAACCAAATTATATCAGGAACTAGAAGCTACATGCAGGAACACAAATAAGATCAGAAAATGGTGTTAAAAAATCGAACATGATTTAAACACTTCAACACGGTTGTTTGATGAATGCCTCAAATGCTATGTAACCAGATCATGTTTGTAAACGCAAGTTACATGCGAAAATGTGCTATATAATCCAATTTCTCAAACTATTCAGCCATCATTTCCAATATTGAGCCATTGCATGTAATATATCTCGGGAAATATAAGCAAGTATATTAGGTTAAATGCTTAAGGGAAGGGGGAGAGATCGAGAAGGCTTCCACAGGAGAGGGTGCAAACTGCAAATGAAGGAAACAAGGGAACTTATCAGGATAGCATATTAAGCAACTAAATATATAAAGTGAGACCAATACTTTGATCAAAATGCAAGTTATGGCAGCACAATCAAAATAATGTAAAACTGCAGTTGCCAGTCGTAGGTTAGGAAATGAAGCAAGATAATATTTAACCTGATTATAAATATGTTTACAGTACAATAATGAGGTTAACAATGAAAAAAAAGATACTCCTAATTTATCCCTCAATATAATATTTAGATCCCACATTTTTCCTTACACTTAATTCTCAGTATTATGTCCTGGTTCTATGAGCACATTAATCATGTATAGTTGGTCTAATTAGTACTTCATTATGTTCTACTAAGGAAAATTGTGCAAACACAGAAATACCACCAGTTCAGTTGCAGATCAGGACCAACACTGTACTGTAAACATATTATAATCAGGTCCCCTGCTTTTTCTTGACATAAAGCCATCAAAGGCCTCCGAAATATCAAGCCTTTGCCCATATTCATCTAGGGTTTATTTACGTGTACGCTGCTTCTACTTTGGTCTATCTCCAAAGTCAAACCACGAAGGCCATTCAATGTATTTTTGGTTTCAACAGTTTATTATTAAGAGCTAATTATGAACCCTCTATAATAGTTACCTACCAACTCCTCTCCTCGAAGTTTGATTAGTTAAAAATCCAGATGAAAGGTCATGAATTCACTATTTCCCTAGCTTACAAATGATCAAATTATCAGTTATGAAAGCGATCAAATGATCACCTGCCCCCCAGATCTGTAGGTTTTATTTATATTTTTGAGGAAGGATGTATTCGTAATATATCTATAACTTTAAGTGTGCCTTTCTAATGCATTCATGATTAAATATTCTAAGAACTTCAAAGTATCTTAAATACATATTTACTTTTTGTTCCCCAATATGTGCGGAGTGTTTGAACCTTGGAATAGGTTCTTGATATTTAACTCCTCTCTCCCTCTCATCGGCTTCCTCTCTTTTCTGCATCCGGCATCCCTTCCCTTCCCTTGCCTAGACACTCTTCCCCCCCTCCCCCCCACTTCCTTTCCTCTTCCTATTGCAATCTCCGTCTCCCTCTTCTTGGCCGCCCAAATTTTCTCTCCGTTGCCACCCATCTCTATTCCTTATCTTCCATTTTTCCACCCTCCAGAATGTAATATCCAAAAAGAGAAAAGGAGGAACTGAGACAAAGAATAGACAATAAAAAAATCAAAGGAAAAGAAAATGAAAATATAGGTTTTTTATTGTAAAATTGAATCTAATAATTTCCAAAGGCACTTATCTTATTTATATTTCGATTCTACACCACTAGAGGTTCTTGAAAAAGTCATCTTTTTTGTTTATTTGGCAAATGCAGAAAAAGATTTTTTTTTAACGTTAGGGGACACTTGGTATACATGATAAACTTTAATGAAATACCTTTGCAATTATGCAGAGGGGAGGGGAGAGTTGGTAATTAAGAATTTCCAATAGGGGTTAGTGTAGTTAAACCTATTGTTAATATGCATACCTATCACTTGAAATAATATGCTAAGCAACCTTCATATTAAGTGCCCAAACTATCGCAATTAGTAAATATGCAATTTATTTCTAATAAGCCACGTCAAATATATGCTCAATTCGTAAGATATCTCTTTTCCAGTTTTCCTAATATTGCAAATTCATCCTACATTTTCAAATAAACATTTTCATATAAAGGTAGGTTTCTAGTAGTCTCAGAAACTTCCCTTTTCTCAAAAAGTAGAGGTTTGGGAATTTTTTTTTGACAAGGACTATGAATTTGAATAGATGACAAGTATGAGGGATGATGAGATTCTGATCATGTCATCAGCTAACTTAATTAAATATTTTTATACTTGAATTTAAGTTCAAATTTATAAACTTTTATTATTGTTTATTATTTCCGATTTACTGTAAAATTACTTAGTTACATATTAATAACTATGTAACTGATTATCAAAGATAGCATACAATTTATCTACATAAAGAAATAATATATCAACATGTTATTACTTATAATAACATATTCTATAACGGGTAAAAGTGGATAATCTATCAATATATTAAGTCACGGGTCAATGGGATCAGAATACCATTTTGAAATTGAATACATGTAAAGGGTAGAGTGTGTTACTGAATATTAATGTACCACAGAAAATAGTTAGAATAAAATTTTGGAATTGGTATCGTTTCTTAATTCTGCAGAATCATTTTCTTTACCTAAATTTTGTTAGACAAAGCAAATACAAGAATTTAAAATTGTATAATAAAATTCTTATTTTAGATGTCATTTCCTACCAACGAAAAGGGACCTTAATCTTTAGAGTGGAACAATATCTGGTATCCACAAGGTTCCTAAACGAAGATTGTCCTAAGTCTTGGTAAAGAATGTCGGTAATCTATGTTTCACCAAGGCAGGAAAGAGAATTTCTTTTTTGATCTAAATTGGTGATATGGTGGCAGTGACGGGATACAAAATGCATCTCCATCCCCACCACCACCAGAATGATGGAAGTAAGATAGTAATTGTAGGAGCTGGGGAAGAAGATGGGGGTGGTAACTGGTGACACATAGAAGCAAATGTAAAAGAAAACAAGATCTTAACTCCAGATTCATGCAGTAAAAAGGAAAGAACGAATGAACAGCATAACTGAAAAATGAAAAAGAAAGAACAGACAATGAAGAATATAGCTAAACAAGAAAAATAAATAACAGAAAACGAGGAAGATACCAACGAAGAAGAAAACAGGAATAACAGTGAAATTATTCTCAAACATCGGAACTACAGATAGTATGTCTCCGAAACATATCCAGTAGCGGCGGTCAAACACAACATGCAATGAAAGAAGTAATAAATGCATCATATCAGTAATGTTTTAAGAGTGTCTAGATGAAGTTTATGCCATTTGGTTAGTATGTGGTCACATCGTCAGACAGCTTCCTTTACAAATAACAGATATTATATTTGTCTTTCTTCTGGGAAAGAATAATTCGTTGTCAAAAGCATAATTATCAACATAATGTTTAAACTGTCAAATTGGCAAACATAAAACTAACAAGACTTCAATTACGCCCAAGAAATGAAAATCAAGTGCAGCATAATAAATAAAATTTACCATCTTTTATGGAAAACAGTCAGTTCAGTCTTCTCCTTCTAGATTCACGGGTGTCTCGACTATCTACATCTGAATTCCTCGGCATAACGCTTCTTCTTCAAGAGAATATGAAGGGGCCACGGGCAAACTGATCCCACTAGAAGTTCTCCTAGTCAGGATATGTACAGCAGAACCAGAAACGTCATTTGATTGGGAAGATGGGTTAACGGACAAGGCAGCATTGAGATCTGAAGTTGAATCTAGAGGCCGATCGTTAGATTGTAAGACAGTCCCAACAGCAACCGAAGAAGCCTGTGTATCATTTCGTGAAACACGGCTGCTAATAACCGTTTCCAGGTCCTCAACTAGCCTTTCTGCGCTACTCAAAGCAGACGAAGCGAAGAAAGAGAAGCAACATTTTCGGACAACACTCTTGAAACCTGATGGATCCTTACGCGCCACTATCTCCATTCTGGCCCTCCCGAGATGCCGTATCAAAATATATAATTCCATTGCTACCCTCTCGTTGTTGTGTTTGATCGCCCATCGCACCAATACTAGCCCTAATTCGCCTAAGTGCTTCATCAACAGGAACATGGGACAGATTACGAGTCACTTTCTGCTGCCTTACACTCTCAACTCTACGAGCTTTGGGCCTCGGAGGTATTTTTAAGCCATATTCCGTTTCGCACACACGCTCACTGCTTGCATTTCCATAAATTGGAACTACGGTGCTTTCAGAAACCTCTCCCTTACAAACTGGACATTCTTTAGAAGTCGAATCAACGTTGGACACCTGATAAAAGCAAGCCCAACAAAACAAGTGACCACAAGAAGTTAAGACGGGCTCTCTAGCCAGGTCCAAGCAAATATTACAATCATAAAAGCTCCCACCTTCTTTATTAGCCTTATTGACCTCAGAATCCACCCCAAGGCCTCTGCTACCAAATGGGAACTATCCCTTTACAACCTTTTCTCTTCTCCGCAGTCCTTTGTCTAATTCCCATGTTATTAATCCCATCACTATTTACATCAACCATCATTTCACTGGAAATATGACTAATTTCCGTAGAATTTCGCGCTTGGCGCCACCTCTGGCGGTGCCTTGGACGAGCACAAACAGCCTCGAGCAGTCGAATCCTCTCATCAATACTATATTGAGCAGTTTCTATGTCATTCAACAAAAACCCGACTCTTGCAACCGAGGGCAAAGGTGGGTCGGTGGGTTCTTGATTTAAATCAAGATCAGTGAGATTCACATCCATCAAATTATCATCACCCATCACGTGAAAAAAACCACCAATAAGATTCCTAAAACCCTCTTCAATCAACCACACAAATACCTCAAAAAACCCAGAACTTAAAAGAAAAATAAGGAAAAAGAAAAGAATTTCCGGCGCGGGTTTCAGAAACAAGAATAGGAATTTAACCTTTAATTAGCAAAATTAGGATCTTGAATAAAAAAACTAGGGATCGAAATCAAAGACAAGACAAGAAAAATATTCATGCATATAGTTCACTGAGACTTGAGGTTGCGAACCTGCATAACGCGATGAAATTGTTTCTCGTAGATAGTGATCATCCATGGATTCATTTTTTCCTTCCGGTAATTGATTTGATACCTACAGTTCGTAACTCATCATGTACGACATAAAGAAATTGAGCATTAAATTTGGATAATTCTTGAGATAGAGAGAACGAGAGAGATGGAGAGCAAGGAGTGGAGCGCGGAAGGGCAGAGGAGAGGAGCGAGCCAGGACTCTCGACTCATTTCTGTAATTCAGTAATTGGTTATCTTACAACGTCGTGTCGAGGCTTTCAAAAGAATTGAATGTGCTTTGGCTTAATTTTTTTCTTTTTTTGGAGGGGTAAATTCATAAATGGCCTTTTTACTAGGTCAAACAACAATTTTGGCTTTACTTATAGAAAACATACTTTTATGGCCTTTTTCATTAAAAAAGTCTAAAATACCCTTTCATACATTTTTAAAGCACAAAATTGACCTCATTCTTTATTGAAAAGAGAGATTAAAAACGACCACGGTCTTGTTTACACTACCAAGGTCGTTTCCTAAAAGACTCAAGTCGTTTTTAGATTTTAATAGTCTATTAAGTGGTATTCACCTTGTAAAAGGCACATAACTCCGTTAAATCATCATGTTTTAAGAGTTTAAATAGTTTGGTAACCACGATTCATTGAAAATGATTTACACTTGTTTGGTAACCATGATTCATTGAAGAGAGAAATAAAAAACGACCACGGTCTTTTTTACACTACCAAAGTCGTTTTCTAAACGACCCACTAATCCTTATGAAAATATTGTGAGATTAGATAATTAGTGAGATTGGGGAATTAATATTTTTAATTACACTTGAGAATGATTTACACTTGTTTGGTAACCATGTTTCATTGAAGAGAGAGACAAAAAACGACCACGGTCTTGTTTAAACTACCAAAGTCGTTTCCTAAACGACCCAAGTCGTTTATAAAATGACAAGGGTCGTTTTGAAATATTTGGGGTCATTTTTAGATTTTAATAGTCAATTAAGTGGTATCCATCTTCTAAAATGCATCTAACTCTATTAAATCATTACATTTTAAGAGTTTAAAGCGTTTCCTAATGCAAATTGCACATTTGATTTCAACACTCAAACACAACAAGAGATATCCAACTCTGTTTCAACATTCCGCATTATGAATCTATGATAACACTAATCCTTATGAAAATATTGTGAGATTGGATAATTAGTGAGATTGGGGAATTAATATGTTTAATTACACTTGAGAACGATTTACACTTGTTTGGTAACCATGATTCATTGAAGAGAAAGACAAAAAAACGACCACGGTCTTGTTTACACTACCAAAGTCGTTTCCTAAATGACTCAAGTCGTTTCCTAAATGACTCAAGTCGTTTCCTAAACGACCTAAGTCGTTTATAAAACAACAACGGTCGTTTTGAAACATTTAGGGTCATTTTTAGATTTTAATAGTCAATTAAGTGGTATTCACCTTCTAAAATGAATCTAACTCTATTAAATCATTACATTTTAAGAGTTTAAATAGTTTCCTAATGCAAATTGCACATTTTATTTCAACACTCAAACACAACAAGAGATATCCAACTCTGTTTCAACATTCCACATTATGAATCTATGATAACACTAATCCTTATGAAAATATTGTGAGATTGGATAATTAGTGAGATTGGGGAATTAATATGTTTAATTACACTTGAGAATGATTTACACTTGTTTGGTAACCATGATTCATTGAAGAGAGAGACAAAAAAAAAACGACCACGGTCTTGTTTAAACTACCAAAGTCGTTTCCTAAACGACCCAAGTCGTTTATAAAACGACAAGGGTCGTTTTGAAACATTTGGGGTCATTTTTAGATTTTAATAGTCAATTAAGTGGTATTCACCTTCTAAAATGAATCTAACTCTATTAAATCATTACATTTTAAGAGTTTAAATAGTTTCCTAATGCAAATTGCACATTTTATTTCAACACTCAAACACAACAAGAGATATCCAACTCTGTTTCAACATTCCACATTATGCATCTATGATAACACTAATCCTTATGAAAATATTGTGAGATTGGATAATTAGTGAGATTGGGGAATTAATATGTTTAATTACACTTGAGAATGATTTACACTTGTTTGGTAACCATGATTCATTGAAGAGAGAGACAAAAAACGACCACGGTCTTGTTTAAACTACCAAAGTCGTTTCTAAATGACCTGTCGTTTATAAAGGACAAGGGTGGTCGTTTTGAAACATTTGGGGTCATTTTTAGATTTTAATAGTCAATTAAGTGGTATCCACCTTCTAAAATGCATCTAACTCTATTAAATCATTACATTTTAAGAGTTTAAAGCGTTTCCTAATGCAAATTGCACATTTAATTTCAACACTCAAACGCAATAAGAGATATCCAACTATGTTTCAACATTCCGCATTATGAATCTATGATAACACTAATCGTTATGAAAATATAGTGAGATTGGATAATTAATGAGATTGGGGAATTAATATGTTTAATTACACTTGGGAATGATTTACACTTGTTTGGTAACCATGATTCATTGAAGAGAGAGACAAAAAAAAACGACTACGATCTTGTTTACACTACCAAAGTCGTTTATAAAACGACAAGGGTCGTTTTGAAACATTTGCGGTCATTTTTAGATTTTAATAGTCAATTAAGTGGTATTCATCTTCTAAAATGCATATAACTCTATTGAATTATTATATTTTAAGTCATGTACAAAATAAACCTAGTTATTTTCTACACGACCCTAGTTGTTTTGTACACGACCATGGTCGTTTTTTGGGTCTTTTATGTAAAATACATTTTGTAAAAAACAAAACGACTTGAGTCTTTTATAAACGACTACAGTTGTTTCCAAAACGACTAGAGTTGTTTACAAAACAACTAGAGTTGTTTTTTGTCATAATTTAAACTGTATTAAACAAAAAACGACTCGGTCGTTTATAAACAACTAGAGTCGTTTATGCCGAAATCTTTACCAAAATCATATATTCGCACCCAAATTAATTTAAAAGCTTTCCCCATGGCTATTAGAAGAAAAAATTACATAAGAATAAAATTTAAACATGAACTAATAAACTTACAAAAAAATACATTGTGTTAAAAAAACGACTTCAACCTTTTATAAACAACTACAGTTGTTTCCAAAACGACTCTAGTCGTTTACAAAACAACTCTAGTTGTTTACAAAACGACTAGAGTCGTTGTTGGTATTTTAAACTATAAAAAACTAGTGTGTAAACGATCCCAACCATTTAGTAAACGACCGGTCTTGAGTCGATTGAACAAAAAATGACTCGAGTCGCTTATAAAACAACCGAGTCGTTTATGCGCGAATCTTCATCAAAACTATATATTTGCAACCAAATTAATTCAAAAGCTTTCCCCCATGGCTATTAGAACAAGAAAAACACAAAATAATGATAATAAATCAATTAATACATGGTTCCATTTTCACGTCAAAAACAAGCGATTTTGGTTGAGAAAACCCTAAAACTTGATAAAAGAACAACTATGGATGATGAACTTCGGCTTCTTACAAATTTCCGGTCGATTCAACTTGTTTTCCCGTTGTTTTGACAAGAAAATTCGAAATTTTGAAGATGGTGGAGACCAACGGTCTATTTGGGAGAGAAAGGGATAGAGAGAAATTTTAAGAAAGGTAATGAAATTTTCTTTTTTTTTTTTTAATATGACTTAAGAAGTCAAGGCCAAAATTGTATTAAAGTCGGGTCACCCGGCCATACTTGACTATTCCCACTTTTTTGGAAAAGGGAATGAATACCCAACTTTTCAAACTCAAATGCCCCATGTAATGCTCTTTCCGAAAAATGCCAACACCGGTACAAATTGGATAAATATACGCTCTGCAGCGTATTGGACCATTCCTCCTCCAAAATCACTTGCGCCACGATCTCTCGATCACAATAGAATTCTCTCATCCCAACAAATAACGAACAAATGTAAGAAACATAGAGATTGCGGGGAAAAATTCAAACTTCGATCAATAGGAAGAAGAAGACCAAACCAGGTAACAACAACACGATCTGTTTATCTTAATCTGAGAAAACCTTGTTTCGATCGGTTTCATGATTTTACAAATAGAAATTTAGAATTCAATATGTATTAGATGAAATTGACATTGAATCGAACCACGAATTTTGCATGATAATTCCAACAACCTTGATGATCTTGAGCTTCAAAATGCTTATTTTATTCGAATTATGATCCAATATTCTACAAACTTCTCGTGATTATCTACAAATAAATCGTGTGAATCAGAAAAATCTGAATGCAATACATTACATAATTGTTTCACATATGTTTCTTTCTTGTTTCACAATTATTTCCATTGGCAATGCTTCGCCTAATACAACACATGGCTTCTTGTCGTACATGAAATATTGCTTCATACGTGTTTCATTTATGTTTCTTATATGTTTCACTTAGCCAACTTTTCATTGAATTCCACAGTTGCATGGAGAAAATTCCAGCTGTCGTATACCACAATGGACAATGGGAAGAAAATAGAGAGTATACAAACTTTGAGATAACAGGAATACTTATTCCAATGGACTGCACATTCAGCACACTAAAGGAAATTTTGGAACAACAAATTCAATTCAAAAAAGATGTAGAAGCTATGCAGATTAAATACAAATTGACAGAGACTCAGCCACCATTGAAGATTGAAAATGATTACAATCTCAAATTCTACCTAGAAGTGAAAAGCAAAGAAACGGACTGGATGAGGTTTCCTTTATGCATAGACATAGTTTTGATCTCAGAATGCCAGTATCTTTCAAAATCAAAGGAGCCAAGCCTACAAGTAACAACACAGCAAAATGCAACGGAAGGAACATGCAGCATGTCAGTAGAGAGCTCCCTGATGGAAAACATGGGCCAAAATGCGATTGACTACATCGACTACGCAAACCTAATCAGTAGAAATGTAGTCGGAGAAGAAACAACAGAAATTCAAGAAAGTACATGTGGTGAAGAACAATTCTAAAAGGGAGATGTCTACAACACCAAGGAAGAATTGATCAAACATATCAGTTGTTATGCTTTGAAACATCATTTCCAATATAAGGTGAAGAAGTCGTGCAAAAAGCAATACTACATAAAGTGTCTCGATGAAAATTGCAATTGACATTTGAAAGCCTCATCCACATCAGGGACGACAAGATTCGTAGTAAGAAAACACGAAACAACACACACTCGTTCGCTGGATAAGAGGATGAACGACAATAGGCACGCCACTACAAAAATAGTTGGGGACCTTATCAAATCAAAGTACCTCAACAACACCAAAAGATTCTACACACCAACAGATATAATTAGAGACATGAAAGATGAGCATAGAATAAGTCTCGACTACAAAAAGGCGTGGAGATCAAAAGAGAAAGCACTAGAAATAATAAGGGAAGGCCGGATGGGTCTTATCGAAACATTCGGCTTACTTGTACATGTTGGAGGAAATGAATCCTGGATCGATCACCAAATAGTAAGAAAGGAGGATGACACGTTCCTTCTTTGTTCATGGCTATCAATGCATCAATAAAAGGATGGAGGCATTGCAGGCTGTAATTGTTGTTGACGATACATTCCCGAAAGCAAGCTATGGGGGGATTTTGTTGTCCGCTGCACACATGATAGGAATGAGAGCATTTTCCCATTGACTTTTGCGGAGTGGATTCTCGAGAATGATGGGAGCTGGGTGTTTTTTCACAAAGATAAGACAAACCTTTGGTCTCGAGAAGGGATGTGCATAGTCTCGCATGGACACACGTGAGTATCGAAACAACAATAAATGAGGTATAAAATGTAAATATTTCCTTATATGATGTTTCACTTTTGTTTCATATATATTTCTTTCATGTTTCACATATACTTTCAAAAACATTCCCCTTTACAAATTTCTTACAAATATATTATTTTAACGATCAGGTATATCTTGAGGTATATCATGGGTTGTGCACGTATCATCTACTAAACAATTTTAAGGCAAACTTCAAAAGAAAAATAGTAAAATACGAGATCCATTCATACCAAAGAAAAAAAACATATACGAATGAAGAGTTCGAAAAACAAATGTCCGAACTTGACGGAGAAAACAACGAATTAGACCTTATTTGTCCATCATCGCTACGATAAATGGACACGACTCCACCGTCGGACCAAACGATACTTTGTCATGACTTCAAACATTGCGTAATCATCAATGCAATGATTGTAGCCGAGAGAGACCTCGAAACATCTTTGCTCGAATACATGAGATCTCTAGTTCAAGATTGGGCGTGCGGACATCGGATTGAAGCAAGATCAAAATTCACAAGGATGACAAAAAGAGTCAAGAGTATATGGGGAAAAACTACACCATTTCACTAAATTTAAGGGTAATTTAATGCAAACTTTCCGCACATGGTCCATGTTTCATAAATGTTTCTTATATGTTTCATTTATGTTTCAATTGAAGCGATCAAATGATTGTATCTTCAAAGTCACGAAGTGAAAAACATTTGTTGTGGACTGGAAAAAGGACTCGCACATGCAACAAGTTTCAAATGGATGAAATTCCTTGCCCATAGCGGTACTAAAAGATTTAATTGCAAATCCGCACTAATATCGCTCGGATACTACATGAAGGAAACAATGGAAGCGGCTTATTTGGAAACAAGTGTATCCAATACCACATGAAGATACCTGGATCCCGCCCGATGAAATCAAAACAATGAAGACTCTATCACGGAGGGCAAGGCAAAATCGGAAGGCCAAAGAAAAGAAGACACAAGGTAGCTTGGGAAAAAAGAGCAAAAACCAAATGTGGAAGATGTGGGGATCTTGGTCATAATAGAAAAACATGTAGGAATCAAACAAAAACAAAATAGGATTCATAATAGAATATTATTATTACGAATATACGTGTAATTGATACACATTCAACATATAGAAAATCATAAGCAAATTGTTTCAATGTTGTTTCAAATATGTTTCTTGCAATAAGATGACAAAAGAAATGTCTGTTTCGAATGTGTTTCAGATATGTTTATATTACACAATGAAACCATTTACCAATAGAGACTATAAGAAACGTAAAACAAAACGCACAATATTTTTGAATACCAAAGTAATCAACAACAAAAGATTAGCTGAAAAAAATCACAAAACTAATTTCAAATTGTCCAAAAACATACTACCCACAACATCTAATCGTGAATCGAAACATCCAATAACAATCCAAATCATCCAAGGAAAGTTATTATAATTACCAAATATTCCATACTATTAAAAGTACCAAACTGAAGACAAATTTGTTCATCTCATTACACCAATTATCAATATTTTCGTAACACAACTCCTTAGAATCGTTAGGGAGTGGAGGAAGAATTTCAATGCCACTGTCGTCCTCGTCGCCATTTTGTTGCTTCAGCTTCGCGTGATTGTAGAGAAAATGACTAAACCTTTCCCCGCTCATTCTCTACGCTGTGCCTCAAAGATCCATTTCATCGGGCAACAAAATACTCCACGTAACAGAAACAAAAATGCCACAAGTTACTACAAAAAGAAATGAAAAATGGACAATGGACAACAAAAACAACAAAAAGAAGAAATAATGGAAAATACATAGAAAAAACTTACTTCTTGATCCGCAAAGGAATGTCTTTCACAACAACGACTTTCATAGCAGAATATGAATCACTGATTAATAGGCATACTCACTAAGAACAACATTGGGATAGACACATAAAAGGCTACCAAGGACAGGGGAACCTAGGAAGGAGAGAGCTATAAGCTTTCACACTCAACATCAACTTTAAGAGAATCATCCATTTTCGATGAATTGTATAGATTGATAGTTCTCTCCTTCACTCTCAACCGCCCCATTACCCAATGTTCCATATCAATGCAATGTATGGGGAACAAGATATGATCAACTTTAGACCATGGCCGCCACACGCTATATCATAACCCATGATATAGTCCACAACTGTATATTGACATTGATCATGGACATATCAAAATGTTTCATTATCCTTTTGTTCACTTGGCAAAATTTCTTATAAATACTTTGGATGCACCAAAATATCAAATCGCTTGTCGTGAATGTTACAACACTATGCCCATATAGGAACTTCTTCCTCAAATAGTAGAAAAGGACATCAATATCTTTGCAAGATGAACACAAAACACAATAAAAAAGCGAAGGAATGATGCAAAAACAACATGGACAATAATAACTACGAAGAAGCCAAGTACTCATCAACATAATATAGGTTGTGAAACCCGACTTGGACGTCACTTCGTAGACACCAAGTTTCAAAGAAGGCTCAATTTTGTCATTTTCCTCCGAATAACGATTCGATCGAAAGAGAGTATCAAATAAAAACAAAAAAAAAAAACAAATGAATCACAAATTTGTAAACATTTATGTAATTGTTTCATATATGTTTCAAATCACAATTGTTTCGATAATTATGAATTACAAATATGAAAATAAAAGGTGTATACCCTTGAGAATCAAACCCTTCCGCAAGCCAGTCGTTCAACCCATCCGACAGAGCCCTTATCCCAGGACCTTCACACATATTTTCATCAAGTGGACATCCTCCCTTCACCAAGGCTATTGAAACTTTTTCGCCAAAGATCCACATCCGCATCTTTGTCCCCGCCTTCTTCCAATCCACCTCCACCACATCCGCAGTTCAAGACCTTCAAATGACATCATCGGCGGAAGACTCAAAGTTAGTGGTGAATGGAGTTCTCACCGCAACTGACGGTTTCAAACCCTCTTATAGAAAGAGACAGATTTGAGGAGACACCAATTGGACTTTTCGAGCACCAAACAAAAAAAAAAAAAAAAAGGAATAAAATAACAAAGAGCAAACATAATTCAAAAACAATAAAATAACAAAACTATAATATAAACACACTTTCCCAAAGTGCAACTTGACTTGCACTCGCTCAATATATCATCAATTTGAGAAGGGGTGAGATTGTCAAGTTCCCGAGAACTAAGAAATTTGTTCTCCTCACCACCTTCCTTGTTCGATTCATCAACCACCTTCTCCATATAATCACCACCGTCCCTTGCTTGATTCCTCAACCACATTCTCCATCTCAACACGGTCCTTGCTTGATTCATCAGTCACCTTCTCCATCTCACCACCGTCCTTCCTTGATTCATCAACCATCTTTTTCATGCTCTCTTCCAAACTCACCAGGCCACTAGCTGCAACTCCCTCCCCAACACTCAGACTAGCTTCACCAGTATCATCATTTTTTTTCTCAAAAACAACGGCAGAAACCTACTTAGCACGACCACCAACATTACCCAAATCCATAGGCATAGCATTCCCAGCTTCCCCAACGGGAACATCCACATTCCCGTCATCAACATCATCCTCTCCATCTTTTTTCTTATCTGAATCTTCCTCAGAACCTGAACCTAATGACATGCCATTAGATTTGGTTTCACTCTTAGACTCAGATTCATCAACCTGCTCCTCTTCCTCGACACCACCACGAACCTACATGAAAAACAACAACCATGTGATGAAAAGAAACAACAAAGAAACAAACACAAAAGAAACACAAAGGAAAATCTAGAAAGATAACAAAACAAATACTTACAATTAAAACAAAAAAAAAATATGAGAACCTCCAGTTTCCTCTTAATATCGGCCAACTTAGAGAAAACAATTGCAAATTGTTCTTCCAAGAATTTTGTAGTGGAAATCTTAAAAACCTCAAAATCCTTAGAAAACAACTGTCGATTCCTAGCAATATCATCAACGATATACTTCGACCCACTATCAACATCGGCCTCCTTGCGCTTCAACTTTCCAACGACAAAATCACCATCAAACGGGCTGAAGGTGTACTTTGATTTATCATAAAATGTATGAATGCACAACTGCACAAGTTCATCCTCAGTAAGCCACAAATTCTTCACCCCAACTGAAATAAGAAAAAATAAAATAAAAGTCAGGAACAATAAAGAAACAGTTCTGAAACATAATTGAAATAAAACAGCAAGAAAAAAATAGTAAAATCATATTTCTTGTTCAACAGACCGATTGAAGATCTTTATCTCCAAGTCTTCGGCCCTCACTTTGTTGTCTTTTTTCCTGGACTTTGAACAAGTCCATTCAAAATCCTCGGGATCTCACAATCAACCCGAGCACAAAACTTCCCGTTCACCTCTGGGCAACACTCGTAGAACCAAATCTGGAAAGCCAACGGAAATCCTTGAATTCTATAAAATTTTGTACGTTTTCCACCAAGATTCTCTTCAACTTGAAGTTTGTTTCTGTACAAGATTTGTTGCCTCAGCGCACGCATAGTAACATCAAACAACTCCCTCCCCCATGGATATGTGTCAAACACATTCATATCCTTGTCCACAATCTCAAAAAATGACATCTCAACCGAGCTACCCGTAGAAGTAAAAAGAAAAAAATGGAGAAAATACAGTAAAGCCAATTTCAGGGCATCCAGATCCTCATCACCCAGACACGCATTAAAAAACATTCGTCAATCGACTGCCTATTGAACTTGCTTCTGCTAACAAAATACTTTTGAAATATAACAGAGCTACGAACATCCATCGACAACGAAGGCCTATCACCAACACAATTAAGATCGGTCACAATAGCAAACTCCTCCACCCCAAACCTCAATAACTTTCCACCCACAGACACAACAATTTCGTCCTTCTTCGAGTGGACGACTTGACGTTTTAACAACGAATAGACAAGCTAATTCTGGAAATCAACCTCTTTCATGTCCAAGAAATATCCAAAACATGTATTCTTGAATGCCTCAAGTTGGGTGTCAGTTAAAATTTTCTTTATATTTTTAATAACATCAAAGGAGAAGACAATATTTACTCGAACAAGAAACTCACCAGGGTCAAGAACATACTTGAAACCCTAGAAACAATAATGAAACAAACAGAAACACAAAAGAAACACAACATCAACAACCACTTCAACTAAAATACATAAAAGAACATATGAAACATAACAGAAACAAATAAGAAACAACATCGAAACAAAAAAAAATACAAATCAAAATATAACAATAACAATGAATACACAAAACTCATACCTCAGCAACATCCGTTTCTTCAAAAGAAACCTTCTTCTTTCCTGACTTTAACACCAACATTCGATTTCACGCTTTGAATGGCGATTTAACATCTAGAACCGCTTCTTCCTCAACAATATTTTCTACTTTCCTCTTCTTAGAAACCATTGAACCAGCAACACCCTTTTGAAATTTCCTCTTTTTCGATGAATCTGCTGTTTCCTTCGAAGAACTTCTCAATATTCTTTTATGAGGAGAGTTTTTAGGATCCATTAAAACAACTACCGAAACCAGATGTTTCAAAGAAGTTAAACCTACAGAGAACGTGATGGACCTCGAAGGATTGAAACTGAAAAAGGGTGAGGAACGTGGCCACGATCAACTGTAGGAATCGCAAAAAAAAATACGCGCCAATCCGATATGTGATATTCAGTAATAATGTGCTTTACCCTAGCTTTGGAACGTAAGAAAGAGATGAAAGTGGGTAAAAAACTGAAGAGGTAAGGACCGGGTGGGTATATTTGTCATGTCTTATGACCGGGTGGGGTATATTTATCATGGGGTGGTATTTTTGTTATTTTTCAAAATAAAGGGTATTTTGTGTAATTTCCTCATTTTTTTTGGGTGGCATTATTCACACCCTCAAAATTGATTAATACACCCACTTTCATATAATTGCAAAAATATCATTCACTTAAAAGACTATATTATCCTTACAAGAAGTTCTAAATACACTCACATCATTCACCCACATTCTTCTTCTTCTTGAGGAAAGTTGAATTTTTACAATTTTTTTTTGTATAAACCTTAGATTTTTCCAACGCCCAAATTGTTGAAGCTACGGACAATAAAATATTCATATCCCCAAATAATGAATGTATATTCTTAGTTTATAGCATAAAATATGTTATTTCTCAAAATCTCGGTGTTGGGAAATTTATTGTTTAGATTTTGATGAATGCCATGTAAAACTTTTTATAAACTAGGAAGTTGGCACCCCATTTTTTGTTGTAAACTCGCATTGTAACAAATAGGGCTGGTCAAGCCGTTAAGTCACTATGCCTAAACATGCAAGAAGACAAATGGAGACTAGAAGGAAGACTCATTGCCGCAAGACAATTTGAGTATGGCAAAGAAGAGAAGACGGGAACTCGATCAAGGTGCAATCGAGTAAAGTATCACCAAATCAACTCAAGATAGCCAAGTCTCAAGTTGAAGTGACGGAAGAGTCATCCAATGATTGAAAGTCGACTCTAAGTCACCTGGGAAAGCAAGGAAATGCGAATCAAGTTGAGATAATCAAAGAGATCCATTGCACAAAAATCAAGAGAATTACTTAAACAAGTAATACCTCCATGCTACCTTTCTCGAAGTGCTCACCCCGAGAAGCGTGCAAGGGGAATGAACCAATGGGAAGCACTACACCGTGTCAGAACTCTGAAAAGCTGAAGAACAATTCATACGAGGAAGTGGCAATTCCAAGGACTGCAACAAGACAAGCCAACGACCACAAGTGACTTTCAAAAATAAGCCTATCTCTTCAACGGGCAGATTTTTGAAAGATCACTATAAAAGGCTGAGGAATGACTCGAGAAAAGAAGACCTTGATTACCTTGAACCACGAACATTCAAGCCAACATTTGAACATGAATCGAAATATTCTCAAAGATCATTCAAGATTAATTCTCAAGCCTACACTACGAAGGAAATCAATCCAACACTCACCTGTGAAGGAAAGATAACTTCAATCAGTTGAAGAGGAAACTTTTGAAGAAAATGGGTCTACATTCCGCGGAGGATTGTAGGAAGGTTCAAGGTCGAACCAGTCTCGAGTTTTTGGAGGGCTTCGTGATCAAATCCAAAAAGCTTGAGCAAGTGAGTCAGTAGTAATGCAAGCGCAAAATTGCCTGTGAAGAAGTTGAGTCGTCGAGAAGCCACCAAGTGACCAAGGCATCTCGGATCGAGTCCCAAAGGATCAAGTCACCAGTGTGATCAAGACTTGTATCCTGGATGTTACCACTTTGTATACTTGATCAATACTTAGTGGATTCCTCCGGAGTTGGAGAAGAGAGGAGTAGAAGAATTACCCCATCTTCGAACCTCTATAAAATCTTATCGTGTCATTTACATTTCAGCACTTTAATTCCTGCATCTTATTTGTTTAACTCTGCTGATAAATTTGCTATCCACTTGATAATCCCTAAGTACTAAAACCAAGTATTAAATCTTTACTAAATCAATTTTAAGGGTGTAAAGTCTTCCAACGAAAACAAAATCTGCTTGAGCTAATTGGTCTTAACAAATGAGTTATTCTATCAACAACTCGGTCAGTCTTGAGTGACTAACTCTACTGATTAACTAAATTGGCTATCCACCAAGGACTCAGCTGTGTAGTATCAACTCTGAACTTTAAAAAGGACTAAATCGAAAAGTTGGTAAGGTTTATTCAACCCCCCTTCTAAACCTTACACTCACACCCCTTGGGACCTACAAGTGGTATCGGGCGGTTGGTTCATTGAGCCTTCCGCATCGGTTCTTGAACTAGATCTCCAAATTTTTCAAAGTTTGTTTTAGTACTTAAGTTTTCAAAACTCTTTTTTTTTTTATCAAAAGTTATTATCATGGAAGCAAATTTGACACGTATCCCTATGTTCACAATTGAAGAATTTGATGATTGGAAAATTCGTATGCGAGCTCATCTATCAAAGATTACATGATGAGATGTGGATAGTGATAGAGGATGGGCCACTACAAATTTTAAAAGTGAACACAAACAGAAGAAGAGCTGCAATTTGAAGAGAAGAGATGTCGCTCATAGACCAGCTATGGTTGAAAAACCTAGAGTTGAATGGACAAATGATGACAGAAAAAAAGATACAACCGGACAATGTGGCCAAGGATATTCTTTACAAAACCTTGACAAAGCCATGTTCAATAAAGTCAAATCATGCAAAACGACTAAAGAAATGCAGGACAAGCTAACATTGATTTGTGAAGGCTCGTGAGCAAATCAAGGAAAATAAATTATCGATGGCTGTACAAAAATTTGAGAATTTCAAAATGATCGCAGGAGAGAACCTGGATCAACTAGATGCTCGGTTCACGAAATTACCAACGAGCTATCTCGCTTCTTGTAAAAGAATATACACGAAGAAATGTGTATGAAGATCCTAAAAAGTCTCCCAAAATGAATGGGAAATGAAGGTCATGGCACTAAGACATTCCATGGACCTATCAAAGACATCCAACCATGAGCTATTCTCGGATCTCAAAGCCTACAAATTTGAGTGAGAAGAAAAGACCGAAGAAGAGACAAATTGTACCCAAAACAAATTTGCTCTAATTGTTAAGGATGGCAAGAAAGCCGAGGTCAAAGAAGTCATTGACCCGGAGGAAATAGCCCCGATGGTTAAAAGGTTCAACAAGTTCTTCAATAAGAACTACAAGAGAGGCAAGGGCGAATCCTCCAGAAGACACTCACTCCCTCCAAGTCAAAGGAAGATAGGCCAACCAAGAGAACAAATCATCAAAAAGTGAATATCAAAGGGCGACAATCTAAGAATGGAAAGAGCTGATCAAAAGGTTGAATATCTATCTTTGGAACCGTAGGCAACCGGTCACTATGCCATTGATTGCCCGTATCCTATAGTCAACAAATACAGAATGAAGAAGAAAGAAAAGTCTTGAGAGAAAGAAGACAAGAAAAGAAAAGGCAATCTTTGGCCGCAGAGATCTTTGAGATAGCCAAGTCAAGAGACATAGCCGACTCGAGAGAGTAGTGAAGCCGACTACTCAAGTGACTCACGAAGAAGAAGCCTTGATCCTGTCTAATGGCCAAGAACAAGACCAACCCGACCAAGAAGATGAGGTACACTCGACTCATCACACTCATTCTAGTGATAGTGATCGTGACACACACACTTCATCACCCACTCGATCTTTATGATTCATTAGGCAAAATAATGAAAGATTTTGAACACATTAAATCCTCACACACACTACTAAATGAGGAAAACAACCTACTCAAGAGCAAAACTCACACAAAATGACTAAGGAGCCGAGTACTCTAAGTCAAATAGTCGATGAGAATAAAAGTTTAAAGGCTGAAAATGCCAAGCTAATAGCGAGAAATAGCCGCCATAGAAAAGAGGAGAATGACCTCAAAAATGTATTGCCTCATTCACTAAAGCATCTAAGTCATTGGATGATCTTATCATGAGCCAAAGAGAATGTGGAGACAAGACAGGCTTAGGATTTAATTCCTCTCGTGCTATGTCAAGCTCAAAAGTGATTTTGGAAAAAGGATCTTCAAGCAATGAAGTATCTCAAAAATCCAAAACTCCAAATGGTGCACACACATCTATTCCAAAGCACAATTACAAGCAAACTGGCATTGGTTATAAAGGAAAAGGAAAACAACCATTGAGTGTCTTTGAGAGGACAAATGAGAAGAAATTCACCAGTTCCTCAAAGAAACTCCAAACAGAAATACTCAGTAAAGAAGAAACAGAGCTACCAAAAACCCTTAAGTTCTATAAAAGAAACACATTTGATGGGAATGGTAGAAAATATCCAAGCCAAGCGATTGGAATGATGTAAACTATCATCAAAGACCTATGGAATATAAGCCCAAATGGCAAAGGCCTAGAACTCAAAAAAGGCCATTCCAAAGGTATAAGAGCTTTCATCAAAGACACATATGCACCTAGGCACTACACTCGAGAGACATCACAATTACCCAAAGAAGCAATTGCTAAAACACATATACATGCATACAGACAAAAAAGATAGATGGCAACCCCCCTTAGAGCCAAATCATCCGGCTATAGGTTGGTTGGATCATCTTACAATACTAACCCCTCGGACCCGATAAGTATGGGTACCTAAAACTTAATTTCCTTGTTTGCGGGTTCAAGGAGCAAATTGAGTGCCAAGGAACCTGGTACATGGATAGTGGTCGTTTCCGGACATATGACGAAAAACAAGAAAAATCTGTCAAAAATTCAAGGAAGTTAAAGGAGCAAAAGTCATATTTGGAGGAAATGAAGCTCCAGGAGAAATAAAAGGCATTGGATCCATCAAGAAAAATGGATTAGAAATCACAGATGTTGCATATGTTGAAGGACTCAATTTCAATCAATGCTGAGTATTAACCAACTCGCGGACAAGGGTTATAATGTTGGATTTAACATGGGTATATGCCAAATCAAGGATACAAAATCAAGTGAAGTTGTGTTGCAAGGATGCGGAAAAAAGAACATGTATATCGTGGATTGGTCAACAAAGAACACCAAGCACCTGAATGTTAGCAAAGAGCACAAAATCAATCAAGTTGGTCAGGGCACAAGAAGCCGAGTCACCCGAATTTCAAAACAATTAACAATCTTGCCAAAAGCAATCTTGTGAAAGGACTTCCGACTCGATATACAAAAAGGAGAGTATATGTGACGCATGTCGAAGGAAAACAAATCAAATCATCATTCAAAGAAAAGGCATGTCTATCTTCAACAAGGATATTGCATCTGCTACATATGGATCTATTTGGTCCAAATTGAACCACTAGCATAAGTGGGAAGAAATATACCTTGGTGGTAGTAGATGACTACTCAAGATATACATGGACAATATTCATGTGTAAGAAGAAAAGAAACTCTACGTAAACTACCACAAATGATGAAGAGGATTCAAAATGAGAAGAGCCAAACCATTATCAAAATAAGATCGTATGCAGGAACCGAGTTTGTCAATGGTATAATAACTCGCATTGTATTGAAAATGGCATTGGTCATGAATTATCTGCAGCAAGGACTCCACAATGAAATGGAGTCGCAGAAAGAAAGAATAGAACTCTCAAAGAAGCGAAGGACCTTGTTGGCGACAGGGCTACCTAAAAGATTTTGTCTTTGAAGCAATAAACACAACATGCTACACTCAAAATAGATGCATGATAAATAGACAAATGACAAAGACTCCCTATGAGATTTGGACAGGAGAAAACCAAATGTTGCATATTTTAAAATATTTGGATGTAAATGCTTCATCCATAACAATGGCAAAGATAATCTAAAGGCTTTTGATGCTAAAGTCGATGAAGGTATCTTCTTGGGATACTCACCGAAAGCAAAGCCTACAGAGTACTCAACAAGAGGACTATGGTTGCGGAAGAATCCATTCATGTGGTATTCGATGAGCCAAATATAAATGGAGAAGACATTGAAGAGTCACCGATATAGTCAATCATCCAAACCATGCGAAAAGTCCCTATCTTTGAAGCCGGCTGAAATTATAAACTCGAGATGAAGATGAGATAGTTGAATCTCAAAAACAATGGAAAATCTGCAGCTAAGTGATAACGAGAGAGCTGATCAAAGCAACACACCGCAAGACGACCAATCCAAACAACTTACTTCAACTCGATATAAGATGGCCGAGAGACCATCCACCGAACTTGTCATTGGAGATATAAGAGAAGGTGTCAAAACAAGATCCGAGAACTCAACAAGAAGCCATGTTCACATGCTTTATCTCACAAATAGAGCCTAAAGATGTGTCACAAGCATTGGATGACACACATTGGATTCAAGCTATGCAAGAAGAGTCAATCGGTTTGAAAGAAATAAAGTATGGGAGTTAGTTCAAAGACCCACCCATCAAAATGTTATTGGCACTAAATGGGTGTTCGGAACAAGATGAACGAGGAAGGTTCTATGGTAAGAAACAAAGCAAGATTAGTAGCCAAAGGATATTGCCAAGAAGAAGGATAGATTTTGATGAAACATTTGCCCTCGTTGCAAGATTGGAAGCTATTAGGATGTTTCTTGCCTATGCACTCACAAGAATTTTATTGTATATCGATGGATGTAAAAAGTGCATTCCTAAATGGTTTTTTGGAAGAAGAAGTGTATGTTGAACAACCTCCGTGGATTTGAGCGTAAGACTTTTGGAGATAAGGTATACAAACTCAAGAAAGCTCTATATGGATTAAAACAGGCACCCGAGCATGGTATGATACTTTGTCACAATTCCTAACGAGAATGGATTCACAAAAGGAAAAGTGGATAGAACACTCTTCGTAATTCAAGACAGAAGAGCATATTGCTTGTTCAAATATATGTGGATGACATCATTTTTGGATCCACAAACAAAGAACTCGTGTGAAAAATTTTCAAACCTCATGCAAAGCAAATTCGAAATGAGCATGATGGGAGAGCCGACATTCTTCCTTGACTCCAAGTGAAACAAACAAGGATGGAACCTTCATAAGTCAAATAAAATACACCGAGATTTAATGAAGAAATTTGGTATGGAAGAGAAGTCTTCCGTGAAAATACCAATGAATACATCAATAAAAATGGACGTGGATGCGGATGGCAAGCCTAGATCAAACAAGATACATGACACTTATTGGATCATTGCTTTATCTCACAAAGAAGCAGCGACATCACCTTTCTTTGTAGAGTGTATGTGCAAGATTTCAATCGCTCCAAAAGAGAGCCATATGATCGCAGCCTAAGAGGATCTTGAGATATTTGAAAGGAAACCAAGAAGTTAGCTTATGGTATCCAAAGGAAGGTGGATTCAAGCTAATTGGCTATTCGCTACTGATTATCTTTGGATGCATTTTTGACAGAAGAGCACCTCAGGTACATGTCAAATGCTTGAAACAAAGCAATTTCTGGTTTAGCAAAAAGCAAAATTCAATAGCCACCTCTACAAAATTGGTCAATACATAGTCTGCTGGCAAACAAGTTGCCCAAATCCTATGGATGAGACAAAGAAAGAGACTATGAAATTGAAGAAAAGAAAATTCCAATCATGTGTGATAACACAAGTGCAATTGCAATCACTCAAAATCCTGTGTTGCACTCAAGAACGAAGCATATCAATGTCGATATATCACTTCATAAGAGATCATGTTGAAAAGAAAGACATCACCTTGAATATATTTCAACCGATAAACAAGTTATGACATATTCACAAAACCATTATGTGAGTCAAGATTTGAAGAACTCAAGCATGAGTTAGGGTTAATTGAGATGAGCCGACACTGTAAGACTCAAAGAAAGGCAATGAAACACAAAAGGGAAAAAGGGTCAATTCTCAAAATCGCTAAATGAATCGGGTGCAGACGAAAAGTCACTATACCGAATTAGTCGATAGCCGAGTCATTATGAGAACTGAGAGAAGAAGAGTTAAATCGGCTAAGGGATAAGTTTGAGTCATTTATGAGCAAAGTGACAAAAACGCAAATCGTTTTTACTAAGCGGGAATGTTTTTAAGAATGACGTCGGCATAATGATGATGTGTACAGGCAAAAGCCGCACACCAAGCTTATGATTGGATATAAATGCTTTGCCGCATTAAATTCGAGACATTAAATGCTAATCGGCGTGCAAAATCTAAGTCGTTGATTTTGATCACTTTTCAAAAACCACCCGCACGCCCTTTCAAAACCATACTTAAACCATTTTCGTCCGCTTTCTCTCACATATTACCAAAACTGTTCATTTCTCTCTCGAAAAAGGCAAAACTCTCTCAAAACCCTATCAATCTTCAAATCAACTTCTAAGTTTCTTTTCGTGAAATACTGAAAAATGGCATCAACTTATGATTTCGTCAAGCTAGGGAAGCAAATCCACACTGGGTCTACTGTGGATTTCGAGGGAATGGTCAAACAGGGGTCCGATGACGCCCTCATAAAGAAGATTGCTGAAAAGCTCGAAAAGTCCGGGCTAAAACCATTTCTGACGATGGAGCTCCCGATGACCTATGTGGAAGAGGTCGCTCAGTTCTACGTGAACGCTGAAATTCACGATGAGGGGATCAAATCCTCTGTTCACGGGAAGGAGTTCATCATCTCTGCCAAAGATTTGGCAGAACACTGCTCATTACCGGCGGAAGGAGCACCAGAAATCAATGAAGCTGATGTAGACTTGGCTGCTGCTTGGAAGGAAGTAGCCAAGACCGACTATGCTGATAAGATAGTCTACACAACCAACAAGAGGTTGCTGAAGGAGGACTACCACAAACTGTTGGACATAGTTGCCAAATGCATAGACATCAAATTTGGCAGCTTTGACCAACTATCCAAAGCAAAATTGATCGTCATGGCTGCGATCATTGAAGAAAAGCAAGTAAACTGGGCTGAGTTTGTCTACAGCAGACTCTGCCAGAATGTAGGGAACAAATCCTTCAAGGAGAATGGAGCATTTGGAGGATCCCTGGGATACGGCCTGGTGATTGGCCGGCTGATGGAGGTAAAAGGAGTCCCTCTTCGACATGGAAAGGCGTTCCATGTAAACAAGAGGATGTTCAGATCAAACCTCTCTGGCGCACAGAAGAGAGCCTACGCCAAGAGAGCTGATACAAGTGAGGGGGAATCAGAAGTCCAAGTGGCTACGATAATCTAGAGGGGGTGAATAGATTATCTCCATCTTTTCGATTTCGCCCTCTTTTTCGAACCGAATGCTCAAAGATAATAATAAAGGTGCGGAATGTAAACAACACACGTCGATTTATAGAGGTTCAACCCACCTAGGGCCTAATCCTCTACCACCCCAGTATATCCGGGATGGATTTCAAAAAGAAAAAGATTTTATTAATTTATCACAAATTAATACAACACCAACTACAACAACACCTAGAAGAGCACCACACTCTTCTTCAACACCACCTTTGAGATTACCACAATCTCACTTGAAGATTACCACAATCTCCAACGGCACCTTGTGAAGATTACCACAATCTTCAACCTTGAAGAATACCAAATTCTTCAACACCTCAACAAGAAGATTACCACAATCTTCTCACACCTAACACCTAGATCACCCAAGTGTGTTCTTACCACAAGAACACTCACAAGGATATCTTGTGTTGAATGATAACCCAAAAATTCAAGATTACAACTCGATAATGAATAATACAATTGAGTGCAAGTGTAATCAAGAATAGCCTAGACCTCAAGAATGTGAAAGTGAATAGCTAGGCAAATTACAACAAGAAATAAGACAATGTAAGAACAAGTGTATTCTTGAGTGTATCTTGTTGTGTTGTAGTTTTCTCTCTTATTGTTGTGCTTCAAAACTTCCTCTATTTATAGGAGATGATTGATACTTGATAGGCTCCTCTTGGAATCTGATTTCTACAAAAAATTGCAATTAAAAACAAGATTATAGCTGTTAGAAATCAATTCCACAATTTAAGGAAAAGTTGTCTGCTGCACAACGATTAGAATTTTGCTGTCAAACTTAAGGGCGACCGGTCGCGCACAAATAGACGTTTGAAAATGAGAAAACACATTTACACAGGGCGACCGGTCGACGGGGTCCGACCGGTCGACCCACCCCATGCGCAGCCGGTCGAGTAAGACCAAAAATGAGTCGAAGCTCTGTTTGAAATTGCTCCTGTGCACCGGTCACCCCGGCCGACCGATCGACGCACCTGCAGTTCTATAGGGCGACCGGTTGCCCTGACCATTTTCTCGCAAACATGAAATTTTCTGTTTTTCTCAACTTTCAGTACGGGTTGCCCTATACGGCGACCGGTTGACCTCAAAACAAAAGTGTCATCCAATTTTATATCGAAAATAAACTTCAAGAAATACTCCAAAAATAGTGAAAACATTTTAGACCGATCGGGAGTATTAGGACAACATTTAGAAACATTGTTTTGGTGTAAAAATACATTAACAAAAATCATTAAAAGTGTTGTCCAATTTTGTCAAAAATAAAACTTGAAGAAATACTCCTAAAATATTAAAACCATTTTAAATCATTTAGGAGTATTTGGACAACCTTTAAAACCATTGTTTTGGTGTAAAATCAAAATCATCAAAATCATGATAAAACCATTTATCAAACAGAATCACCGACCACAAGATACAATCGTTTCCTCTCCACCAAAGAAGAAAAGTCGCCCTGCAGCTACTAAGAGAATCACGCCCGCAAAAAAGAAAACCAAATCGCTCCTCGCCCGCACTGGAAGTCACACCGCCCGCTGCCCGTGTCTCCCCCCAAGAAGAGCGGGCCGAGAAGGAATCTCAAATACCTTCTCCGGCCATCAAAAAGAGGAGAACCGATAAGCCAAGACGGCCACCTCACCGAGAAAAACAACAAAGATCGGCCCGCCGCCCAAGACTTAGAAGAAACTCTCTCCGAACCAAATCCCTCACAAACTAGGAGAAGAAGAAGAAGAATCTTCAAGCGTTCGAACTTGAGAAACCGGCCGAGAGTCGCCACTTAAAAAAGATACGGAGATCGCTGGAGAAGTAGAGTCTCCGAAATTATTGATGAAACAAAATCTCTGGCGATCAGCAGAGGCAAACTGAAGACCCAGTTGTAGTTCGAACAACTGAGACACAAGAAGTAGCTGAGAAATCTAACTCGCCTGTTGACAGGATCGTATCCCCTCCTGCAACAGACGCAGCTGACAGAATGGAGCACCAGAGCTTGCTACCTTCTATCCCTGAGAATGAGGGACAGCAAGAAGAAGCTGATAGAGATGATGATGTGATGATCCTATCCCCACCTTATCCAGACATCCAAAATCGTCAATGAGAGTGGAGGAAGTGGAAGTTAAGTCGATCCAGGAAACAGTTCCAACGGCCGAGTTTATCGAAAAAAGAAGAGGAATCGATGAATTTTCTTGGAGTGATCACCGTGATCCAAACACTGGATGAAGAAAAATCGCATGTATATCTTGCGATCTTCAAGGACAAGGAGAAGGAGAGACAGTAGAGGAAGCCGAGGCACGTGAAAAGGCCAAAGATCTCGCCTATCACCGCACCCTACGAACATACACATCCTCTCCTCGACGTCCCATCGAGAAAGCGATGAGGATCTGGACCTGTTGCTTCCACGAAGAGTTGCAAATGCAGCAAGCAATGAACGAATCCAGAGTCCTACATGAACAAAAAATGATGGAGGGACCAGGAGAGTCCTCCAAAACACACCGAGATAGACCCAATGGGAGTGGTGCGGATATTGCCACCGTTGTTGTTCTTTGCCACCACTTCCCACCACTCGGAAGAAGGAATTAAGGAAATGGCGATCAAACCGGGTTAGTGGGGACCCCAGGTTGAGCCAACCCCTAATGAAGGTGTCTTACCACCGCCCCAACTACTGAACACTCGAGAAACAACCGGGAGTTTGGAGACGAGTGACCCCATTCCAAGTCACTCTACTGGTGCGCCACCGAGGGGGAAACTCCTCCACCGCAGCAAGGTCGGAGGATGTTTGCGGATGACTCCACAACGAATCTAGGAGGCGAAGTGGAGAAGGAACAAACACAAAGTACACAACAAGTTGTCATCAACGGCTCGCATACGCTTGAGACTGTCTCACCGAGGTGCCAACCGCTCTCGAAGGCTAATGACGCCGATGCGATGCAAACGAGGCACGAAAGGAACAACCATGGGAGTTAACACTGGTGTCTGAAAGTGCAATCCATGGGGTTGAGACTCCAATGGATGCCACCGCGAGAAGACCCTAAGACAAATGACACTGCCGAAAGGGATGTCCAGTGCCTTGCTTTGCATTGACACCGCAGGAGGTAATGAAGGCCAACGGGAGGTTGAGACTTCCCGGGGTAAAGAAGTCAAGTACAAAACATCCCTCCCGCTATAATTGATCCATCCGAAAAGGAGATAAGCGCGCTTCACGATTCCCGTGACAACCCCGATGTAACCTTTCCGGGATCGAGAAGATGATGAAGTCGAGTCATCCCCCGTGGATCGATCCAAAAGACTCACTAAGGATGTTCCAACCACGAGCAAGTCCGACCTCAAGACTACTCGTCAAACTTTCAATTTTGATGATGAGCCACCCATGGAAATCTCATCATCGTCCGATGACGCTCGATAAGGTCGAGGACCACCAACTCAATTGGAAAACCACCGAGACCGACGGGTCGTTGAGACATACCGAGGCTCCGAAGTCGGGTCAACTTCACAATGACCCACCAAACAGAGTTCATCGCGCAGCTCCCAAGCCGCAGCAGTTCGACTCCACAAGGAACTTCACGCCGCACCACTCATCATTGAACAAATCCCGGTGGCCCGTGATGATTCATTCGTAGAATCATTTCCATTCTCTCCGGAGGTACCCGACCTCCCCGAAGAGTCGAAAGATATCTCGCGTGCTTCCACGCACGCATCCTCGCATTCCATCGACACCATCGCTCCAACCGACTATGATTTTGACGCCGCTTGGCCGTCACCGCAATGTATGAACAACTGTTCGGGAGGTGTTCAAAGCATTATTTGCTCAAATTGAACGGATGGAGAGGCATCGCCTCGATGGACATGAGATTGATAACAGAGATGCTACCCTTACCGCCGACTTAAGAGGCATAATAGTCGAATCGTGAGTGGTGGCAACAAAGAAGAAACAATGCGCATGGAACAAGCTAGATATTTCGTAACATTGTTCAACAAACTGCTGGTATGGCGAAATGAGAATGCCGATGCAAAGATAAAGCCGAGAGAACACATTGAGCACTTGCATGAATCTCACATTGCCGAGATCAAGTCCGCTGCTGCGAGCAAAATAAGAATGAGCTCCTGCGTATGGAAGACCACATGGATCGAAAATTCAGCCTTCTCATGGCCGAGATGAAGTTGCTTAAAGTCAATCCAACGCTACTCGCTCGAGTTTAGGCAAAGATATTCCGCAGCACTTCGAAGCGAGAACTCGACTATCGCCAGACTCGACTTTCTCGCTTGCTAGTATGTTTCCAGTGTTCCTCTCTCCTTTGATGATTCCAAAAAGGGGAAGAGGAATACCTTAAAGCGCCAAGAGATCGGACGTTGAGAAGGAGGCAACAAACAGAAAGGAAAGAAAATTGAGGAGGTCTCAAGAGCAAAGAAAGGAAAGTCTATTGAGGGGGAAGGATCGAGATGTCACCCTAATGATTGCACAAACCCCCAACAAGGTCTTGTCACAAATGATATTATCGCAAAGAAACTCCCAAATGACTCGCCACCTCAACACTCTGCCGTGTCTATGGTCGAAAAGAGAAAGACATTGAAGCGAGGATGGATGGAGAAGTGGAAAGAAGGATGAATGCCCGAGTTATGAATATTTTGAAACAACATGGAGGCATTCCGGTAAGAGACAGAGACACTTATGCCATCTCAAATGCCTAACCGAGCCAAGATCGCTTGATGAATTTAAAACGCTTGCATCCAAGGATACTTCGCAAACATGTCCATGGCTCAAGCCTCGGGACTTGTACTAGGAAAAGGGTCTCACGTTATGTGAAGAAGGCCGACAGCAAAGCAGACTACCGGTAGTCACTCGCCGTCACTCCGCTAGTCACTCACCGGGAAGGAAGAAGACCCCAGACAATACACGCCTGAGAGGAAGAGGTAGAGAAAGAAGCAAAGGTGGTGGAGGAAGAGGTTTCGCACCTAGGCCTCTCGCCCAAAACATTGAGTACATAGATCCGGCAAGAAAGGAGGGATCTCACAATGGGTCTTGACCAAGTAGCGAATCTGCAAGTGGCTAAGAACAATGCCGAGTATGTGAAAAGAATTAAAGAAGAAAACAAAAGACAAACTCAGCTATGGGAGGAAAGACAAGAGAGACTAAGAAGAGATGAAGTGCCCTAAGGCATATGAAAAGAAGAAAGAAGAAGTAATCAAGTTGAGAAAAAGAGAAGAAGACCAAAGATGACAGAATCAAGAAGATGAAAGAAGGAGGCATCGAAGGAGATGAAGTGTTGTTGTCCACCCTTTCATGTATTTTACTATGTAAATACATACTATGTAAGTCTTCCGTAATAAATCAGAAATTCTCTATTTTTGCGTAGATATAGATGTTGCAATCGATACACCTTGTAAACATTGTGTAAAAGTACAAGAATGTTATGATCAATAATAGAATTGATTCTACGCATACATTCTCTCAAATACACTATTTGTATGTATCTATGCTATTTACATTTTGAATGTTTTAAGTTTTGGCATCATCAAAAAGGGGAAATTGTTGGGAAATTTATTGTTTAGATTTTGATGAATGCCATGTAAAACTTAAACTAGGAAGTTGGCACCCCATTTTTTGTTGTAAACCGCATTGTAACAAATAGGGCTGGTCAAGCCGAGTTAAGTCACTATGCCTAAACATGCAAGAAGACAACTGAGACTAGAAGGAAGACTCCGCTGCAAGACAAATGAGTATGGCAAAAGAAGAGAAGACGGAAACTCGACTCAAGGTGAAGGTGAGTAAGTAAAGTCGCCAAATCAACTCAAGATAGCCAAGTCTCAAGTTGAAGTGACAAAGAGTCATCCAATGATTGAAAGTCGACTCTAAGTCACCTGGGGAAAGCAAGGAAATGCAACAAGTTGAGATAATCGAAAGAGATCCATTGCACAAAAATCAAGAGAATTACTTAAACAAGTAATACCTCCATGCTACCTTTCTCGAAGTGCTCACCCCCGAGCGTGCAAGGGGAATGAACCAATGGGAAGCACTACACCGTGTCGAACTCAAAAGTCAAGAACAATTCATACGAGGAAGTGGCAATTCCAAGGACTCGCAACAAGACAAGCCAACGACCACAAGTGACTTTCAAAAAATAAGCCTATCTCTTCAACGGGCGTGATTTTTGAAAGATCACTATAAAAGGCCGAGAAATGACTCTGAGAAGAAGACCTTGATTACCTCGAACCATGAACATTCAAGCCAACATTTGAATCAGAATCGAAATATTCTCAAAGATCATTCAAGATTAATTCTCAAGCCTACACTACGAAGGAAATCAATCCAACACTCACCGTGAAGGAAAGATAACTTCAATCGATTGAAGAGGAAACTTTTGAAGAAAATGGGTCTACATTCCGCGGAAGATTGTAGGAAGGTTCAAGGTCGAACCGCTCGAGTTTTTGGAGGGCTTCGTGATCAAATCCAAAAAGCTTGAGCAAGTGAGATGTAGTAGCAAGGCAAATGTCCTGTGAAGAAGTTCGAGTCGTTTGCGAGAAGCCACCGCGTGACCAAGGCATCTCCAGATCGAGTCCCAAAGGATCAAGTCACCGTGTGATCAAGACTTGTATCCGGATCTGTTACCACTTTGTATAATGATCAATACTTAGTGGATTCCTCCAGGAGTTGGAGAAGAGAGGAGTAGAAGAATTACCCCATCTTCGAACCTCTATAAAATCTTATCGTGTCATTTACATTTCAACACTTTAATTTCTCGTGATCTTATTTGTTTAACTCACGATAAATTTGCTATCCACTTGATAATCCCTAAGTACTAAAACCAAGTATTAAATCTTTACTAAATCAATTTTAAGGGTGTAAAGTCTTCCAATAAAACAAAATCATAGCTTGAGCTAATTCACCTTAACAAATGAGTTATTCTATCAACAAATTTCAATCGAGTCAGTCTGTGAGTGACTAAACTCTACCGATTAACTAAATTGGCTATCCACCAAGGACTCAAATTGTGTAGTATCAACTCAACTTTAAAAAGGACTAAATCGAAAAGTTGGTAAGGTTTATTCAACCCCCCTTCTAAACCTTACACTCACACCTCTTGGGACCTACACTCGGTTGAAAAATATTGTTGCATAGTAGCAGCAAGACACTTGGCATGATCACGCACTATGACAAAAATCCATCGTGCCATCGCGCCATGTGACACAATAGCAAATAATCCATCGTGCCATCGTGCCATGTGGCATGATGGCAAAAACCCCATCGTGTCATCGTGCCACCTAGGGTTTTTTATGCAAGTGATGGGGATCTATTTAGACCGACCCATTTACATGGGCTTAATGAAAACCTAAGATGGTAAAGCCCAAGTCTATAAATCCGAGCTCTAGGAGGGGATTAGGCAGACCTCTCAGGGCTGGGCCGACCTTCGGATATAAAGGCTTGAACTCTAAGGCTTATGATTGGGCTGGAGGTGATGGTTTGGCAAAGCCCGAGCTCTAGGCCTAGTAGGCCAACGTCAATGGGCTGGGCCCCAACCAAGGAACAAACTTAAGGGCCTGTCAACATAAGTGGATTGGGCTCTTAGATGGACCAACTTAAGGGCCTACCGACCTAAGTGGGTTAGGCTCTTGGATGTACCAACTTAAGGGCCTACCGATTTATTAAGCCTGAGAGGTGTGCGGCCCAATACGAACGATTAACCTAGGCCTGTGTGTTAATTAGGGTTTTAGCGTGACTTGATACGTACGCAACCCTAATTGCCAAACCTATAAATAGAGCACAAAAAAGGTACGCCTCTAGTTAGAATTTCAATACACATACTTCATATATACTGTTCTATTTCCCATATTCTCTCTCTAGAGTGATCCTGACTTGAGCGTCAGAGTGGGTACACCAAAAACCCTTCCACCATCCTTCTAACGGTGGTTTTGCAGTCTCAGTCAATCTCGTGATCGTAGCTTGGTTTTATCGGACGGCATGCTTTCTTAGACTCACCAATTGGCACTGCTCGGGGAAACTTTGAGTTTTAAGATGTAAGTTCAGGGGTAGATATGGAGGATGTCACCATGTAATCTGGGGGATGATCTGGATGAAGTTCCAATTGAGACGCCTGAAGTGGTGACCGGGGAGCGCGCGTACGCCGCATGCACCAGGTGTTGGAGTTGATGCCCTCCTCCTAGGGTGGCTGGAGTCGCCGATCATGTGATGGGTGGAGGTGGTTTGGGGTCTGGTTTCTTCCAGCAGATATCTTTCTTCATTAAGGCCACTGTGGAAGAGACCGTGAGTAGCCGAATGAGAGAATTTGTTCGGCCTGCGGAGGCAGCGCAGACTGGTCCGATGCATGATAGGAGGCCTCCCCCAGCTGGGGGGGGCAGGGGCGAAAGAGCCAGTGTTGGAGGAGAGAGTGCCTCCGCGGCCTTTACTCAAACAACCACAGAGACAGATCCGGACTGGAGCGAGAAGATGTTGATATGCATAGGGAGGTGAGAGAGCTAAAGAAGAAGGTGTCTGGAAGTGGCTCGGGCCGATCAAGGAAGGGTACTCCATTTTTAGAGGAGATTATGGTGATGAACCCCTCCTCGTATCGGGGCGTTGAGTTTTGAGTATGATAGCACCACCGACCCGGATCACATGTGATGCTTTGAGAATGCGGCATGCTCCACAGTTCTCCGACGGGGTGACGTGGCTTTGGTGTTTTTCGACCACACCGACTAAGTCGCACATCAATGGTTTAGCCGCTTGTTGCCGAATTCAATCAGAGTTTTGACAAATTGATTCTATGTTCTTGCACCATTTACACTGTAGGAGGTACCAGAAACCCTACCGACCTTATTCAACATCAAGCAAAGAGATGACGAGGGGCTGATGAGCTACATTTAAAGGTTTACGGAGGCGAAGCGGAGGTGCCCTCACGACTCAAGATATATTGGCTAATGCTCTTGCCCAAGGTTTAAAGGATGGGGATTTCTTTGAGTCCCTAGTGATAGAGCCATCGCGCACATTCGACGAGCTCCTGGCAAGGGCCGAAAAATACATCAACCTGGAGGAGGCTAGGAAAATGAAGCGTGAAGAGGAGGATAAAAGAAAGAAGAGGAAGGATGATAGGGATGAAAGAGCTCCCAGTAAGAAGCCTAGCCTCCCTAAGTCTGACCTTGGGGGAGGGTGAGGAAGACTCTAGGTACGAGAAGTATACACCTCGGTGCCTTCATGGGGGACGTTTTCATGGAAATTGAGCGCCATCCGATATGAGGTGGCCGAAAACTTATCCGAGATGCCCGTAGAAAGGAGAAGTGCAAAGAATTTTGTAGGTTCTACAATGAGTATGGGCACACTACGGATCAGTGCACCCATTTGAAAGATGAGAAATAAAGGTTGATCCAGGCGGGTTATCTGAAGGAGTTTGTATATGTGGATAAGAGAAGGTCTAAGAGTAACTATCGGAGGGGTCAAAATAATTACCAGCAGAGGCAGGAGCCTGAGAAGAGAGCAGATGAGGAAAGGGATCTCTCTCCGATGCCGCCACGAAAGGGGTGATTCTAATGGTGATAGGGGGTCCGTCTGGCGGAGATTCACGATGGGCCAGGAAGAGCTATGTTAGGGCTTCTGCTGCTCAGCGTGCTCATGAATAGATGAGAGTGGAGCAGGTGTCTGTGGGACCAAACATTCAATTTGGGCGAAGGACAATCGGGGGCATTGTGACTTCACATAGCGATGCCCTTATTATCACAAAGAACCATAGCAAACTATGACGTCCACAGAGTTTTTGTTGATACAGGTAGTTCCGCCGACATAATTTTCTTTGAGTGCTATAGATAGATGGATTTGTAGGTGGAGTTGGAGATGGTGGATACTTCACTAGTTGGTTTTGCTGGAGGTTCGATCCAATCATTGGGGATGGTTACTTTACCCATCTCTCCGGGCAAAAACCGATCAGAAGATTAGGATGATGCGATTCCTAGTGGTGGATGCACCGTCATCATATAATAAAATGATTGGGAGACCTTCCCTTAATCTTTTCCAGGCTGTTATTTCGGTGTATCACTTGAAGATCATATTCTTGGTGGATGATGAGGTTGGAGAAGTTGAGGGAGATCAGTACATGGTGAGGAAGTCGTACGTAAAGAGTCTCCAGATGGCAGAGAGGGGAGTAACTCATGATGACGGTAAGGGCAAAGAGAAGCTCATCAAGTTAGATGAGGATCCGATTGAGCACGTAATGCCAAATGAAGAATTACTAACCATAGAGTTTGTCCCAGGCGACCCTAGCAAAATTGTCAAAATCGGAAGCTGTCTTAGAGAAGATTTGAGGGCGGAGCTGATT
Organism: Rehmannia glutinosa; assembly: GCA_016081115.2. Taxonomy (NCBI): domain Eukaryota; kingdom Viridiplantae; phylum Streptophyta; class Magnoliopsida; order Lamiales; family Orobanchaceae; genus Rehmannia; species Rehmannia glutinosa. The sequence continues at coordinate 71,949,926 of CM071925.1, read as the reverse complement.
GAGTTTCCCAGGAGGAATGTGGATGTGTTTGCGTGGTCGGCAAAGGAGTTGATTGGTATTGATCATAGCATAGCAGAACACAAAGCTGATCATAAACCCCTCGTATAAACCTCGTGATACAAAAGAAGAGAAATTTTGGTTCTAAGAAGGATGCGATCGTGCGACTAAGGTACAGAAGTTGCTGGAGGCGGGGCATGTTCATGAGATACAATTCCCAGAGTGGTTGTCCAATGCAGTACTGGTTCCAAAAACTCAGGATGATTGGAGGATGTGCATAGATTTCCAAGATTTGAATAAGGCGTGCCCGAAGAACTATTACCCATTGCCGCGGATAGATCAACTTGTTGACTCCACTTCGGATGTGAGTTTCTCAAGATAATGGATGCTTCGTAGGGTACCATCGATCGACTAGTAGAGGAGGACCAGGACCGCGGGTAAGTTTCATTACTTCTTTTGGTACCTCTTGTTATGTAGTCATGCCTTTTGGTTTGAAGAATGCGGGGCAACCTATTAGATGTTGGTAGATAAAATGTTCCAAATCAACTAGGGAGAAATATGGAGGTGTATGTTGATGATATCTTTGGTGAAGAGTGTAAAAGCTGAGAGTCATACTAGAGACTTAGCGTAAACTTTCGATACATTGAGGAAATATGATGAAACCGAACCCAAAGAAGTGCGCATTTGGAGTCGTCGAGTAAATTTCTAAGTTACATGGTAATCGAGAAAGGGATTGAGGCGAACCTCGAGAAGGTGAGAGCAATTAGAGAAATGGCTCCACCTCGGGATGTGCAAGAGCTTGACAAGAAAGTTAGCCGCTTTGAACATGTTTATCTCTCGCTTAGCGGAGCGAAGTTTGCCATTTTTCAAAGTATTAAGGAAGTCTAAGAAATTTGCTTGGGATGAGGAATGACAAGCGGCGTTTGAAGAGTTGAAGGATTATTTGGCCAAGTTATCCTTATTGACTAAGCCAATTCCAGGAGCCCTTGTATTTATACATTTCAATGGGAGAGCAAGGGATTAGTACGGTGTTTCTAACAGAGGAGGGATCGGTACAAAAGCCGATGTACTATGTTAGCAAAGTGTTGAGAAATGCGGAGCTCAGATATGCTGAAATTGAGAAGGCTGGACTAGCACTTGTAACAACGGCAAGAAGGCTAAGGCCTTATTTTATTTTGCATACAATTGTTGTGCGGACTAATTTCCCTTTGAAGGCAGTGTTGAGTAAACCGGAGGTTGCGGGTAGGCCGTGAAATGGGCTATTGAGCTCTGAATATGAGATAGAGTTCCGGAGCGAGAACGACAATTAAGGCGCAGCCTTAGCGGATTTTGTTTAAGAATTGATAAAAGCCCCAAGTGAGAGAAGGGCATGGATTTTGTTTGTTGATGGCTTGGTGGCTAGTTCAGATGTGGAGCCGGATCGTGTTGATAAGTCCAGAAGGGGTGTAAAGTGACTTTGCGGTGAGATTGGATTACAAGCTCTCCAACAATGAAGCTGAGTACGAGGCTTTTATTCGAGGAATTCGAATGGCCACAAAAATGGGAGCAACGAGCATACTGATCCATCTGGACTTGCAATTGGTCTATAAGCAAGTGGTGGAAGAGTTTGAGGTCCGGGAAGAGAGGATGAATAAATATGTAGAAGCATACAAGGCATTGGAGAAGATGATAGAAAAAGTGCAGATCTGTCAAATATCTAGGGAAGAAAATGCCAGGGCAGACTTTTTGGCAAAGATAGCCAGTTCGACTGAGTGTGCTCCGGAGAGGCATATCACTTTGTTCGAAGCAAAGGTTTCTGCTCTGAACCTTGAGGTCGGGGCGTTGGAGGAAGAAGATGATTGGAGAGTTCCTATCATAGCATATTTGAAGGAGGGTACACTCCTGAGGGACAGAAAAGAGGCCTCTCGGGTAAAAATTCGAGCAACTCATTTTTGTATGATTGGAGAAAAGTTGTATAAGAGGGGCTTTGGGATGCCGTTCTTTGAGGTGTTTATTGACCCGACATTGTTGGGTTATATAAATAATACAACACAACACATATTGGCCCGGCATGGTGAGTTATACAACAATAACAATGCAACACATATTGGCCCGGACATGGTGTGAGTTATACAACAATAACAACACAACACATATTGTCCCCCCGACATGGTGTGAGGTATAGAACAATACGGCGCAACACATATTGGCCCGACATGGTGTGAGTTATACAACAATAACAAAGATGCAACACATATTGGCCCCGACATGGTGTGAGTTATAGAACAATACGGCGCAACACATATTGGCCCCGACATGGTGTGAGTTATACAACAATACGACGCAACACATATTGGCCTCGACATGGTGTGAGTTATACAACAATACGACGCAACACATATTGGCCCCGACATGGTGTCATAACTTATAAAACAATACGGCACAACACACGTCCCATGGCCGACGGCCGGGATCAGCCTTGGCAAAATAGAAGGAGAATATGTGTTGAGGGAGATACACGAGGGTTGTTGTGGAAACCATATGGGAGCCAAGATTTTGATTAGGAAGGTGTTGAGAGAGGGATATTTCTGGCCATATCTGAAGAGCGAAGCCCAAATATTGGTGAAGGCTTGTGAAAATGTTAAGTGCATGCGCCGCTCATACCTTTTCCTGCCGAGGAGTTGATGACCATGAGTTCGGCTTGTCCCTTTGAAAAATGAGGGATTGATATTATAGGACCGTTCCTTCGCAATGGGGCAATGAAAATTCCTTTTGGTTACGATAGATTACTTTAGTAAGTGGGTCAGGGCTCTAGCAAAAATAACTAAAGATGCGATGATGAAATTCATTTGGCGTAATATTATGTGCCGATTTGGGGTGTCGGGGTCCTTGTTTCGGATAATGGAACGCATTCGATGGGGCTAGCATCAAGGCTTGGTGCGAGGAGATGAAAAATAATCAAAGATTTCACATTAGTAGCTCATCCGCAAGCTAATGGGCAAGTGGAGGTGACTAACAGAATCTTGGTGCAACGCTCGTAACTAGGTTGGAAAGAGCCGGGGAGCCTCAGGGTGCGAGAATTGAGCTCGTGTTGAGGGCTTATCGAACAAACCCAAAGGAAGCCATGGGGAGAGTCCTTTAGTTTGGTTTATGGGATGGACACAAAGGTGATCGGGCAGAGATCGGTATGGAGACCCATAGAATCCGGACATTTGAGGGGAAAGAGAATGAGGTATTAGCACGTGAAGCTCGATTTGATCAATGAAAAAAAGGAGATGGCTTTTTTACATATGGAAAGGACAAGAGAGCAAATCGTATGGCATACAATAGTAAAGTGATGAAAAGGAATTTTCAAGTGGGAGATCTAGTTCGAGGAGGTCACCGATGCAAGTAAGAACAAGGGAAAATTGGACCCGAATGGAAGGGCCCACTGGGTAATCAAAGTTTTGGGTGGAGAATCTTACGAGTTAGAAGAGTTGAATGGGTAGAAGTTACCACGGGCATGGAATGTTAGCAACTTGAAAAAATACTATCCATAGAAATTTATATGTTGATGTATGGAATGATGCAATTTCCTCTTTCTTGAATTCAATGAAAAACAATCGCTTGTCTAAAACATCTCTGTTGGTAATCGTCACAAGTGTTGGAGCTCGGCCCAAACACTCAAAACACCTCGGGCGCGATGGCTCGGAGGGCAAGTCAAGCTTGAGCTTAGATAACTTGTCCACAAAATTGAAAAAGAAAAATGACCAAGTGTTTGGAGCTTGGTCCGAGCCAACACTCCAAACACCTCGGGCGCAATGGCCCCGGAGGGCAAGTCAAGCTTCGGGCTTGGATAACTCGTCCTCAAAATTGAAAAGAAAAATAACCAAGTATTTGGAGCTCGACTCAAGACAACACTCCAAATACCTCGGGCGCATTGCCCAAATGGCAAGTCAAGCTCGAGCTTGGATAACTTGTCCTCAAAATTGAAAAGAAAAATGACCAAGTGTTTGGAGCTCGGCTCTAGCCAACACTCCAAACACCTTGGGCACGATGGCCCAGAGGTCAAGTCAAGCTCGAGCTTGGATAACTTTCCCTCAAAATTGAAAAGAAAAATGACCAATTGTTTGGAGCTCGGCTCTAACCAACACTCCAAACACCTCGGGCGCGATGGCCCAGAGGGTAAGTCAAGCTCGAGCTTGGATAACTTGTCCCCAAATAAAAAAAAATGAAAATGATGATGAAAAATGATCCAGCTCAAGATATGGGAAATTAAAAGAGACATCAATAAACAGCAAAATAAAGTTGCATTGATTAAACTGCAAATTACAAAAGGTGCCTAGATCGGGGATATTACAAAGGGCTATTACAAAATATGATCCTCGGAAGCATAGTCTTGGATAGTGAGATTGGGTTCATTGGCGGAGGGCAACTCGGTCTCCTAAGAAGTTTGATCAGCCACCTGAGTAGAAGGTAGCTCGGGATCGAGAGCGCGAGGAAGGTTACCTTCTGGAGCTTCAGAGGAAGTAGCTCAATCGGCAGCAGCCTAGCTGGCGGCAGCCTGAAGGTCGGTCAGCTAGGTTTGATCATCCAAGGAATGGATGAAGGCCTCATTGGAAGAAATGTTTACTTCATTAGCAACCTTAGAGAAAATGAAGCCTTCAGATCTTTCATTAGAGCTCGAGGCCCATCCCAATCTGTAGGTCATTGAACCCTTTTTCATGAAGTCGAGCTCGGCTTCATCAAAAGTAAATTCATCCTGCCGCATAACCCCTACAGATAGAACATCGATGAACTCCTCAGAGCTGAGAAAACATTTTTTGAACTTTTCTCTCACGCTACTGATCAAAGCCCGACCCTCATCGGACTTTAATAAATCACGTCGACCGATCTGAATCCTTTCTGCCCGAGCTTGTACCAGTCCATCTTTTAGCTCGGCTTTAAGGTTGGCATTTTCCTCGTCTAACTCCTTGATTTTTGATTGGGAGTTGGTGACAAACCTTTCAAGCCCAATGAGCTTGTCCTTGTGCTCACGGAAGATATCTAACAGCTTGGCCTCTCGAGCTTTGAGCCTCTTGTTTTCATTCTTAAGGGCCTTTAGTTCCCTTACTAAGGCCGGGTCAGCAAAACCTGTTCGAGCTCGGGCGATCAGGGCAGACATCTTGACACGAGCTCGGCCCTGGTCCATACAAAAGGAATTTACGGCCAGGACCTTGAAAGCTTGTCCAGAGTAGCTCGATCGGGGTAGGGACAATGACCTTGAATGACCTTGAGCCGCCAATAAACCATCCTTGTTCTTAAGGATGGGATTGCCAGTGAAGAAAGTCTGGTTCGGAGTATCTATGGGACTTCGGATTAGCTCGCGCTTGGGCGAATTGGTTTCCGCCCGAGCTCTCTTGGGAGGGGAGGAGCTCGGATCGAGAAATCCTCACCGAGGAGCAAGAGAAATCGGGGATCCGATACTCGGCCAAAATATCTTTCAGCGGATGAGGGTTGGGTGGTATGAGGAGATCGGGATCCGTGACGCGAAGCCCTATTATAACCTCACCTCGACCGGTGAGAAGAAAAAGCTCGAGCTAGGAGCTCACCTTTTGCGAGCCTCGGTCTTCTCGAGCAACACCTCGGGGCAACATTATACATGCACCAAGACACAAAAGGCAAGGTCGAAACTAAATATGAAATTAAACGAGAAGTAGGAAGGAAGCATACCAATGAATTTATTCAAATGAATGACCTCGAGCTCACACCCAAGTAATAAAGAAGGGAATGAGTGATGATTTGAGAAAGATCGTATTTCACGGCAAATCAATTTTTGGACGAGGTTACGTAGCTCGGAAGAGCATTTTTTGGGGTCATGTTTTTGTTGGGGAGGTAGAGACCAGACCCATTTATGAGGAAAGGACCAGGGTTTGGAAGAGGTCACAAAGAAGTACCGATCCTTCCAGAACTTATTGGAGGTCGGGTACTTCCTAAGAAATTTGTTACATTACGAGCAATAATATAAAATAAACCTTTTTGGGGAGGAAAACTTGACTTGAAAAGGGACAAACAAGAGCTCGGGAGAAGGATCTATGGACAAAAATTTAGTAATTATTAAAAAGCCCGAGATGATCCTAAAAGAATTTAGGGTAAATTGATTAAGAGGAATATTATACATATATGAGATGTCAGAAAAGAAAGAATGCATGAGGAACCTAAGGCCACCATCTAATTGACCTACGAAGAAGGTGAGACCCCCAAAGAGAGGTCGGTAAGGCTTATCCGTAGCTCGAGTACTAACTTGAAGCTTGGAGGATTTCTCGCATTTCTACGGATGTTATAAATGGACTCGGTCATTATGGCTGAATGAGAGAATCCGTAATCTACTTCGGGAGTAGCTAGGGAGTTAGGTTTTCTAATTTCTATGGGAGATCGGCTTCTCTCGGGAGAGGAATCTGATTCTGGAGCCTCGGGATCGGGTAGATCGAGATGGTTCTCCCTAATTTGGGTGATATCTATTTCATCCGACCACCTAGCTAGGTCGGTTAGATAGGGGTCGGAATGTGTAGAGGAAGAGGCCATTATTCTAGGGAAAATAAATAAAAGAAAAGGAATAAGGGATGTACCTAGAAGATAAGAAACAAAAAGAGGAGGAGATGGGAAGAACACCGCCGGGGAGCTTGTCGGAAATCGCCTTGAGAGGAGGAAGGGAAATATTTGCAAAGGTGAAATGGTCCCCCCTCGTGGTTCTCCTTTTATAAAGGAAGGTGGAATGAGAAGATGATCAAGGCCATTGATTCAAGTTTCATCCAACGATCTAGAAGTGACCTCGGGAAGATGAAGGCACATCATGTCAGTTGAAATGACGTCCTTGTGACTCAAACGGGCGGAAATGAATTAGGGTTGAGAAAATCCTAGAAAGGTCGGTCGGTCCAATTAAATATCGAGGGTTTTGAAACCCTAGTTTAGATCGGGATAGGCAAGTTTAAGAGACTTTGAAGCCCTGGATTTAGATCGGGAAATTAAATGATGTGAGAATTAGCAAACCTCGGGATAAGTGTGATCTTGTAAGACCAATCTAGCTCGGGATCCATCAAACAAGTGAGAAGTTAAAAGGTCGGCCGAAATTATAAATGAGACAATTATGTCCAAGTAGGTGAATTACTTCGACATAATTGGGGGACTCGATTGATGGGGATCTATTTAGATCGACCCATTTACATGGGCTTAATAAAAGCCCAGTCGGTAAAGCCCAAGTCTATAGTCCCGAGCTCTAGGAGGGGATTAGGCCGACCTCTCGTATCGGGCCGACCTCCTGGATATAAAGGCTTGAACTTTAAGGCTTATGATTGGGCTGTAGTTGATGGTTTGGCAAAGCCCGAGCTCTAGGCCCGAAGAGTCGGCGACGCCAATGGGTTGGGCCTCAACCAAGGAACAAACTTAAGGGCCTACCGACCTAAGTGGGTTGGGCTCTTAGATGGACCAACTTAAGGGCCTACCGACCTAAGTGGGTTGGGCTCTTGGATGTACCAACTTAAGGGCATACCGATCTATTGGGCCTGAGAGGTGTGCAGCCCAATATGAACGATTAACCTAGGCCTGTGTGTTAATTAGGGTTTTAGCGTGGCTTGATACGTATGCAACCCTAATTGCCAAACCTATAAATAGGGCACAAAAAAGGTACGCCTCTAGTTAGAATTTCAATACACATACTTTATATATACTGTTCTATTTCACATATTCTCTCTCTAGAGTGATCATGACTTAAGCGTCGGAGTGGGTACGCCGGAAAATCCTTCCGGTGCCCCTTCTAATGGTAGTTTTGCAGATCTCAGGTCAATCTTGATTGGAGCTTGATTTTATTGACGACGAGTTTTCTAGACCGACCAAAGGGGTAAAATTGAAAATTATTGGAGGTGTATTAGCAATTAATTGTGTCATATTTTAAAAAGTGGAGGGTAGTGTATTTAGAAGATGAGTGTATTTAGAGGAAAAGGGGAGTGAATAGCGCCACCCTTTTTTCCAACTTAAAAATTTAAAACAAATTACTTAAATCACTTTGTATAACATTTTCGACTTAAATTTAACAAACTTAATTACTAAAAAGCAATTATTTGAGAGTTCCTTGTTTTCAAACTTTTTGTTAGTAGATAGAACTTCAAGTAGACAAGTTTCAATATTGATGTTTTTGCTTTTTAGGCAGATAACTCCAAGTCGAGTTTGAATAAATTCAAGTCTTCACCTTCCGGGCGGATGGAAGTCTTCCAAGTCTTCTTCTCCGTGAGCCGGAAATCTTAGACATGCCATGGGCTTGTGCCAGGGAGACTCCTCCGACGCTCAAGTCAGAATAGTGATCGAGAGAGAATGTAAGACAGTAAGTGAATATTGAATAATTATTAAGAGTGATTATGAGATAATTTACTTACAAATGAAGAGTATAGGCCTTTATATACCTGGGTGATGGGTCTTGTGGGCCGTGTAGGAGAAATTGGCATGTGGGCCAATCCCAGACTCCTTTGGGTCGGATTATTCCATTAATAGCCCATTGAGCGATTAATATTATATTAATATATAAATCGAATTATATATTAATTATTAAATATCGTTTTTGCCCTCAACAAATATCATAAAAGACGTAGACACTTTCTAAAAAAACTTAATCTATCTTATGTTTTCAGTTTATTGTATCTTCCAAATAATTTCTTAATTTTTAATCTTTTCAGTACAACTATACAAGGTCATGAGGGGTAGCGTGAGTGACTAGGATTTGATTCCAGTCAATTACTTGATTTACAAATCCTCAGCAAATTGAGATACAATGAGTTCTAATTTCTTCATTGATAGGTATACGATATTGCAACAAGAAAAAAATTTATGGAAGCATTTTTATGATTATTTCAAGGTTGATTGACTAGAATCATAATAACAAATCACCAAACCCTTCTAATAAGATCTCAATATAATAAGATTTCGCTGCAATTTAGTGATAGATGTATTAATAATAGCATGTGTCAATTTTATTGATAGAAACGGGCAAAATAATGACATTATTTTTTCATTGAAAGAAGATCTATTTATATATGACGCTGCTTTTTAAGGCTGATCACTCCAAGTTAATTGGTTGACCAATATCCTCTTCCCGAGAAAAGTCTTCACGCACTCTTTTTCCGAGAAAGTCTTCTCGTCTTCTTCTCTTTCAGCTGAAAAATCCTTTGACTGAGAATTTGTCTGCACACACGCGCAAACGTTAGAGGGCCCCGAGGATTGTCTCAGAGAGGCCCCTCCGATGCCCAAGTCAACAAGGTGAATGAGAGAAAAACAGTAAAAAAATACTGTATAAAACATGTGTTGGAATTTGGTTCTTGATAAATGGGGTGTTGACTGATTTTGACCAAATAATTAAGTGGTTTTCATTAGTGAAAAATGGAATTAAATTATTTGTGAAAATTCTACTAAGAGAGTAGATGAGAATAGCATTTGGAATTTCTCAAAACCGATTCCGAGTGAATGAGAAATTAATGCTAGAAGTTAGCCACTTAATACTAATAAATGGTATGGAAAATGGAAAATGTGGGGAAGGATAGATGCTCCATCCCACATAGGAAAAAGAGGATAAAGTTGCACACTTAATATATCCCAAGTTGGACATATGGGTTTGGGCCCTTGGGGGCACCCAAGTTTTTAAAGGGGTGAGGACCTACGTGCTTGTGGATTTGGTTCAAAGCACACACACGCGCCGCCCGCCCCGGCCCGGCCCGCCCGTCAAGGGTCATGGGCCGGGCTTGGGCTTCAAGGCCTAGGTCGAGAATCGCCCGCACACGGGCAGGAGCACGGCCCGCGCGGATGGGTCGTGCTACTGTCAAGACTTTGTGCCCTGGGGCCGAGCGGCAGCGCACGGTCCGTGCTCCGGTCATGCGCTCCGAACAGTGCGTTTGTTCAAAAAATGTGCCTTTTCGAGCCTACAGACGCGATTTTTCGTACGGGCACTTGCTTGCCTATATTATTGACGTCCCTATTGGTGAAATAACACACGAAAAACTCAGATAATAACCTGTCATTTGCATCATACGAGCATATTGACATCCTACCTTCAAAAGCTTGAAAGTCAAGAACAACTTGATGTTCGCTGTTGTTCCGGTTTTGCTGTGCTGCTAACCGGAACTGTATAAAGTCGTTGTATCTTAGAGGCGAGCACCGGAACCGTAAGCACTCGGTATACGGGGCGTTTTCATCTTGCGGAGACATAATCTAATTCTGGCCTCGACTTAAGCCTATACACTATATCCTAGCCAATTTCTTTTAAAATGTAAAACCTTCCACCAAATATATTTTACCCAACGACATGAGTAGGAGAATAATGAATTAATTAACTTAAAGATAATAGAAGGGACCTTTTTATACCTGGAAGATGAGCCCCGTGGGCTGCATAGGAGAAATTGGCCGATGGGCCAAACCCGGACTCCTTTGGGCCAATTTATTTATTAAGAGACGTCTCTTTCCATGTCTTCAGATACAACCCATAATGGTTTTGCCCTTTTTTTTCCTTTCCTGGGCTAGGTAACCGCTGCGTCCGAGTCAAAGGTTCTTTCTTACGCATACATAATGAAATGGCACGTTCTCCGAATACTCTTACACGTCATAAGATTTCCACCTAAAAATGTGCAGTATCCAGTCGTAGACCTCCAGTCCGTCGGTGAGCCTGCCCAATCCGCATCTTGGGATCTTGTCCAAGACCCGCGCTTTCAGCTTATGGACCGATAGAGTTGAACAAACAGCTGACAGCTCGCGATTGAGAGACTTCCAGTTGACAGAAGAGCGATTGTAAGAGAAAGGGGACATTGGGCAATTAATATTAAATAAACATATATAAAATGAATTATATATCTAATTTATTAAATACCATTTTTGTCCCCAACAATATATATTTCAATACAGGAATTTACACTAAACTCCCTATATAATTCGCGTTTTTACATTTTATCATATAAATTATAATTTGTTACACTTTACCATATGAACTATGTAAATTTTTGTACTTTGACCTATATGGACAATTTCGCCCCTAAAATTTTGTTTTTCTTATAATAATGAAAATAATTCATTATGGTCATCAGACCTATCATGTTATCATATATAAAATTAATATTTTCTTAATTTCATACCTTGTTTCAACGAATGTAGTTAGGTATTCTTAGTTGATTTTTGGACTACTTTTCATACTTAAAGTTTTGCGACTGCTCCTTATACTCAACCTTTACAGGCATCGCAATGATTCGTACCAACATGACAAACATATCAAAAAATTGCAGCAAAAAGAAAAAAAAACGCCGCTAACTTAAGACATTAACAACCAATCTTAAGTATTCGTCACTAACTTAAAAAAATAATATAATTTTAGTCAATTGGCGATGAGAATATTCATCATTAACCAATGAAAAATAATGATATAATTTTAGTCAATTAATGATGAGAATATTCGTCACTAACTAAGAATACTCAAACTACATTCCAGTCAAACAATGTATCAATATAAGTGTTAGAGATTTTTCTAATCGCAAGTCTACGGTGTCAAGTTTTAATATAGTGAAAGTAAGGTTGTCATATCCACAGGGAATAATTATCGAATTATTGCTAAGTACTATAATATAGTAGTCTAACTTTATTTACAAATTCAAGAGGGAGTTTATTATACGAAAATGACCAAAATAAATTAGGAATATGAAAATACAAATGAGTTTATCCAAATGATTAAATTAATTCTAGAGGTGTGATGAATCTAGTTATCCCTTATGTTATCAATATGGTTTATCAATCATCAATTACCAATTTATAAGTCAAGATTTCTACAATAATCATTTTCTCTCTCGAGTGCCAAATGATTTTAGATCTCAATTGGGAAATCAATATCTCTATAAAAATCACCAATTGAAATCTCAATAAAAACTATGAATCTTGATAAATGACTTCAAAGGATTCACAAATCTCTCAATTCTATGAAATCCTAGGTTATGCTATTCCAAGGTCATGTATTCAATTACCTCTCTCAAGTGTCAAATCAAATACACCAAACACTCTAAATTATTTAACAAGTAATTTAGAAGCAATAAATCCAAATAGCACAAATAAATTGATAGATCTAGATTGACAAACCACAATCTCAAAACATAAGTTCAAACATAGATTACATCATCCCTCTAGAATTATAGAGTTTAGCTCATGATTAAAGAAAATGAATCCATAAGAATACAACAATACATCTTACAAGATATGAAGAAAGCAACAAAATAAGAACAAGAGTTGAGGGATCTTCTCTATTTCTAGATGATAGAGCCTCCAATCTTCTTCTCCAAGCTCTTCCACCAAGCCTTCTTCCTTCCTTGTCTTGTAGTTGTTTTCTTCTCTTCCCAAGGGTCCAAGATCCCTAATCTCAAGCCCCAAGGCTTCTATTTATAGTCCCACAAAAGTCCAAGAAAGAGGGTAGGTGAACATGGTAATTTCCTCCCCGGGCCGCGGCGCCAAAGAATTACGTAGCAACATAGTCGCCCATCCGTCCATCGCACTTAAATCCCTGTTTTGGGCGCCGTAGCGCCGCCCGATTTTTTTTCGCCACCAAATGTCCGAATTTGGTTTTCCGTTCTTCATCAAAGTTGTATCCTATCTCTTCGCTTTCCATAGCCACTTGAATCAGCTCAATATCAATTTTGTAGAGAGATTTATGGCCAAAATACGAAACCACGCCCAAAGGCTAGAAATTCCAGGACGCATTTGGACTTTTCTTCAAATCAATCTCTCGTTGTTTGCTCGTTCGAACTTCTTTTGATACACGATTCATTAATATGACTATAAACTCAATATAATTGGCTCTCAACATGGCTTGACCCCTCAAATGACTCGAAACAATGGAAATTAATGCCTAACATATGAGATATAACAAAAATGACTCAAAAATACTCAAAAACAACACAAAACTCTAGTATCGGATGCCCAAATCAATGGTATAAAACCAAGTGAACAAATACCCCCAAACTTAGAATATTGTTTGTCCTTAAGCAATTACAACTCTAAAATGAAAAATACAACACGTAACAATAAAAACAAACCAAAACTTCACAACCAAACTCATTCACAAATTTCGTTTCACTATCAATCAAGCGCGTATTTTCACAATGTGATCATGACGGTGGAATGTTCATGCCAACCCCGTTTTCATTATCCGGATAGATGTAAGTCCAAGCGGCTACGATAATCTAGAGAGGGGGTGAATAGATTATCTCCATCTTTTCGATTTTGCCCTCTTTTACAATCGAATGCTCAAACACAATGATAAAGGTGCGGAATGTAAACAACACACGTCGATTTAAAGAGGTTCAACCCACCTAGGGCCTAATCCTCTACCACCCCAAAGATATCCGGATGGATTTCAAAAAGAAAAAGAATTTTATTAATTACCAAAATTAATACAAATTCAACTTACAACACCTTGAAGAGCACCACACTCTTCTTCAACACCACCTTTGGAGATTACCACAATCTCCTTCAACGGCACCTTGTGAAGATTACCACAATCTTCAACCTTGAAGAATACCAAATTCTTCAACACCTCAATAAGAAGATCACCACAATCTTCTTCACCTATCACCTAGATCATCCAAGTGTGTTCTTACCACAAGAACACTCACAAGGATATCTTGTGTTTGAATGATAACCAAAAATCAAGATTACAACTCAATAATGAATAATACAATTTGAGTGCAAGGTGTAATCAAGAATAGCCTAGACCTCAAGGATGTGAAAGTGATAAGCTAGGCAAATTTACAACAAGAATAATAACAATGAAAGACCAAGTATATGCTTGAAGTGTATCTTGTTGTGTTGTATCTCAATTGTTGTATTGGTTGCTCCAAAACTTCCTCTATTTATAGGAGATGATTGATCAAGCATAGGCTCCTCTTGGGGATTGAAAATCTACAGAAAAATACAATTAAAATCAAGAATATGCTGTTAGAAAACAATCCCACAATTTAAGGAAATGTGTCTGTCAAAACGGTCATATTTTTGTCATTCAATACACATGCACGGTCGCACGAAATAAGAGCACTTTGAAAATTACAACAGGGCGACCGGTCGACGAGGCTTCGACCGGTCGACCCCTCAACCGGTCCCCTAAGTGTAAAAATGGAGAAAATAAGTTCTGCTTTCAATTGCAAACTTGCAGGTACCGGTCGACCACTCAAGTGGCGGCCATCGGGTCGACCGACGTCGACGCCCGAGGCGACCGGGCCGACCTGCTGTTTTTACCTCCGTCTCATTTTCTGTTTCTAAAAACATCTTCGTGTGGGACGGCCGACCGACGAGACAAAATGTTGTCCAATTTTTGTCGAAAATAAAACTTAAGAAATACTCCGAAAATTTAGTAAAAACATTTTAAACCGATCGAGAGTATTTAGACAACATTTAGGAACCTGTTATATGAGTAAAAACTCATTGATATAAAATCAATAAAAGTGTTGTCCATTATTAACAAAAATAAACTTGAGGAAATACTCCGGAAAATATTAAAACCATTTTAAATCATTTAGGAGTATTTGGACAACCTTAAAAACATTGTTTTGGTGATAAAATAAAATCATCAAAATTAAGATAAAAACATGTATCAAACAATCTCCCCCTTTTTGATGATTACAAACCAAAACAATTTTTACACAAACTAAGAGAGCAATTTAAGAAAAGATTTTCCGGTAAAAATATTTGACCGTTTGGAAGCAACCAAAATTTCCAAAAATATTAAAGCAACCAAGTAGGAGTAAATATTTTCAATAATAAGCACAAGCTCCCCTATCAACAAGCATATCAAGAATAATGTAAAAGCAATTATCCATAAGCTAAAAGCTTTAGCTTTTACAATTTGTTCAAGAGCTTATAAGCTCCCCCTGTCACAGAATATCATTAAGCAATTATATAAGTCCATCAAGCAACAATTGGACTAAAAACAAATCACAACTTATGGCTTTTATGAGCCATAGCTTATAGCTTTTATGACAAGCTTTTATTAGCTTCTTTGAGCTAATGAGCCAATATCTTGTTTCTCCCCTTTGGAATCATCAAAAGAATGTGAGGATGATAAAAACATCATACAAATATATCAAAGTGCGCAAACGAGACGGTTTATCAACCATCGAGCAAATTATACATAAAGTCCAAGGAAAATGGGAGAATTGTAACATAGAGATCCATAAGCTCATTAGTTAGCTAAAAACACGATTTCAAAAAGATTTTAAGACATTTTGAAGCAAGAGAATCATGTAGAAGTTGAAGGTTTCATTGCGACATTTCATCGAACACCTTGTGCGCGTGAGAAAATAAAAGAGGTTGTATATAACCTTTGTAAATGGTTCAAGCCAAAAATTTTCATATCATCAATCAACCTCATTCCAAAGCTCAAAAAGATCATATGCAACATATGCAACATTTGTTCATCAAATAAGAAGCTCAAAGTAGATTCTCAAGGGTTCAACCCAATTGAGATAAGCTAAGAATGATCAAGGCATTACAAATGCCAAAAATTAGAACATCTACCAAGTAATAAGTCATGTCTTACATAATACATGTATCAAATGTCAAAAGTTCCAACATATCCAACTAAGCAAAAAAGATTAAAGCATTAAGAGAAGCACTTTTACCATCAAGTACTTCATACCAATATTCAAACCATGCCATATAAGAGTATTTTTACCATCAAATACTCCATCAAAATAATGATCATCCACAAGTCATTATCAACTTGCAATTTTAACCCTTTTAAGAAAACAAGCAAATATCATTAGTACAAAAGAGTTTTACAAGAGTTCATAAAAATACAAAGCATCAATAATGAAAATGCTAGAAAGTAAAGGGGGTGGGGACATCATTCCTCATCCGAGGAGAAGCAAGATCCGGGAATAAAGTCCTTGATGAATTTCTTTAACTTGCCGATAGACTTTTGCATTTTGGAGGTCTTTTGCTCCAAAGCCTCATACCTCGTCTCATGAAAAGCCCTCATCTCATCAAATTCGGCTTGAGTATACCTCCTAGGTGGTTGAGCACCGGTATTACCCTCCGGATTGCTCGGTTCACCCTCTTCCGCCAATCTTGCGGCTTCGGTGTCATCAAAGAAGTCATTAGGATCGGGGACTCTTGACCTCTTCCTCTAGCTATTTTGGTTGGTCGGATGTCCATATTCTTGCGCATCGTGACCATTTGGGAGATATTATCAATGTCGAAGTCATTTTGGAATACTTCCGAGTTACACTCCGACGAAGAAGTCCCGATTGAATAAGAAGTTTACAAATCCAATTTCCCATAACTAACTTCTTATTACCTTGAGTGATGGACTCGATTAGACATTGAATAAGTATGGCACCAAAGTTAAGTGGTTCCTCCTAGCAATCTTATACGTCAAAAAGTAATCCATGTTGCTAGGCATCTTTCCCAACTTACCACAAATGCAATATGCAATAATGACCGACAAAATACGATGCTCAAGTGTCATTGCCAACAAAGAGTACTTTGGCCATACTCCCAAATACGTCTTCACTTCTTTCATTGACACCCCCAACATTTCATCATTCCAAGTCCCACAAGAGAAATAATCCCAACCACCTTCTCTAACACGTAAAAACCGCAAATATCATTGGGAGTCCATCTAAAATGTCGTCCCTTATAAGTGAATTTACGGCTATATGCTTCCTTTCAACATCATATTCGACCCGCATATTGGAATAAAAGAGTTGGATAATATCATCATCATACAACACATAAGCATATTCCCATAAATACATCCAACCTTGCTCCTCAAAAAATCCTCTAATTGTAGGATACTCATTTGTAAATGAACTAAAACGACACATTTTAGTCTGAGCAATAGACTTTCCTCCCATTCCCGAGTCCTCATAATACCATTCCGCATATTTATTGATGAAATTAAGAACATTGTGGGAATTAGGGGCTTGAGTAACAAAGGATTTTTACCTTTCGCCCAACGGCAATTTTGGGAGCGAAATCGTTCCGCGTAGCTCCGGTAATTTGGGCCCGAGAGAGAATGGGATTTTGAACATCATCACCTTCTTGAGCCACATTTCTTTGAGCGGCTCGAATATCCCTTTGTTCGGCTTCCTCTTGCCGATTTCTTGACGAACCCTCTCCGCCCCTTCTACGCTTGGAGATGGGATTTCGACCGGTGGAATTCTTTGGGGGAGCCATATATGTAAGATTCTTGTGAAAATAAGAAGATTAGCAACAAGAATCGTGAAAATGATGAAGAATTGAAGATTTTGAAGAAAGGGGAAAAATCGCTATAAGGGTTTGAGAAAATATCCTCAAGCGTCTTTTTAAGAGTTGAAGACAGAATGTTTTTAAGTCAGTAAAAATAGCCTAGGCGACCGGCGAGGTAGGGTGCAACCGGGCCGAGGTGCGGGCGACCGGTCGCCCGCTTTGACCGTCCCAAAGGTAATTTTTCTTTTCCCGAGTTTTCCAAAATTCGATTTTTCACCCCAAAAGTTTTAAAACTTTGCAAAAAGAGTATTATTGGGTTATATCCAACAAATATGGGTTTTGGGAAAACATATAAACGATAAAATCGAAACTAAACACGTAGTGCCTTTTAAAAGAAAATATTTGCAAGATCATTTAGGGGCACTTAAGGGGTCAAAATGAAATATTTTGAAAGATATGTGCATAAGTATAATATCGAGTTTTAAGGTAAATACGATTGAACGTACCTCGATAGTTTAAGAAACTTGAAGACGTAATAGCCAATGAGCATGAGATGTGTATCCTACACAATTCTTAAAACATATCTAGCACAAATCATAAGGATAAAAGTGTAGGCTAAGAGATACCACAAGTAAGCTCATGCCATAAAAAATCCATAAAAGATGATAACACACTTTAGTCTACAAAAATGCACAAGAGTTTTAAAAACATCATATAAGGTCTTCTTTTTCAAAAAATTAAAAAGCACAAGTATATATTGAAGACCTTAATTAAAAATAAATATTTGAAAACTCATTTTGCAATTAAGACACAAATAAAAGCATGCAAAATAACAAAATAAAATGCATATTTAAATAGGGAGATACGGGTTACCAATTACGCCATTTCAATGGGTTGTGCCGTTCCCATTGTTGATGGTATCTTCCCCTTGAGAAGTCACTTTGTTGATGATGACTTCTTTGATTTCTCCATTTCCAAGGTTTGTTGTCTTCCCATTGTTGAAAGTCTCTTCTTCTTTGAAAATCATCTTGTTGATGATGTCTTTGTCATTTCCATGGATTGTGTTCTTCCCATTTTTGATTATATCCTCTTCTTGGAAATTGGCTTTGTTGAGAATAGTTTCTCCTTCTTTGATCAAATGAAACGGTCATTTGATGCCTTCTTGGCGGTATGAATTTTCTTCGATCATTTTTTCACGGGTACCTAATATGACATTATTTTGTGGTACCCTCAAGTGTTTGGGTCCTTTAGTATAAGCATTGAGACTTTTAGGTCTCCAATAATGATTAGAGCTATTTCTAGCCCGACAAGTATTAGCCGTATGACCCTTTTTGCCACAATAAAAACAAGTAATAATTCTAGGAGCATAATGACCAATATGCATAGTGACTTGATCCTTTTTCATATGATTAACACCATTAGGCTTATGATCAAGTCCTTTATCACAATTATGAATATCAACAATATTGGACATTTTATTGGTACTCAAGTTGGATTTTAATAAATCCTTTTTCATGCAATCAATATTCTCAACAAGAGTACTATTTTCTTTTTCAAGGTTTCTAACCTTGTCAAGAGTGGTGGTGTGAGCACATGATAGTGATTCATAGGAAGTGAATAAACTATCCTTATCATTTTTCAAAATATTGAATTCCTTTTTCAAATTTTTGTATCTAACAAGTAAGCTTTGGAATTCATTTTGAAGTTCATCATAATCATTTTGTAAATCACTATAATCATTTTGAATGACAATATCATAGGAAGTAGAGGGTTTAAGACATACCTCATTTTCTTCATTTATGCCCATAAAACAATATTCAATTTCTTCATAGTTGGAAGTTGTAAGAGGCTTGTTCCTTAGATTTGAGCTTGTATGACCTTGAAAAGTAGATGCTTTTGTTTGACTCCTTTCATTTGCAAATACTCCATAGATGGCTTCTAATTTTTGCCATGCTTCATGTGCCGACTTTATTCCTACAATATGTTCATATTCCAAATTAGTAAATGAACAATACAAAATATTGAGAGCTTTACCGTTTAAGGAGATGATTTTCTTCTCTCATCATTGAGCTTTTGAAGCCTTTTGAGGTGTGTGGTGTATCTTTCGTGAATGGATTCTCCGTTTATGACGGTGTTCCAAATGTCGAACCCGCAACCTTGTAAGTAGCATTCCATTCTTTCTTTCCAAAAATTAAAATTTTTGGAATCAAATAGTGGTGGCTTGGTGGTGGAGGTGCCGGATAGATGAGCTTCGTTTGTAGCCGTCGATCGTTTCTCTTCACTCGCGATGTGAAACGAGCTTGCCAAAGAGTTTGGCTCTGATACCACTTGTAAGTCCAAGCGGCTACGATAATCTAGAGGGGGGGTGAATAGATTATCTCCATCTTTTCGATTTCGCCCTCTTTTTACAATCGAATGCTCAAACACAATGATAAAGGTGCGGAATGTAAACAACACACGTCGATTTAAAGAGGTTCAACCCACCTAGGGCCTAATCCTCTACCACCCCAGTATATCCGGGATGGATTTCAAAAAGAAAAAGAATTTTATTAATTACCAAAATTAATACAAATTCAACTTACAACACCTTGAAGAGCACCACACTCTTCTTCAACACCACCTTTGGAGATTACCACAATCTCCCTTCAACGGCACCTTGTGAAGATTACCACATCTTCAACCTTGAAGAATACCAAATTCTTCAACACCTCAATAAGAAGATCACCACAATCTTCTTCACCTATCACCTAGATCATCCAAGTGTGTTCTTACCACAAGAACACTCACAAGGATATCTTGTGTTTGAATGATAACCAAAAATCAAGATTACAACTCAATAATGAATAATACAATTTGAGTGCAAGGTGTAATCAAGAATAGCCTAGACCTCAAGGATGTGAAAGTGATAAGCTAGGCAAATTTACAACAAGAATAATAACAATGAAAGACCAAGTATATGCTTGAAGTGTATCTTGTTGTGTTGTATCTCAATTGTTGTATTTGTTGCTCCAAAACTTCCTCTATTTATAGGAGATGATTGATCAAGCATAGGCGCTCTTGGGGATTGAAAATCTACAGAAAAATACAATTAAAATCAAGAATATAGCTGTTAGAAAACAATCCCACAATTTAAGGAAATGTGTCTGCTGTCAAACGGTCATATTTTTGCTGTCAATACACAGGGCGACCGGTCGCACAGAAATAAGAGCACTTTGAAAATTACAACAGGGCGACCGGTCGACGTAGGCTTCGGCCGGTCGACCCTGTCTCAACCGGTCCCCTAAGTGTAAAAATGGAGAAAAGAAGTTCTGTTTCAATTGCAAACTTGCGCAGTGCCGGCGACCATCACTGGGGCGGCCGGTCGACCGGACCGATCGGCCGCCGAGCGACCGGTCGACACTGCTGTTTTTACCTCCGTCTCATTTTCTGTTTCTAAAAACATCTTCAGTGCGGGTTGCCCTATAGAGGCGACCGGTCGACCACGAGACAAAATGTTGTCCAATTTTTGTCGAAAATAAAACTTAAGAAATACTCCAAAATTTAGTAAAAACATTTTAAACCGATCGAGTATTTAGACAACATTTAGGAACCTGTTATATGAGTAAAAACTCATTGATATAAAATCAATAAAAGTGTTGTCCATTATTAACAAAAATAAACTTGAGGAAATACTCCGGAAAATATTAAAACCATTTAAAATCATTTAGGAGTATTTGGACAACCTTTAAAAACATTGTTTTGGTGATAAAATAAAATCATCAAAATTAAGATAAAAACATGTATCAAACAATAGATTCACGCAATCAAGTGTTTTCAAGATGATCCACTTTTTGAATATAGAGATGAGATGCTTACCGACTCCATAGGCTTGTCTTTCACACTAATCTCCACTAATGTAGGCTAATGTAACACAATGATCAATAGGACTTTTAAAGCTTGTAATGTGGGCTTACGGTAAGGTAGGAAAATATAGGAATAAGTGGCTCAAATCACCCAAACACCCAATTAAAACTTCGAATTATCAATAGGCACTACCCTTCACTTTTTTTTTTGGCATCCCCAATGTTTATGAACTTTCAATCCCGTTGATTTTTTTTTCACATTTTTTTCTAACCCCAAACTTATTCTTCTTCGTACATGGGGTTTCATATTTTCTTTTCTCGGGCAACTTCATTCAATTAAACACATACCCTTCTCATCATCCCTTCCTCAACCTTCAATATTTTTCTATATTATGTGTGTACGTATGAGTGATGGGTAATTAGGATTTTCACATTTAGGCTCGGGTATTTGATTGGTTGCCAAAGAAACGGGTTTATAAGGCTCAAAGGGGGACACTAGGAAAATATAATACAAAGGTAGGCATTTTAGGCTCTAGCTTGTTCAAAGATGGCCTAAATCACTTCCTCATGGTTACTTCGCCTAGATTTCGCCTCGACTAGTGATCGACAAGTTTTAGCATCCGGTGGGATCATAAGGGAACCACTCAATTGCATAAATCTCCCCAAATAAATCAACAGAGTTAAGCACATAGATGGAATTAATGGAAAGAAGATTAAATCACGTTCAAACACATGCTCTTTTGACCGTTCAACTCATATTCATCAAATTCACTTACTCTTGCAGTTTCACAGTTTAACAAACGCCCCGACTCAACTATAGACTCTTTTTTTTGTTTTTTTTTTACTCAAGACCCGACAGACTCAAGACCCAACTCGATGAATAAAAAACAGATCGCACCCCCAAACTTAAAACGACATTGTCCCCAATGGAGAGGTGGGAAAAAGGACTTTCCTGGTAGCCGAGGAGCGAAGACTCCTTAAGTCATGTGATACTATTACGTGTATGAGGTGTCTCGCATAAGCTCAAAATGCATCCTAGCGCACAATCTCGTGGGTGTTGTATGCTCCGAGGTGTGATCTTGTTCTTCCCCTTCGCCTTGGCACGGGCCCTTTTTGGCTTCGCATCTTTGCAACCTAGCAAGGTAGACAAGAAAACAAAACTCGTGGAACCAAAGAACTCGGTTATGGGTGAGAAATCGAAAATCACAACACATACATAATGCACCCAAGTAGAAAATATAGTGCCCTGTCAAAAAGATAAGCATGGAGATGCAAAATAGCACTAAACAATGTGAAACCTGCTGTCATTGGGGCATTTCATCAAACACCTCATATGCATGAATTTGGGCAAAGATAGTAAATGCAATGGATAACTCAATTCAATCCCAAAATTCAACACCAAACATAAGTCTAGCATGATCAACCAATCCACAATCCATACATCAATACAATTATCCTAAAGACTTCTATAATCCAATCACACCAAAAATCACAAGATGGGGAAAACCATGGGGTGGGTTTTGGAAGTTGAAAACTTACCAAATAATGAGTGAATGAGATGACGATGGTGTGTGTGGTGTTAAAGTGCTCCTTTGTGACGATGGGGTGAGATATGTGGGATTTGAACAAATAAGAGGGGTGGAATGTGATGCAACTTACTACTAATAATGCAAAAACTCAGAAAAAACAAAAACAACTACTAAACTAAATTAAAACTAAGAAAGCAATAAAAGGGGCTTGGGTTGCCTCCCAAGAAGCGCTAAGTTTACAGTCTTCAGCCAGACTTTGTCAGATTCTCCTCAAGTTGGAGCTCCAATAGGCATGTTATCCACATTGCCCTTAGAAACTCCCCAACCTCCAATGTCTTCAGCTATATTCCCAACCATCTGCTTACCATCATTTAATTCAAATTTTAGCATGTTGGTTGGATGAATGGTGAATACAACTTTCTCCCCGATTTACCCGCAGTTAGCTCCCCCATTTCTACATCGATCAAAGCCCGTGCTGTAGCTAAAAACGGTCGTCCAAAGATGATAGGTATTTTCTTGTCCTCATTCGCATCCAACACTACAAAATCCACAGGAAAAACAAATTTATTAATTCTTACCAATACATCTTCAATGATTCCCCACGGATAGGCGATGGATTGATCAGCAAACTGCAAAGTGATATTGGACGGCTTCACCTCTCCGAGCCCAAACTTCATCACATCAGAAAGAGATATAAGATTCACACTGGACCTAAGATCACAAAGTGGTTTCTCAAAGAAAACTCCTCCAATAGTACAAGGAATAGTGAAACTCCCCGGATCCTTCATTTTCTCGAGGTAGTTTACTCGACTATTGCACTACATTCCTCTATCAAATAGACAGTCTCAAACTCCTCCAACTTCATTTTCTTGATTCCACCGGTTTCGCATAAATGGGCGATTGTTCGGTGCAAGCTGAATTTATGCCTCCGTTTACATAAATTACATTGCAATGATCCCTCGGATTAACCTCTGTATCACTCGGAAATTTCCCTCTCTGCTGCAATGAATTTACTGTTGTTGCTAATCTCCTACTTGTGTCACCAAGGAGTTGATATGACCTTCTATTGTTGTAACTCTCGAAATGTGAGCTTGTCCATGTTAGAATTGGTCTTGTTCATTCTTGCTCGTGTTTTTACAAGGAATGAACTAAGTAATTCTTCCAAAGATGGCTTTTATTCTCCCACGTGTGTACTGTACTTGCTGCTTTGATACATGTTTTTATCTTAATTTTGATGATTTTATTTTATCACCAAAACAATGTTTTTAAAGGTTGTCTAAATACTCCTAAATGATTTAAAACGGTTTTAATATTTTCCTGAGTATTTCCTCAAGTTTATTCTTGATAACAATGGACAACAATTTTAAATGTTTTTTTGTCAATGGATTTTTCTCTAAAACAAGGTTCCTAAATGTTGTCTAAATACTCTCGATCGGTTTAAAATATTTTTACTAAATTTTCGAGTATTTCTTAAGTTTTATTTTCGACAAAAATTGGACAACATTTACTGCCTCGTGGTCGACCGGCCGCCCTATAGGGCAACCCGTGCACTGAAGATGTTTTTAGAAACAGAAAATGAGACGGAAGTAAAAAAACAGGCAGTCGACCCGGTCTCCCCCCTGGGAGTCGACCGGTCGCCTGATGGTCGACCAGGTACTGCATGTTTCGTTTTGAAACACAACAAACCTCTTCGTTTTTTTTTTTGTTAGAGGGACCGGTTGAGACAGGGGTCGACCGGTCGAAGCCTATGTCGACCGGCCCGTGTTGAATTCTTCAAAGTGTTCTTATTTCTCTTATTTAAATGCGTATGGCCGGTCGCCCCTGTATTTGACAAAGAAAAATATGACCGTTTGACAAGAGACACATTTCCTTAAATTGTGGGATTGATTTCTAACAGCTATATTCTTGGTTTTAATTGTATTTTTCTGTAGATTTTCAATCCCCAAGAGGAGCCTATGCTTGTTCAATCATCTCCTATAAATAGAGGAAGTTTTGGAGCAACCAAAACAACAATTGAGATACAACACAACAAGATACACTTCAATCATATACTTGGTCTTTCATTGTTATTATTCTTGTTGTAAATTTGCCTACCTTATCACTTTCACATCCTTGAGGTCTAGGCTATTCTTGATTACACCTTGCACTCAAATTGTATTATTCATTATTGAGTTGTAATCTTGATTTTTGGTTATCATTCAAACACAAGATATCCTTGTGAGTGTTCTTGTGGTAAGAACACACTTGGATGATCTAGGTGATAGGTGAAGAAGATTGTGGTGATCTTCTTATCGAGGTGTTGAAGAATTTGGTATTCTTCAAGGTTGAAGATTGTGGTATTCTTCACAAGGTGCCATTGAAGGAAGATTGTGGTAATCTTCAAAGGGAGATTGTGGTAATCTCCAAAGGTGGTGTTGAGGAAGAGTGTGGTGCTCTTCAAGGTGTTGTAAGTTGAATTTGTATTAATTTTGGTAATTAATAAAATTCTTTTTCTTTTTGAAATCCATCCCGGATATACTGGGGTGGTAGAGGATTAGGCCCTAGGTGGGTTGAACCTCTTTAAATCGACGTGTGTTGTTTACATTCCGCACCTTTATTATTTTGTTTGAGCATTCGATTTTAAAAAGAGGGTGAAATCGGAAAGATGGAGATAATCTATTCACTCTCCTCTAGATTATCGTAGCCGCTTGGACTTACAAGTGGTATCGAGCCAAACTCTTTGGCAAGCTCGTTTCACATCGCGAGTGAAGAGAAACGATCGTCGACTACTGAACGAAGCTCATCTTTCCGCACCTCCACCACCAAGCCACCACTATTTGATTCCAAAAATTTAATTTTTGGAAAGAAAGAATGGAATGCTACTTACAAGGTTGCTTTGGTTTGACATTTGGAACACCATCATAAATGGAGAATCCATTCCGACGAAAGATACACCACACACCTCAAAAGGCTTCAAAAGCTCAATGATGAAGAGAAGAAAATCATCTCCTTAAACGGTAAAGCTCTCAATATTTTGTATTGTTCATTTACTAATGTGGAATATGAACATATTGTAGGAATAAAATCGGCACATGAAGTATGGCAAAATTAGAAGCCATCTATGTAGTAGTTGCAAATGAAAGGAGTCAAACAAAAGCATCTACTTCTCAAAGGGGTACAAGTTCAAATCTAAGGAACAAGCCTCTTACAACTTCCAATTATGAAGAAGTTGAATATTGTTTTATGGGCATCAATGAAGAAAACGATGTATGTCTTAAACCCTCTACTTCGTATGATATTGTCATTCAAAATGATTATAGTGATTTGCAAAATGATTATGATGAACTTCAAAATGAATTCCAAAGCTTACTTGTTAAATACAAAAATTTGAAAAAGGAATTCAATATTTTGAAAAATGATAAGGATAGTCTATTTACTTCCTATGAATCACTATCATGTGCTCACACCACCACACTTGACAAGGTTAGAAACCTTGAAAAAGAAAATAGTACTCTTGTTGAGGATATAAATTGCTTGAAAAATAATTTATCTAAATCCAACTTGAGTACCGATAAAATGACCAAGATTGTTGATTGTTCAAACTAGAACTTGATCATAAGCCTAAGGATGTCAATCACATGAAAAAGAATCAAGTCTCTAAGCATGTTGGCCATTATGCTCCTAGAATTATTACATGTTTCTATTGCGGTAAAAAGGGTCATACGGCTAATTTTTTGTCGAGCTAGAAATAGCTCTAATTATCATTGGAGACCTAAAAGTCTCAAGACTAATCCCAAAGGACCCAAACACATGAGGGTACCACAAAATAATGTCATATTAGGTACCGGCGAAATAATGATCGAAGAAAATTCATACCGCTAAGAAGACATCAAATGACCGTTTCATTTGATCAAAGAAGGAGAAACTATTCTCAACAAAGCCAATTTCCAAGAAGAGGATATAATCAAAATTGGGAAGAACACAATCCTTGAAATGGCAAAGACATCATCAACAAGATGATTTTCAAAGAAGAATAGACTATCAACAAAGGAAGGTAACAAACCTTGAAATGGAGTAATCAAAGAAGTCATCATCAACAAAGTGACTTCTCAATGGGAAGATATCATCAACAATGGGAAAGACACAATCCATGGAAATGGCGTAATTGGTAAACCGTATCTCTCCATTTATATATGCATTTTATCTTAATTATATGCATGTTTTTATTTATGTCTTAATTGCAAAATAAGTTTTCATGCAATTATTTTCTAATTTAGGTCTTTAATATATTTGTGAGTTTCAAAATATTTTTAAAAGAAGACCTTGCATGATTTTCTAAAACTCTTGTGCATTTAATTAGACTTATGTGGCTTATTTTCTCTTATGAAATCTTATAGCATAAGCTCTCTTTGATATCTCCTATTACTTGCCTACACTTGTATTTTTTTTTTTGTGCAAACTTTGTCTAAGAATTGTGTAGGATATGTATCTCATATTCATTGGCCATTTCGTCATCAAGTTTCTTAAACTATCGAGGCACGCCTACTCATATTTTTCTTTAAACTCGATATTATGCACATATCTTTCAAGATATTTTATTTTAACCCCTTAAGTGCCCCTAAATGATTTTGCGTATAATTTCTTTAAAAAGGCACTAGGTGTTAAGTCTCGATTTTATCGTATATATGTTTTCCCGAAACCCATATTTGTTGGATATAGTCCATAATTATCTTTTTGCAAAGTTTTAAAACTTTTGGGGTGAAAAATAGAGTTTTGGAAAACTCGGGAAAAGGAAAAATTACTTGGGATTTGCCAAAGCGCGGCGGCCGCTCGCATGTCGACATGTCGGCCGCCCCCTACCTCGACCGGCCGCCCGTGCCATTTTTGCAACTTATAAACAATCTGTCTTCTTCGCAAAATGACGCAGATATACTTCTCAAACCCTATAACATGATTTTCATCCCTTTCTTCTACAATCTTCAATTCTTCATCATTTTTCACGATTCTTGTTGCTAATCTTCTTATTTTCACAAAAATCTTTCATATATGGCACCTCCATGAAATTCTACTCAACGAAATCCTCAAAAGAGGAGAAGGAGGCAAAGGGAGAGAATCTTCTTCCAATCCCCAACAAGATGATATTCTACAAGGAGACTATCAAAATCGAAACTTACGGAAGAGGAGATTGTCGAATTAAGAGCCGAGGTTTCAAAATCGAGCATTCATTGGGACTCTAGTAAGTTATCACTCCTCTACGAGCCTCCCTCTAGAGCTAATAGATTTCGATTTTTAAACAAACTTGCGGAGGAACATTATGAGAATATTGGATTGAATGATAAGAAAATTGCATGCACTCGTATGGTTCGTTTTCAAGCATTTCATGATGAATTTCCGGATATTAGAGCTTATTTTGAAATTCAAGGATGGGTTTCACTTTGGGATAATCCGTGTTTGCATTATGATGACGAGCTTATAAGACTTTTTTATGCAAATATGTGGATTGGCCGATGCCACGGTAGATAATCCGTTGAACTTCACACTTTTGTTAATGCTAGGCATTTTTCATGGACATTGGCCGATATTTGTAATCACTTTAACGTGCCAAATGATGGAGTGGTCAATGTGGATTGTGCTCATTGGGATGATAACATTTTAGGTGTTTCACTAGATGATGTGAAAACCTTTATAGGAGTATATCCCGGTGACATACTCGGCAATGCCGCCAAATTATCGGATTATATCTATCATTTACTCCTATTGTGTTTGTGGAAAGGAAGTAAAACTTCCAAGTAATCTCGAACTCTTTCTCACCTATAAGATTGTTCAAGGAGAAAGAGTAAATTATGGGGCAATCTTTGTGTATTGCTTGTTGGAATCTAGAAAGCTTACCAAGAAAAAATATACATTGGGTAATTTGATTTGCCGTCTCCTATATTTATCGGGATACCCGAAAATGAAATGAATACTGAAATTTGTCACAATGATTTTGATAATGACAACATTCTACAAATGGTAAGAATGCGATGACATTTACCACGGGTTCCTACCAAAGCCGCTAGGGGACGCGTGCCCGACATCAACAACAACCTCGGGATGATTTCTTTAATGACAATGAGGTTGAAAATATTGGAAGAGGTGAGTTTGACGAACAAAGAAATGAAGAGGAAAATGAAGTAGAAAATGTGGGAAATGAACAAGAAATTAGGGAGGAAGAAAATGAGGAAGGAGATGAAGACGAGTTGGATGTTGAAGATCTAAATCTCAAAGAGAGAATGGCCAAAGTGGAAAGAGAAACATTTAGAGATGTGGCCTCTCTTAGAAAAGAGCTCCGGGTTGTGAAAAAGGAAAATTCTAGTTTGAAAAAGTCAATCGGCAAATTGAAAAATTTATCAAAGATCTCATTCCCGAACTTGCTTCTCTTCTTGACGAAGATTGATGTCCCTCCATTCCTTTACCTTCTAGCATTTTCATTAATGTTGCTTTGTATTTTGGTGAACTTTTGTAAAACTCATTTGTACTAATGATATTTGCTTGTTTTTCTTAAAAGGGTTAAAATTGCAAGTTGATAATGACTTGTGGATGATCATGATTTTGATGGAGTATTTGATGGTAAAAATACTCTAATTTAAGCATTGTTTGATAATTGGTATGAAGTACTTGATGGTAAAAGTGCTTCTTTTGATACTTTGATCATTATGCTTAGTTAGATATGTTGGGACTTTTGACATTTGATACATGTATTATTTAAGGCATGACTTATTACTTGATAGATGTTCTAATTTTTGGCATTTGTAATGCCTTGATCATTCTTAGCTTATCTCAATTGGGTTGAACCCTTGAGAATCTACTTTGAGCTTCTTATTTGATGAACAAATGTTGCATATGGTGCATATGATCTTTTTGAGCTTTGGAATGAGGTTGATTGATGATATGAAAATTTTTGGCTTGAAACCTTTACAAGGACTATATGCAACCTCTTTTATTTTTCACGCACACAAGGTGTTTGTTGAAATGTTGCAATGAAACTTTCAACTTCTACATGATTCTCTTTGCTTCAAAATGTCTTAAATTTTTTTTTTGAAATCATGTTTTTAGCTAACTAATGAGCTTATGGATCTCTTATGTTACAATTCTCCCATTTTCCTTAGACTCTAAATTGCTCGATGGTTGATAAACCGTCTTGTTTGCGCACTTTGATATATTTGTATGATGTTTTTATCATCCTCACATTCTTTTGATGATTCCAAAGGGGGTGAAACAGGATATTGGCTCATTAGCTCAAAGAAGCTAATAAAAGCTTGTCACAAAAGCTATAAGCTATGGCTCATAAAAGCCATAAGTTGTGATTTTTTTAGTCCAATTGTTGCTTGATGGACTTATATAATTGCTTGATGGACTTATATAATTGTTTAATGATGTTTTGTGACAGGGAAGCTTATAAGCTCTTGAACAAATCGTAAAAGCTAAAGCTTTTAGCTTATGGAAAATTGCTTTTACATTATTCTTGATATGCTTGTTGATAGGGGAGCTTGTGCTTATTATTGAAAATATTTACTCCTACTTGGTTGCTTTAATATTTTTTGAAATTTTGTTTGCTTCCAAACGGTCAAATGTTTTTACCGGAAAATCATTGCTCTCTTAGTTTGTGTTAAAATTGTTTTGGTTTGTAATCATCAAAAAGGGGAGATTGTTTGATACATGTTTTTATCTTAATTTTGATGATTTTATTTTATCACCAAAACAATGTTTTTAAAGGTTGTCTAAATACTCCTAAATGATTTAAAACAGTTTTAATATTTTCCTAGAGTATTTCCTCAAGTTTATTCTTGATAACAATGGACAACAATTTTAAATGTTTTTTTGTCAATGGATTTTTCTCTAAAACAAGGTTCCTAAATGTTGTCTAAATACTCTCGATCGGTTTAAAATGTTTTTACTAAATTTTCTGAGTATTTCTTAAGTTTTATTTTCGACAAAAATTGGACAACATTTCTGTCGTGGTGGCCGCCTTCCTATATAGGGCAACCCGTACTGAAGATGTTTTTAGAAACAAAAATGAGACGGAAGTAAAAACAGTGGTCGACCGGCCGCTCATGCCGACCGTCGGCCGCCCAAGCTGGTCGACCGGCACTGCATGCATGTTCGTTTTGAAACAGAACAAACCTCTTCGTTTTTTTGTTAGGGGGGACCTGTTGAGACAGGGGCCGACCGGGCCGGCCTATGTCGACCGGCCGCCTTGAATTTTTCAAAGTGTTCTTATTTCTCTTATTTCGTGCGACTGGTCGCCTCGTGTATTGACAAAGAAAAATATGACCGTTTGACACAGACACATTTCCTTAAATTGTGGGATTGATTTTTAACAGCTATATTCTTGATTTTAATTGTATTTTTCTCAGTAGATTTTCAATCCCCAAGAGGAGCCTATGCTTGTTCAATCATCTCCTATAAATAGAGGAAGTTTTGGAGCAACCAAAACAACAATTGAGATACAACACAATAAGATACACTTCAAGCATATACTTGGTCTTTCATTGTTATTATTCTTGTTGTAAATTTGCCTAGCTTATCACATCCTTGAGGTCTGGCTATTCTTGATTACACCTTGCACTCAAATTGTATTATTCATTATTGAGTTGAAATCTTGATTTTTGGTTATCATTCAAACACAAGATATCCTTGTGAGTGTTCTTGTGGTAAGAACACACTGGATGATCTAGGTGATAGGTGAAGAAGATTGTGGTGATCTTCTTATCGGGTGTTGAAGAATTTGGTATTCTTCAAGGTTGAAGATTGTGGTAATCTTCACAAGGTGCCGTTGAAGGAAGATTGTGGTAATCTTCAAAGGAGATTGTGGTAATCTCCAAAGGTGGTGTTGAAGAAGAGTGTGGTGCTCTTCAAGGTGTTGTAAGTTGAATTTGTATTAATTTTGGTAATTAATAAAATTCTTTTTCTTTTGAAATCCATCCCTGATATCTTTGGGGTGGTAGAGATTAGGCCCTAGGTGGGTTGAACCTCTTTAA
This sequence comes from Rehmannia glutinosa, assembly GCA_016081115.2. Taxonomy (NCBI): domain Eukaryota; kingdom Viridiplantae; phylum Streptophyta; class Magnoliopsida; order Lamiales; family Orobanchaceae; genus Rehmannia; species Rehmannia glutinosa. The sequence goes on along the minus strand of CM071925.1, from coordinate 71,918,369 downwards.
ATCGACGTGTGTTGTTTACATTCCGCACCTTTATTATTTTGTTTGAGCATTCGATTTTAAAAAGAGGGCGAAATCGAAAAGATGGAGATAATCTATTCACCCCCTCTAGGTTATTGTAGCCGCTGGACTTACACTTGCTTGGTTTTGAAATCCCAGAGGTGGTTGCAATACATTTCTTGTATTGCTATACGAGAAATTTTCATGATTTCAAAGTCCCGATGCTAATGTGTGGGCAATTGATTTCCTCTATCATTGAAACCCCGATTGTTCACATAATCGGCTTGCTCCATGTCGGGCTTCATCATCTCTTGACTTAATTCCATGACACCTCTCGTTTGTTGTTTTCCACCTGAATTTAGAGTGGCAATTTGCTTTGACAAGGCGGAAATTTGAGAGGCCAATGCGGACATAGTATCAAGTTCAAGAACACCGACGACTTTTCTTGGCGTAGATCTCTCGAGAAGGCCATTGATAATCAAGTGGCACCATTTCTTCTAGTAAAAGCATGGCTTCACTTGGAGTTTTAGCCATCAATGTACCTCCCGCTGCAGCATCTATAATAGTTCTCGAATGCCCATTCATACCATTGTAGAAATACTGAACTTTTTGCCAATCTGCATACTCGTGTTGTGGACACCTCCTCAATAATTCTTTGAATCGCTCCCAAGCTTCGTAGAGTGGCTCAAAGTAGAGTTGATGAAATTGAGCAATCTCACTTTTCAGTTGAAGTGTCTTGCTAGGTGGAAAAAATTTTGCCATGAATTTTTCAGTGAGATCATCCCAACTAGTGATACTTCCGGGTGGGAAGGTTTGAAGCCATTGTCTAGCTTTATCACGAAGTGAAAACGGAAATAACCTCAACCGAATAGCTTCATGAGGAACTCCATTCATTTTTATTGTGTCACATACCTCGAGAAAAACGGCCAAATGAGCGTTAGGGTCGTCTACGGCACTTTCCCCAAATTAATTCTGTTGCACCATGTTTATCAGGGCCGGCTTCAATTCAAAATTATTCGCATTGATAGGTTGGCGAACAATGCCCGAATAATTTTGATTGGTTGTTGGTCTAAAATAGTCACGAATGGCCCTCTCCGGTGGTGCAATAACGGGTATACGGTTTTCATCATCACCGCTTTCCTCGCCATTTTTGCAAATTCGATTCTTCGTGCGGCTCTAATCTTTCAAGTGTTCTTTCAATTTTGGATCAAATAAGATTAAATTAGCACTTTTATTTTTCGCATCAACAAGAAAACGCAAAAACGGCAATAACCCTATTGTAACAAGAACCAATCTAAATTAAAGTAAAATTACTAAGTAATAATATTAGCGCAAATAAGATGAATTATTCCCCGCAACGGCGCCAAAACTTGTTAGAGATTTTTCTAACCGCAAGTCTACGGGGTCAAGTTTTAATATAGTGAAAGTAAGGTTGTCGTATCATAGGGAATAATTATCGAATTATTGCTAAATACTATAATATAGTAGTCTAACTTTATTTAGAAATTCAATATTTGAGGGAGTTTATTATACTAAAATGACCAAAATAAATTAAGAATATGAAAATACAAATGAGTTTATCCAAATGATTAAATGAATTCTAGAGGTGTGATGAATCTAGTTATCCCTTATGTTATGGTTTATCAATCATCAATTACCAATTTATAAGTCAAGATTTCAACAATAATAATTTCTCTCTCGAGTGCCAAATGATTTTAGATCTCAATTGGGAAATCAATATCTCTATAAAAATCACCAATTGAAATCTCAATAAAAACTATGAATCTTGATAAATGACTTCAAAGGATTCACAAATCTCTCAATTCTATGAAATCCTAGGTTATGCTATTCCAAGGTCATGTATTCAGCTTACCTCTCTCAAGTGTCAAATCAAATACACCACACTCTAAATTATTGATCAAGTAATTTAGAAGCAATAGATCCAAATAGCACAAATAAATTGATAGATCTAGATTGACAAACCACAATCTCAAAACATAAGTTCAAACATAGATTACATCATCCCTCTAGAATTATAGAGTTTAGCTCATGATTAAAGAAAATGAATCCATAAGAATACAACAATACATCTTACAAGATATGAAGAAAGCAACAAAATAAGAACAAGAGTTAAGGGATCTTCTCTATTTCTAGATGATAGAGCCTCCAATCTTCTTCTCCAAGCTCTTCCCAAGATGTACCAAGCCTTCTTCCTTGTCTTGTAGTTGTTTTCTTGTCTTCCTAAGGGTCCCAGATCCCTAATCTCAAGCCCCAAGGCTTCTATTTATAGTCCCACAAAAGTCCAAGAAAGAGGGTAGGTGAACATGGGAATGTTCCCGCCTGGCTGGGGCGCCCAGAATTACGTAGCAAACATAGTCGCCGGGCGATGCAACACCGGGCGTTGGCGCTGCAGCGCCCCATCCGTCCATCGCACTTAAATCCGCCTTTTTGGCGCCAGCAGCTCCACCCAATTGTTTTGCCCACCAAATGTCCGAATTTGGTTTTCCGTCGTCATCACAGTTGTAGCCCTATCTCTTAGCTTTCCATAGCCACTTGAATCAGCTCAATATCAAGTTTGTAGAGAGATTTATGGCCACAATACGAAACCCTCGCCAATCTTTAGAAATTCCGACGCATTTGGACTTTTCTTCAAATCAATCTCTAGTTGTTTGCTCGTTCGTACTTCTTTTGATACACGATTCATTAATATGACTATAACCTCAATATAATTGGCTCTCAACATGGCTTGACCCCTCAAATGACTCGAAACAATGGAAATTAATGCCTAACCTATGAGATATAACAAAAACGACTCAAAATACTCAAAAACAACACAAAACTCTAGTATCGGATGCCCAAATCAATGGTATAAAACCAAGTGAACAATAAGAGATTATTATTTTTTATACGGAAGCATGATGGGTTGGATATGATCGTAATAAATTATTTTTATTATTTTAAGAAAAACAAAATTTTAGGGGTAAAATCTGTCCCATGTAGGATAAAGTGCAAAAACTTATATAGTTCATATGGTAAAGTGTAACCAAAAATAGTTTATATGATAAAGTGCAAAAATACGAATAGTACAGGGGTTTAGTGTAATTTCTGGATTTGAATATTCCTTATAAAAGTGAAAGGGGTAGTCTTCCAGTGAGACCATCTCATTGACTTAAGTCCATGAGACGAATCCTACAAAACACAAAAAAAATTGAGACAAATACACTTACCCATCCAAACTATATTGAATTTCACACTTTACCCTCCAAACTTTAATTCGTGACACTTTGCCCCCTAACTATGAAAATCATTACACTTCACCTTATATGGACAATTTTGCCCCTAGGTTTTATCCTTTCTTAAAATAATAGTTATAGTTATCCCTTTAAACCCCAATTTGTAGCAAACTACTACATAATAATAAATTTATTGCAAGAATCAATAAACATAAAAGTCTTACTCCATAATCAATTTTGTTTTTTGGATTTTTCGAGAAATGAAAACCCCTATTTTTCTGTCCCATGTGTTGTTCGTGACATTGTTACACCTACTTAGATCCAGTCTCTATTCAGAGGTTTTAAATGGATCATGTCAGGTTTCCAGCCTATAAACTCAACAGGACATACTTCAATTAAAATACTCTTTTCAAGTATAAATCCGCATACAAATTAGGTCTATAGATCAAAAATGAACATAGTCCATTACGACTATATCAGCCCAACATGCTTCCGTAAAATTAATAAATCCCTAAAATTCATACCTTCTTTGACCAAATAGCCCCGGTGAGATGGTTCACAACACCACCACGGTCGGAAAATTCACGCCCCAGATCTTTTGACGTTACGACTCCTCACCTGTTCAACTTCAACCCTCGGGGAGATGATCTCGCAAGTTATCCAACTCCTTCAGCAACTGTTCAACACAGCCTTGGTTCGTTTCCAACTCCAGGCGTATAAGTAATTCTTAAACGGGATGAATTAATAGTACATTATGAACACATGTTGAAGCAAAAAGCCTCTTTTTTATTAAGAACTTATAGAAAAATTTATTACATTAGTAATCTCCTTTTGGGAGGAGAATACTTGTTTAGCCTCTCATAGATGAGGCTTGCACTTGTAAATACATAAAACTTAAAACTTAAAACACTCAAATAATACAAATTTTCTCTCGAATTTATTATAAGAGAACTAAGGAAAATGTTCGATGTCCTCGACTTCCTTTAACTCTTGCTATTTATAGAGATAGGTTCGGACTTTAAAGGCGGACTTCAAATCTTGTTGATAGATAAGACGTCACTGCTTACATCATACTCCTGAATTATTGCCTCGCTTAGTCGCTTTCTTTTCTTTCTCGCATGACTCACTCATGTGTTGTTTGTCGGAATCTTTTAAAAATTTGGTTTTGCGTGGTCCACGAGGATAACGCGTCTTGTGAGTCGGGCCCTTGTCCTTTCCAAATGCATTGTCTTACGGCCGGGTTTGGGTGGAATCCTTTCCCAAACTCGGGTTTTTTCTCGTTGGGGCATGCTTGACGATCCGATCGATCCAACGGCCAACATGCGCCATGTTACGTAATTTCTGTAAGTTTCTTTGCTCATCGGAATCTTGTTCTCCCAGAATTCTTCTCTTTGTCTCGAAAAGTTCCTCTGCAAATCCAGTTGTTGACCTGTCATTAAATTCATAAAAAAGATCCATTTGCTTGAATTCGAAAAAACTTGAATGGATATTTGACTTTGTCCATTTCTCTAGACAAACCCAAAGACCCCATGCTCATCGTGTAGAAGCTTCATCTTCAGAAATTGCTCCTACTAAGACAGGTACTTCTTTCGGTGAAGCTGCCTTAATGTATTTTAAAGCATTTCCATCCGGGCTTCTTAGCTTAATGAAATGAAAAGCCTCATTAAAGCCTTTCTTCACTGTTCAAGAGTCGCACCGATAAAATACTGGTTCCAAAATATCTCATCTTGCCAAGTGTGGATTATTAGTCCAAGTCTCGTAAACGCTTTCCCCAATCCATTTTGGTAATTTTTGAAATTTCTCGAATCCGGGTGATACAGTATAAATTGAAGCTAAGGCTCCAAAAGTACCATTCTTGTACTTCATTTGGATGACTTCCTAGTTTCATCCAAACTATGGGATATTTGCCTGAGATATCAACAATTGTTTTTTATGGGTTAATACCTCTTCTTGTAACCAATTTCTCCCATTGTCGTTGATATACCTGCATTGGAGAAATCTTAATCTCGTCAATTTGAACCTTAGATTTGCATGTCTCGTGGCCTAAGATTCAACTCTCCCTCTTTTACCTCGTAGGTCTTTGGGTTGACTTTAAGACTCGGGTTGTGACACCGAGCTTCAAATTCGTTACGTTTGTACACCCTCGGGGATGCATCACCAAACACTTGTGATTACGGTATTTGAATCTATAACCTCCGGGTTAGAGCCCCGTTCTCTCTAACCGCCCTTTTTGCATCGTAGGAGATGCGGCTGGAGAAGAGGCCTTTGCAGTCTTTAAGGATAATAAGCATCACCAAATCTTCTTTTATCCGCCATTTTTGGATTTCAAAGTTTGGCTTCATTACCACGCTTTGTCGCGAAAATGAATAGGCATTTTTCTCAAAATGTTTCCCTGATCTCTCGAACAATGATCTTATGATCACACAATGTTGTGAAAATAAGTCTTCTTGTCTCATTTTCTGTATAAATCTCTTAAATGTTTGTAGGAAATTGTTTCCTAGCAAAACATCTCTCTTCCTCAGATCATGGTAATAGATTGGTGGCGTATTCACTTTGTACCATGGGTGCCGCCGCGCCTCCAATCATGATTTACTCGCTTGTTTAATTCCCCGATTAAGGATAAGAATCCTTTTATAGAAATCTTTTCCTCGCAATAGCTAGTAAATCTTCTCCAATTTCCTTAGGAAAAACATCCACTTTGCAAAGATATATTCCGCACTTGAATCAATATAGGCGGCAAAATACTCGGCCTTGTATTCAACATATAACATTCCGATAGAAATGTATATGGAGAATGGACTAGTGGTCATTTGATTCTCAGTATCTTTTATCGCCACTTTGTGAATCCACTCCTTCTTGTAATCTTTCCCAAGGTTTATGATCCTCAAGAAATTCAATCCCCAATATTAATCGCTTTGGGATTTTCCCCGCTACTCCTGTGATAGTCACTCAATTTCACTTATCTTCAGGCTTCCTTGATACCTTCCAACTATCACCGTTGGAGATAATATAGAACATCACAAGGAAAAATATTATCCTTTTGAGTGATGTCGAATATTACTTCAACTTCTCTCCATCCTTTTGGGCATTTCAGCTCTTCTTGTGTTTTGAAAACATCTGGGATGCGCCTGAATCAGATCTTTGGTCTCTTTTCCTTCCAACGGCTACTGCTTATCATTCTGTCTTGTTGGAAAGACATCCTTCGTGTATCAACTCTGAGACTTCGACTTTTGTTGAAGACTGGTTGATCTTGAATTATCATATCAATCTCCTTTATAGTTGGAGACTCAATGATTTCTGGTAGAACTACCCTGGCAAAGTCCTCAAAGATTCTTGGGACTTCAATAAATTCCTTTCTCAAGAATACCTCTGAATGATGTGTATTCGAGAGAGCATAGGAAATCTTGTATGTGATCAAGTAAGGTCTATTCCCTTCTTTCATCAAATCGACTCTTTTGAAATCTTGATTAAGGGTTAGAACTCTGTTGAAATCTCGATCTCCCAAATTGTATGCAATTCTAGGATAGACATTAAATGCCAATTTTTCTGTATACAAATTTCAGAATCGCCCTCCAAGGCACGAATCCTTGAGATGTGAGATTCGATTGTCAAAGATAACCAAATTTAGTGGTGAATCTATTCCTTTCTTGAATGTTGCCTTAATAATAACTCTTATGGCTCCAATATGAATCCATGAAAGTGTGTTGGCAACGTCTCTATTGACGGTGCTTTTGATATCCTGGATTTCTTTGTAAGGGACCAACTGCATCTCGATTAGGTTACCAAAGTGAATTCCATTGAATGACAAATTCTCCAGTAGTTACTCTGTGGATAATTTGGTGCTTTCTATTACAAAACCCAATTTTATCCAAGGCCTTCTCCATAGCTCCAATTGCAAATCCATCGTATATCTGAAGCTTTGGATCTTCCTTCATAATTCTCATAAGAGTCTTATGAGAAACCATAGTGTGAGAGAGAAATCCTGACATATCCTCCCTAACCGTTTGCTGAAGAAATTATTCTTCACTCCGATTTTGAACTGGATTCACTTCCATCGTCGAATAGATCTCTCCTTCATAGATGCTTTCATCTGAGGGTAGATCCTCAAATTGATACACCGGATCAAATCTTGATAATAGACAAACCTTCTTCAAATTCCTGTGTTTGCTTCGAACCGCCTCGATTCCTCGTTTCTGGTTTGGGCAATGCTGAAATATTCCTCTTGTTCCGCATGTCCAAGAATTACAATCGTTGAAACTTTCATTAGCTCTGTATGAGCTCGCCTTTGAAAGTTCTTCTTCTTGTGGTTCTACTTGGTACTTGCTTTATTTGAACCTCGATGATGAGGCTCTACTCCTCGCTTGGTCTTTGTCTTTGCCCCGATTTATAACTTCGGGCTTTTGTTTTGACTAACCTTCTAGGTCTCCATGAAGACCTACTTCTTTTTGTTGTTGCTTCCTGGCGGTATGGATGGCTTCTCTCCTTCTTCTTCTTATGCCGCTTGGTTGACCTCCCACCACCGCTGGGATATCATCGCTCTACACACCATAGAGGAACCGATTTATTAATTCCTCGTAATCTCTTGTAATTTCAAATAGTCTTTGCTTGGTAGCACCATTCGTATAACTTGGCCTTCAAGAAAGACATTCTTCTAGCCACTGTATCTAAATCCGCCGCATCCTTGTATTCTCTAATAAGCATTTCTCTCCAGGACTTGGAATTTTTGCAAAGAATAGGCATGAAAGCTTCTTTGTCTCCAATGTTTGACTTCTACCGATACTTGTTGAACAACTTGATATATTCATCATTATGACAAATATCATGTAACTCGAGGTCGTCAGAGGGCTTGTTTATATCTTTTTATTTTTTTCTTCTTCTAATCCCTCAAAGTAACCTATGCCGATAAAATGGATTTTACATAATTTTGCCATATCATCGACAATTCCTTTTAGTGATTCTCCGTTGACCTCACTTTTCATACTTGCTTCGTTCATATCTTATGCAATCCTTACGGATCCCTCAAGACTCATTTCAAGGAGTAAAATGAAGGAATCTTTCGTAAGATCAAGGGTACCTGTTGCAATCCTCATAGCTGATGCCCATTAATCAATGAGAACTTCTCGATTTTTAATATCTGGGATATCCAGATTTAACATCAACCCTTATGGATGTATTGGGTCGAGATGTGATCTTCCATAAGGCGTTTGATAAACATTTGGCCTTCTAGAAGGTTGTCGAGTTCCCGCAAGAGGAGGTCGAGCTCCTGTTCATGGAAGTGTTTCATTCCCTGTGGTGAAATCTCCAACGTGATGCATTCTCTCGTCCTGGGTTCCATGATTTGAACCCGCACTTTCTGCGACGTTGGGATTTACTGGTGGCGGTGGTGGAATTGGTCTACCTTGTGGGTCATAGGTAACCAAAGCTGTTCCATCTCCTGTGTTCATCTTTAAATCTACAATTCCTAATCTTGCTAAGGATTCGGCAAGGTCATGTAGATCTTTAAGATTCATTTTTTCCATATCCACCACTTTTAATTTGTGACTGATTTTCTTTTGATGATAGCAATAAGCTTTTCATCATCTGTCATTTTTCGTACCACTTCGGTTGGTTTCTCCTTTTGGTGTAAATAGGATATTGTCCCGAAATCAATACGTTTTTTTTCCTCCGGATGAACTTGGTCTGTCCTCCAGATTCTTAACTCATTTCTGAATATCATGAAGGATTGCAAGATTCTCCTTCTGATATTTCACCATCGTTTCCATCTGGTTCTGGATCTGATGAACTTGTGTAGGTAAATGAATATGGCGGTTACCATAATTTTGCACCGTCTTCTGGACTTCCCTAATATCTTTTGAGATCTTAGATTTATCCGAATGTATCTCGTTCCACTCTGGTACTCCATCAGGAATCATTATTCTCATGGGCATTCTCATGGACTGCTTCTTGATGATTCATCAGATCGACATATAATATTTGGTTTACTGTAAAGAAACCCATATAATATGCCGCTTGTCTCTCCCCCAGTGTATCAATGTTTCCCTATCAGCTCCTGCGTGTTCTTTTTCCTCATATTGGTGGTTCCAATATGCTATCTTGTCTTGGTGATCTTGTGCATACATCGTCAAAATTTGACGATAAGTCCTGTAAGGTGTACATCTTGGACAATTGTCCAGATCCATGTTCTCGGAGTAATTTCTCCTCACCAATTGTCAATTACATAAATATAATAAATTTAACTAAAAGTTCTTAATAAACCTAGGCTCTGATACCATTTTCGAGGATCGCAAGACCTTGAGGAGTAAATGTAGATAATACAATAAAATTTATCTCATAGGTGGTAAAGTGCAACAACTTTGAAGTTTAGAGGGTAAACTGTAGACCAACTTTCATGAAACTAGGGGTAAATCTGTAATTTAAGGCAAAGTGTAAAATTTCGCATAGTTGGGAGGGTTAAGTGTAACGATTTAAAGTTCGTATGGTTAAGTGTAAAATTTGGAATAGTTTGGGGGATTCAATGTTTTTATCCCAAAAAAATATGGATTTTTTTATATGAGTTTGGGTTTGAGTTGGAATTCTATTTACATATATAATCTGTCTCATGGATAATACCCATGAGACCGTCTCATACAAGTTTTTACCAAAGTGAAATACTAATTACACAAATTGCTTACTGAACTACTATCTGGTAAATCAAATCCTAAAAAGATAAATATCAATGTAAGACAACTAAAAATGGAGGAAAAATCAAGTTTCTGTTATGACAATTTGTCCAATATGTGGAATTTAAACACCCTAGTTTCACATGTTAAGAGTAGCTTTACAATTATTTAGAAAAATGATAAATTAATGTGACTCAATAGACATATAATACTTGCCTATATAATGATGTAATTTGAGAAATGAAAGACACACGTTTTCATTGCAAACACAATTAGCTTGCAAACTTTCTTTGCTTCTATATATCTTTCATCTTTTGTAAAAATATATAACAACCATAATTTTATCATATAAATAAAAATTATTTACAACACGTTATCAGCCCGAGTTATTGCTCGAAAAATGTTTGTATATTTTAAGTTTGAATTTCTTTGTACTAATTTTTTTATAGAAAAATGGCGGTATCAAAAAACAAAAATTCCGGATCATTGATACCATCGGGCGATAATTATTTATGATGGTGCCTGGATGTTAAATTGCACCTTCATGGTCAAGATCCGCCAAAACATTGAAGCTTGTAAAAATCGAAGAGGCCAATGTAAAAGATAAGGTAAATACGATGATATTTATACGCCATCGTCTATCGATGATTTAAAAAATAAATATATACAAATTGAAAGGCCTTCTTTGAGCTCTCGCAAAAGTTCAAAGATAGATTTGATTACACAAGAACCGGATACTACCCCAAGCACAATATGACTAGCAAATCGAGGTTGCGGGACTTCAAGTCCGTTGTTGACTATAATTCGGCATTATTTAAATTTGAGTCTCGATCGCCCTTTGCGGGACAAAATTATCTCAAATATGATAAATTGGAGAAAACATTCTCCACTATGCATAATCAAATATTGTGCTCCGACAACAATATAGACAATAACAATTTAAGACATATTCGAATTAATCTTGGTTCTTCTCACGATCGAGAAAACAAATGAATTGTTGTTGAAAAATCACAATTTGCGGTCTTCCTGGTCTAATGCGATTACTAAAGTACATGGTAACTCCAGGTAGATGAGGGGCTAATTTATAGGCCGTGAGTATAAACCTGGGAGTGGTAGCCGTTTGTTAGATAAATGTTTTTATCGTAATTTTGATGATATCATAATATTGAGTTTTGTACCAAAACAATGTCCCCAAATATTGTCCAAATACTTCAAAACAATTTATATGATTTTTACCAATTTTCTCGAGTATTTCTTTAACTTTATTTTTGATAAAATCGGACAACTTCTCTCTTTTTTGAGGTCAACTGGTAGCCCTATATGGGAACCCGCACTGAAAGCTTGTCAAAACAGAGAACAACCTGTTTCTTTGAAAATGGGGAGGGCGACCGGTGGTGGACCGGTCAACCTAAAGGGCGACCTGTACCCTATTTGAGCAATTTTATCTTCCTCGTCTCTCTAAAAATTGAGGGGGACCGTCCAACTCGGAGGGCAACCAAATCGAAGACTTGGTCGACCGGTCAACCCCCTTGGCCGGTCCAACCCTTGGCCATCCTCGTATCGATCTCATTTTAAACGTTCGAATTTCAACAGTCAATCGGTGACCTATGATTTTTGATCGCAACATTCTATCCGTTATTAAGCCATTATCCGATATGATCTACTTTATATTTCTTAACCATTTTTGTAGATCTTTTGATCCTTCTTTCTTAGACAAAAATGAAGATGGATGAGCCTATGTTGGAGATCCAATCTTGAAAACTCTCCCATAAATAGATGAAGGCTTTGAAGGATCAAGACACAACACAAGCATACAAGACAACAAGAAAATCAGAATTTGTCTAAGCTTTCATTTTCAACATTCTTGTTGTAATAGCTTAAGCACATCAATTTCACATCCTCGATTACTAGGATTTCCTTCTTGATTACCCTTGCACTTTTGAGTTGTAATATTTCATTTAAAGTGTAATCTTGATTGTAATTGTAATATCATCCAAAACAAGAAATACTTGTTAGTGTTCATTTGGCAAGAACACGTTTGGTTGATTGAAAAGCTTGTGTTTTTCGTGTTGAACAATTTGGTGCTCTTCGAGGTGTTGGAAGAGTTTGGTGCTCTTCAAGGTGAATAAGAGTTTGGTGCTCTTTGAGTTGGAAGATTGTGGTAATCTTCATATGTGTTGTAAGAAGAGTTTCGTGTTCTTCAAGGTAAATGTTGTATTTGTTTGGTATCAATAAAACATTTTCCTTTTCAAATCCATTCCGGACATATACCGGTGGTAGAAGATTAGGCCCTAGGTGGGTTGAACCTCTATAAATCATTGTGTGTTGTTTATATTTCGCACTTTTATTTGTTCATCATCTTCACATTCGAAAAAGATGACGCAATCGAAAATCAAGAAAATCTATTCATCCCTCTAGATTTTTGTAGCCGCTGACTAACAAATTCTGGGGTTCATGGTCATGGTGGTCCACATCAAATTACTCACAGATATGACTGTGGCGGTCGTAATAACTATAATCGAGATAATTATCATTATTCCCATCCAAATGATTATACGGTCAAATAGGGGCATCCAAATCAGTTAAATCTTGATAAAGGAAAAATATCTATGGAAAGAATCGGGGTGATTCTTGTAATGATATGGTATAACGGGACATTGGGCCAAAACATGTTGAATCGCCTAACACCGTAAATCTATATCGGGGATCAAGAAAAATAAATGTAAGGGTGTTCAAACACATGCCATGAGGTAGTAGAGCCACTTGCTATTACGAGGCCAACATATATGAAATTATACACAATCAAAATCATGTACAGGATCGAAATCACTCAATATATCGATTTTCTTGAGGATCCTGAGGCACAAGGTGCCGAATGGATAAAGTCAAATTAGATACAATATTTGTATATTATTTATCTCGGATGGTATATTCTCGAGTTTAAGTTTATTATACCCATGTTTGTACTTTTTACTGGATGATAATTCTCGGTTTCAAGTTCTTAATGTGATATAATAAATCTTTGTCTAATATCATAAAATATCAAGAAATTTCTACCAAAACACTCACAAAGTTTACGTTCAAATTTTTCACATTAATTTTTCTTCTCCAACTTCTATATTAATGGCTATGAACAATAACTTTTATCTATAAATATACCAATATTTCATTCAATAAATTCTCACATATTCTCTCATCTTTCTAAAACTTCACATTTCTTTCATTCCAAAAATGGTTAACTTTACCATAGTGTTTCTCATTACAATGGTGTTCATGTACACTATCCTACTTTTTGTTGGAGAATATCCTCCAAAGCACTTTTGGCGTATGAATCATCTTCTTATCTTCATGGTTTTTCTTTTGTTAGCATGGACAATGTTTAACATGTAATAGTTATATTATTATGTACATCTATATTGTCGAATAAAATCTTTTATATTTAAACTTTTGTTGAGCATTGATGCTTTTTATTTAGTTGTTTTACATTTCAATGAAAGATTTTTATAATCATATAATATTAATTTAATAATAGTTATACCAGGTACACATGGGAAACACCGAGAAAATGGACTATTGTCTACTTGATAATGCAATAACGCACTCAATATTAACAAGTAAAGTATATTTTTTTGAGTGTGAAATTGTGCAAGGCACAAGTTACAACAATATCTGGTCCCGTTAAGATTATTTATGGCTCCGGGAATATAACAATGGTGTTGCCTAATGGTACAATCTTGCATATTGAAAATGCATTATTATCTAGTAGACGAAAAAAGATTTGAAAAAGAAATCTAATAAGTTTTAAGGATGTGCGTGATACTGGCTATCACTTGGAGACATTAAATGAACATAATAAAGAGTGTCTGTGTATCGCATCCTATAATATGGAAAAAAGAATTGCCCATGAGAAATTTGAAGCAATAACTTCTGGATTATATTGTGTCAAAATTAAAGCTTTTGAATCATATGTCACCATGCCTTGGAAGCAGAGGAATCCTAATATATTTAGGTTATGGCATGATCGTCTAGGACACCCAAGAACAACTATGATGCGTAGGATTGTTGAACACACTAATGGACATCCATTAAAAGGCACGAAGATGCTGGTGTCCAAAGATTATTTATGTAAATCGTGTTCACAATGATATACAACATATTCGTGGTGATATTTGTGGACCAATATATCATGCAAGTTGGTCACCTTCTTTTTTACAACATATTCATGGTGATATTTATGGACCAATATATCATGCAAGTCCACCATTTTAATATTTCATGGTCCTAATAGATGCATCATATATGGTCACATGTATGCTTATTATCTACCAGAAATGTTGTATTTGCTCGATTATTAGTGCAAATTATTAAACTCCGAGCATATTTCCTTATTATCCCATCAAGAATATAGGATGGATAATGCCGAGAATTTACATCAAATTGTTTTGATAAATATTGCGCAGTTTGGGAATTAATGTTGAACATCCAAAAGAAAGACTGTTTATACTAAAAATAGATTGCGTAATCCCCGATTAAATGAGTTCAAATCATTGCTCATACATTATTAATGAGATCAAAGCTCACTAGTGCAAAGATGGGGTTATGCAGATTGCATGCATCGACACTCATTAGATTACGCTCCACCGCTTATCATATGCACTCCCAATGCAATTAACTCTTAGTTTTGAGCCAAATATTTTGCACCTGATCTGCTCGGTGTCGATTCCACCTCCCTGCAGGTCAAAAATGGGTCCACAACGTGAGACTTGGAATATATGTTGGATTTGATTTTCAATTATTCGGTATTTGGATCCCATGACAGAAATTTATTTACTTCTAGATTTGCAGATTGCCGCTTTGATGAGACAACATTTTCATCAATGGGAAGGGATAAAGTCTGTTTTAGAAAGTGATAAACAAAAACAAGTTGAGAGTATCTCCTCGAATGAGCAAAGTTTATCCCATTTAGACCCACATCTTTTGTTGAATGTGAAAGTGAGGTAAATAGAATCATTCATTTACAAAATATCGCGAATAGACTTCCCCGATGTATTTAATGATGCGACTAAAGTCACGGTCTCATATTCCGCCGCAAATGCTCCAAAGCCCGGATTATTGTTCCGTATGAACATAAAAAAATGATTGATTATAACCCACGACAAAACGTGGTAGACCTATTGCTCAAAAGATATTATTCATTGAAAAAGGGGAGAATTGATACTAACGAACATGCTCCGCACAAATCAGAGCCTACTATCTTAGAAAATATACAAATCAAAAATTATGATAGCACCGAGAATCCCATGAGCTATATTTATGAAATGTGAGATTAAAATAAAGTAATTATTAATGCTAATTTTGCATTCTTGGTTGCTCAAGAAATCATAAATGATGATTATGATTGTAAACCACGTCTATAATGGAATGTCACAAAGGCCTAATTAGTTTATGTGGGAGGAACAACAAAATTCGAGTTAGCTTCCTTAGAAAAATGGAATGTGTTTGGACAAATTGCTCGAACTCCAAACAATATAAAGCCCATTGGATACAAGTGAGTATTTATTCGAAAGAGAAATGAGAAAAATAAAGTCGTGAGATATAAAGCCCGACTCTAGTGGCTCAAGAATTCTTCCGAGAGACATGGGATAGATTATGATGAAACATATTCACTTGTGAAGGATACAACCACGTTTCGCTTTTCTTATCGGTATGGTTGTCCCCTCGAGAATTTAGACATGCATCTAATGGACATAGTGACGACACATCTATATGGTTCACTAGATTCGATATTTATATGAAAATTCCAGGATGGATATAAAATGCTAAAATCGATACTCCTCGTGAATTATACTCGATCAAATTGCATAGATTGTTGTATAGATTAAAGCAATGCGGTCGCAAGTGGTATCATAGGCTCAATGAATACCTTTTTAAGGAATGTTACAAAATAATACCATTTGCCCATGTGCTTTTATTAAAGATCAGATACCGGATTTGCTATCATTGTTGTATATGTCAATGACATGAATTGGATTGGCACACCTGAAGAATTATCCAATGCTATCAATATTTAAAGAAAGAGTTTGAGGTTAGAGACTATGGAAAAACTAAAACTTTGTCTTGGTCTTGAGTTAGAGTATAAAGATAACGGGATACTTATCCACCAATATACATATCCAAAAAGGTTACTCAAGCGATTTAACATGGACAAGGCTCATCCTTTGAGTACCCCTATGGTTGTGCGCAATTTAGATCCCGAGAAAGATTCATTCTCGACCAAAAGAATGGATGAAGAGATTTTGGGTCCTAAAGGGCCTTATCTTAATGTTATTGGAGCATTAATGTACCCTGCACAATGTACTAGACCTGGTATTTCTTTTTCAAGAAATCTACCTACACAATACGATTCCGAGCCAACACGAAGATACTTTGGAATAATATTAAACATATTTTTACGATATATGTGTGATACTATAGATTTGGGGTTATTCTACTCCAAGGAATCCACTAACTCGGGTTAGTTGGTTATCTTGATCTTTGATATAGATCGATCCGCATAAAGCTCGATCACAAACCGATTACTTATTTTGCTAAAACGGTACATCTATATCATGACGATCTACCAAACAAGCATTAGTCACTACTCCTTCTAATCACTCAAATCATTGCTCTTCATGAAGTTTGCAAATAATGTGTTTGGTTAAGATCATTATAGCTCATATACGAAATTCTTGTAAGTCAAACCAATTACAAACACTCCTACTATTATTTATGAGGATAATGCAAATGCGTCATAACACATGTGAGAAGTGATTACATAAAAGGTGATAGGACCAAACACATTTCACCAAAGTTTTTCCACACACATGAACTGCAGAATAATGGAGAGGTAGATGTTTAGCAGATTCGCTCATGTCACAATCTTGCCGATTTGTTTTCAAAATCCTTGACGACGCGTCTACATCCAAAAAATTAGTTTTCGACATTGGAATGAGAAGAGTTGATGCGAAGCAAGATTGATGCATCAATTATGCAAATTTTTATTCTTCATTTCGGGAGAGCGAATATATAGTGCGATGTACTCCTTTTTCCTTTTGCATGGTTTCTCCCATTGGGGTTTTTCAACTTAAGGTTTTTAACGAGGCAGCTTATGCACAAGGTCTGGATTTGAGGATGTACTCCTTTTCCCTTAGAGTAAGTCTCCTATCAGATGGTCTAATGGATCTAAGTCCGTTAAATGGATCCTATACTTGGCCCAAATCTGGAAAAAAAAATGAAATCTACTCTCTTTTCCTTGTTCCACCCATCTCCGTCCTCCTACACCAAGAAAAAGAAAAAAACAGAAAAACTAGCACCTGCAAAGAGGAACGAAAGAGAATGTGAAAAAGAATAATTCCATTTCATCTCCACTAAGGCGAGAATGATATAACACCATGCGCTCTTGATGGAGCAAGAACAACAGAAAAATATAACAATAAACTAGGAAGTTCAAAAAGAAAAAAAAAACAACAAATTTTGGGAACTTAAAATAGAAATGTGCATCCAGAATTGTTTCTTGTGCCGTTTTTGGAGAGTGCAAATCATCATTGATGTTGGACATTTGCAAAGAGGTATGTATTACTCTTTCTGTGAGAAAACAAGATTTACTTATATTTTTTTTCTGTTTTTAATCGATCATGATTATTTCTGTAGTTTTAACTTTTAAAATAAAATGAAAAGTGTCATGTATCCAAATGTTTGTTTATTTGACTAAATCAATTCTGACACATCTGAGGATAATTACTAATACTTTTCAAATATATCACTAATACCTTTTATGAGAAAAACTAGTACTGTTTAGGGACTACAAAATAAGTTCTAGGGGACTATTAAAAAATTTCAGGAAAACTATTAATATTTTTTTAGGGATAAAACTAATACTTTTAAGGGAAACTGCCAATACCTTTTAGGATAATCACTAATACTTTTTGAATGTAATATTTATACTTTTCATGAGAAAAACTAATATTGTTTAGGGGCCACAAAAGAAGTTTCAGGGAGACATTAATACTTTTTAGGGGAAAAATTAATACTTTTAAGGGAAATTACTAATAATTTTTAGAGGAAAATTTAATAATTTTCAGGGGTAATTATTAAAATTTTTTTTGGGAAGAACTTAATAGTTTCCAGGGGACTACTAATACGTTGTAAGGGAAGTACTAATACTTTTGAGGGAAAAAACCTATTAGTTTTAAGGAGAACTATATATAAAATACTTTTCAGGGAACTAATACATTTTAGTGGGGTTGCTAATACAATTTAGATGAAAAAATAATACTTATTCACACCCCTAGTGATATTATGTCGCTACCTAATATTACAAAAATGCCAGCGGGTTTGGATTTAGGATCCGTCTAACGGATTTCAACCCGTTAGACCGTCTGACAGAAGTTTTGTCTTTCCCTTATGTTCAATTTGAGTGTTATGACAATTTGTCCAATATGTGGACTTTACCCAGTTTCACATGTCAAGAGTAACTTTGCAATTATTTAGAAAAATGATAAATTCATGTGACTCAATATGCATATAATATTTGCCTATATAATGATGTAATTTTAGGAATGAAAAACACGCGATTTTCATTGCAAACACAATTTCCTTATCATATTTAGCTTGCAAAATTTCTTTGCTTCTATATATCTTTCATCTTTCGTAAAAATATATAGCAACCTTAATTTTATCATATAAACAAAGATTATTTACAGCAGTTTCATAATTATTGAACTATTATTTATTCGAATTTAAAAGTATTTTCCTTATAATGGCACAAATGGGGAACTATTTAGCTACTGTAGTTAATTGCAAAATCAAACTATTTTAAGTAAAACTGATTAAGAACTTAACATTAATTAATTAAGATAATAACAAAAACTGTTCCAAATTAAAAAACAAAAACAACAACAACAATAATAACAAATTTTCCGACGAAGGAAACATGAAAATCCGTTAAATAAATTGTTCGCAGATGAATCAACACAGTCCATCATGTAGCTAAATTGTAAAATTTGGTCACTGAACCTAACACGAACCATCTCCACCGCTATAGCCTCCATCCGTTCCACCATAACCACCATCGTTAAATGAACCTCCATCCATTGTTGGACCACCGGCCCCCATCACCATAAAATCTACAATACCCACACCACCACCACCTCCGCCGCCGCCACCGCCACCGCCAAAGACTCCCTGTAAGATAGCCTGCGTCGCCGACTGAGCAACGCCGCTGGCTATGCCGTTGGCCGTCGCAACCACGATTTGGTCCCCTAGCCCGCCACCATTAACAGGCCCAACGCCAGCTCCATAAACTGGCTGATTTAAGTTGTTATACGTCTGAGGCACTCCTACTGGATAAGGGTTTCCTCCAAATTGATTCTGCGGTTGTCCCATAACTACAGGCTGCGGCCTAGGAGCACCATAATTATTAGCTCCCATATTTGGTGGATTCATGAAATTCGAAGGTTGCGGCGGAGGATAAACAGATCTTGACGTGTTGATTTGCGGCGATTGCTGAATTAGGGCTGGGCCTGGAATTAGTGTTGCGACACAGGTTAAATGCACATCAAATTCGCAAATGTTGCAGCGATAAATCCAGGTTTTGGAGCCAACTCTTCTGCAAATATCGCAAGAAAATATGTTTCCAGGATAAGGGGCTGAGAAAGTAAGGCTGAGTTGGTGGTGGTGGCATTTGTGAGTGTATTGCACGGGCAAAGAAGCACAGGTTGTGTGGAGATCAACGCCACAAGGGCTGCAATGGTAAGAAAACCCGCTGCCCTGGTTTCCACAGGCGTCGCAGTTGAAAACGCCTTCAGGGTAAATGGGTTTCGGCTGGAGAATAAGGCAATGGTTTTGGTCGAAGGGATGTTGGATTTGCTGAGGCAGTTGGTAGCATTCGGGATGGAGGAAAAAGTTGCAAGCTTTGCACGTGTAAACGGTACCGGAGATATTGAGCTTGCAGGCTGAACAATTCAAAATTTGGCCTAATGTTTGAAGATTTGAGAGCTGTAATGGGTGTGGATGACTGAAATGGCTGATCGAAGTTTGATTGGATTGATCGGCATTTGGTCTCCCCATTACTCTGTGGCCCAAGTGGTTTGTGTGATATAGAAATGAATTTCAGGCAAGGTTTAAGAAGGCAAAATATGGTTTACTTGACAAGCCAAGTCAACCATAAGAAGCCAAAGAACGGTTTCTAGACTGAAAAACTCGCATAAGATTTTCTATTCGAATCAGATCATCTCGTATTCCGGATATCATCACTACTTGACAAATTTGTCGATGGCGTAATTAATGTACACGTGGTGTGTATTTAAGATACTTGGAATACGAGATGAAACACAGATTTGGAATAGAAGAGATATGGAAATAAACCATTTTCATTTTGATTAATGCAAGTGGGATCATGGAATTTATGCATGGTTTGCATTATTTTTGTTTGGATTATTATTGTAACACCCCAAAATTTTGGACTATAAAAATATATACATACATTTATTTATAAGAGAAAATAGGTCTAAATATATTTCTTTCAAAATTTAATAAAGAACAAATGAAGCAAATTATAAAGTATAGAAAATTCATGTATTCATTTATTTATAAGAAAATCGGACATTACTAATCTATATAAAAAAATCCCTTTTAGTCTATTTGCATAACTAAACTTAGAAAATCATAATTCATCATTTATTGTCCCGAATCGAAAAATCTTTGAAGTTGGAATTTTTCTCAATACTAATCAATTATCATACTGAGTCTAGCATCGTAGGTAAATACTTAGAAAATAATGATTTGTTTAACAATTTCTTATCCAATTGAAAATTAACATTTAGAAAAGACATCACTCTAGTAGTTGCATAAGAAAATCACAATTCGTATAATCATTTCTTATTAAATTAAAAACAACATTTAAAAATAAAAAGACATTACTCCAAAGAGTTTCATAGGCCACCCATTATCCACCGCCAATAACCATCGCGACTCCTTAACCTCCGAAAAAAACTGCGATTATATATGTGGGGTGAGCGACACACTTCAAAAGTATAAATTGTCCAAGCTAAATACACGATATCTCACATAGGTATGCAAATACAATCCATAGGACATAGCATAGATCTTTTGAAAAACCGTAGACATAGACAATAGTTGCACTCTGCAGAGTTCCACTGAGGATACATCGACCCCCCCTCCGAGTCCCCGGCTCAATAGTGCCTAAGCAACTATACTACACATTCATGCAAAATAATCTAAGCATTTAACAAGGACAATAAAGTTTAGAAAACAAACCCCACCTCGAAACTTTGCTTGAAAAATAGTAGAATGATTTGATGCAATATCCCTATTGAACTCCGAGCTCGCCGTCTCGTCGCCTAACATGGAAATATATACTTCTTAGTCCTAGAAGTCAAAACTTAAGTATTAACCTCGATATAGGAAGCACTAAAATAACATTCGTGGAAGCTCATGGTATTTTCCTAAGGTTTAGGGTTCAACTTGATAGGTTTGAACAATACTAAATCTCTGCGCAGTTGGGATCGAATAATATTTTTTTCATAAACCGTTTACTGTAATTATTCAATATTTTTACAGTAGATAATAAATTCAAAAATCGATATCATATAAAAATTTCACGAAGATTCGAAAGGTTTAGCGATGAGTTTTGAATTTGTAAAACTGAAATTATTGTAACACAAAATTATGCACAACTATGGAAGAAAAATCATATTTAAATAAATATAGTACTATAGGATCTGGAATTTTAACTACATATAATATACATACCATAGTATAACATATCCAAAAATCATAAAATATTAAATTAGTTATATTTAGGCTTTGAATTGTATAAATTGAAACTTTTGTCATGGCTAAAACTGTAATGTCTTGGAAACTAGTTAATATTTAAAACAATATAAGTCGGAATGATCTGATATTTTACCACACGGTTGTAAACATTATCATACATAACATATCCAAAATTCAGATATTTTGAAGGTCTTTATACATGTTTTCTTGAATTTATAAATCAGAAACTGAGTATACTCAAGATTTGGGAAGCGTGAATAAAAATTCTATATAAAATAAAATACAATTCAAACGTATATGAAAATTTTCCCGAATATTATAAACATATGATAACATAACATATTAAAATGTCACTAATTCTGCATATGTATAAGTAGGGTTTTGGAATTTCTAAAACGAAAATAGAGAATAACATAAATTCTGGCATCTTAGTTTGAAAATTACATAAGTACAAAAGTACTTATCGGATTAGTATGAAATTTTAAACGTACGATAAAAACGACATAAAGAATAACATATTAAAATTTCATAAAATTATGAGCAGTATAGATTGGGTTTCGAAATTCATAAGAAAATTACCTTAGGAGTTGAGAATGAAATAGGGAAGGCAATTGAGGATCATGACGTTGAAGAAAAACTTCGTCGAGGTTGTATGGTAGACGATGGGGCTGTGGAGGCGAGAAAGAGCTGGAACGTGTTTTTGGTTTGGTCCCCTCTAATGTGGTATAATAAAACCCTAATAACAAAAGAGTCCTAATATAATTACCCTATCTAGTTTCCCAAACACCTTAGGATTCCTAATGGGCCAAGTAATTGGATAATAAACCCAATAATAATAATAATAATAATTCACTAATGGGCCATCTATCTAATTAAAGATGCTTTTTTTTTTCCCGGGTGTTACAAACTCCCCTTCTTAAAAAAAATTTCGTCCTCGAAATTTAGTCAACTTAATTCAAACTCTATTAATGTCTAAATATCTTGCTAGAATCTCATCCTTTCATTCTCAAGTTGCCTCGTCCTGGCCATCTCAACTATTGTTATAAGAAAAATCCACTAAAAGTAAATATGCCTCCAATTACTCAAAAATCCGAAATACATGTCTATTAGGATTAACGTTGTCCCTTTAGTTTGTCCATCCGTCTATAGATGTTGTAGCCCACTAAAATTGCAAGTTTCTCCAAACATTCAAAGTTAACTAGTATCTCTCTGATAGTCTCGCTATTTCTCTTGTGTACAATTGACGAATTGCTCTAAACCATATGTCATCTGCAAAAAGTGTGTAAATTTGATCAATCGGTCAAAAATATTCCATCTCGTGATTTTTCTTAGTTGGTCGCGACTAACTTACAACAAAGTCAATATCTATATGCTTTCAACTTTCATTTGAGGATATCATGTGTCTTAATAAATATCTTGACAGCCGTTGGTGCTTGACCTTAACTTGTTGACGTGTCATGTATCTATCCACAAGGTGTTGATAGTTTCTATCATATCCCTCCACCAAAAATACATTTCACAGATCTAGCTAAATCGTAACTCGTGGGTGAGCGGTGTACGGTGTATAATGTGCTTATTCTAATATCTCAGTTCTTAGTTATTCGTCCCTAGATATAAGCAAAATTCCTTCGTAGCCTAATACACCATTAGAAGCTAAAACAAATATGTTGAGGCTTTCAATTAGATCATGGTTTCTCATCTTGCATAAAACTTATATGTCACTTGTGTCTCATTAATCTTATCTCTAAGTACAAGTCGATCAACCATTGTTGTAATAATTGATTTCAATCCACTAAAAGGTGTTACAACCTTGAATTATCGACTTAGCGAACCCTCTCACCAATTATTCTTATTCTACTTTTTGATGCACGCTAGTCAATCCTTATTTAACTTCTTAGAAATTCTCCGCACGCTTCTTCATGCAATGAAACTTCACATTTTCTTGTTACTCTAGTCCTTGGTGTTGAACTCTTAACTATATTCCATTCACTCTAAAACCTCGAAATTCATTCACAATCGTAAATATACTCCATTAATTAATAACTTCAACTTTAACTAGATCACTTATATTCCTCATATGGCAACAAATATGACTAAAATATAATACATAGTCTAACCATAATTTAAATTCATTGAAATTCAGGTGGGTGATATCGAGACCTCGAATAGATCCTAAATAAGACACTAGATCCTTTAAGTAATCAAATGAATCATTTATTCTTAGCACGGGTACTTGTTTTGTAATCCAATAAATTCTCCATGTAGTTTATACACTCCATAGCCCGGGTTCGTCTTGAAACATGGTGACTCTCCACATAATGATACTCTAAGTCAGATAAGTCTTTTACCCAATAATGCTTGTAATTGCACATTTAACTCTTATAATTCCTTCGTCGCTAGTCTATTTGGTGAATTTGATATCGTGTCATCCTAAGTAAAAAGTCAATGGTGGATTCTATTTGTCTATCCAGTGGACTCCCAAATGAAAATTCCTAAAAATATATTTCATAGTCTCGAATAACGTAATTAGCAAATTGACCATCAAGCCAAAATATCGGTAACTTACTGTACTATCCAAATACCTCAAAACAATTTCTTTTCTTAAACTTTCTATTGCCCTTTTTCCTGATCACAACTCGGGGTATAGTACTAGCCTTTGCTCCATAGAAAAACAAACTCATATTATTAATGCATCGAACACTATCTTCTTATAGGACACTCTATACTTTCTCGCTCTTACTAAATCAGTCCATGCCTAAGATCACATCAAAATCTCTCATTATTATAACATATAAATCCACTTTTAAATCATTTTCCTTAACATTCAGTTTTTTTTATGACTTTAGACATCCGAAAAAGAATTAGTGTCCTTTCCAATTGCTATACTAACATTATAACCATCCCAAAGTATCACCATTAACTCTTAAAGAAACGAACATGATGTAAACCATGAATATTGATCAACTTGAAGGCCATTAAAGACTATCCAAAATATATGTTGTTAGTATTCTACTCATAGTCAATCCCGACATTCTCGATCGCTTATAAATTCGTAATGAATCTCATGTATTCTATCACAGGGTCCTCTTCCAAGTCCTCTTCCAAGTCCTCTAGAGTTTATATTATCCTTTCCATATTCACATACAAAAGATGTCAAAACCTCGTAGTCAATAGCTCTATGGTACATGTGTATTGCATCAATAAATAAAGTAAATCTTTTTTTTTTTCTTTCGCAATAGAAATCATGTAATTTGTCGATGCTTGATAGAAATGTCAATAGCGATGAGCTTGATAGCAATGGCGTAGCAAAAGAACTTTTGAAAATTTAACTTCGTACCTTGGCCGGAGTTGGCGTGGCATATAGCGGTGGTGGATACCACAGGACTCTTTTCATTTATTTAAAAAAACTTTTGCTTATTCATTTATCGAGTACACACACACACACTTGCGAAAACTACATGTAGATTTTTTTTTTTTTGCAAGTCTACTGAAATGTAGACTGCTCCGATACCACCAGTAACACCCCAAAATTTTGGACTATAAAAATATATACATACATTTATTTATAAGAGAAAATAGGTCACGTAAATATATTTCTTTCAAAATTTAATAAAGAACAAATGAAGCAAATTATAAAGTATAGAAAATTCATGTATTCATTTATTTATAAGAAAATCGGACATTACTAATCTATATAAAAAAATCCCTTTTAGTCTATTTGCATAACTAAACTTAGAAAATCATAATTCATCATTTATTGTCCGAATCGAAAAATCTTTGAAGTTGGAAATTTTCTCAATACTAATCAATTATCATACAGAGTCTAGCATCGTAGGTAAATACTTAGAAAATAATGATTTGTTTAACAATTTCTTATCCAATTGAAAATTAACATTTAGAAAAGACATCACTCTAGTAGTTGCATAAGAAAATCACAATTCGTATAATCATTTCTTATTAAATTAAAAACAACATTTAAAAATAAAAAGACATTACTCCAGTAGTTTCATAGGCCACCCATTATCCACCGCCAATAACCATCGCCGACTCCTTAACCTGAAAAATCTGATTATATATGTGGGGTGAGCGACACAGCTCAGTGGAGTATAAATTGTCCAAGCTAAATACACGGATATCTCACATAGGTGTGCAAATACAATCCAATAGGACATAGCATAGATCTTTTGAAAAACCGTAGACATAGACAATAGTTGCAATCGCAGAGTTCCACTGAGGATACATCGACCCGGACCTCTCTGAGTCCCCGGCTCAATAGTGCCTAAGCAACTGTACTACACATTCATGCAAAATAATCTAAGCATTTAACAAGGACAATAAAGTTTAGAAAACAAACCCCACCTCGAAACTTTGCTTGAAAAATAGTAGAATGATTTGATGCAATATCCCTATTGAACTCCGCAGCTCGCCGCCGTCCTCGTCGCCTAACATGGAAATATATACTTCTTAGTCCTAGAAGTCAAAACTTAAGTATTAACCTCGATATAGGAAGCACTAAAATAACATTCGTGGAAGCTCACGGTATTTTCCTAAGGTTTAGGGTTCAACTTGGTAGGTTTGAACAATACTAAATCTCTGCGTAGTTGGGATCGAATAATATTTTTTTCATAAACCGTTTAGTGTAATTATTCAATATTTTTACAGTAGATAATAAATTCAAAAATCGATATCATATAAAAATTTCACGAAGATTCGAAAGGTTTAGCGATGAGTTTTGAATTTGTAAAACTGAAATTATTGTAACACAAAATTCTGCACAACTATGGAAGAAAAATCATATTTAAATAAATATAGTACTATAGGATCTGGAATTTTAACTACATATAATATACATACCATAGTATAACATATCCAAAAATCATAAAATATTAAATTAGTTATATTTAGGCTTTGAATTGTATAAATTGAAACTTTTGTCATGGCTAAAACTGTAATGTCTTGGAAACTAGTTAATATTTAAAACAATATAAGTCGGAATGATCTGATATTTTACCACACGGTTGTAAACATTATAATACATAACATATCCAAAATTCAGATATTTTGAAGGTCTTAATACATGTTTTCTTGAATTTATAAATCAGAAACTGAGTATACTCAAGATTTGGGAAGCGTGAATGAAAATTCTATATAAAATAAAATACAATTCAAACGTATATGAAAAGTTTCCTGAATATTATAAACATATGATAACATAACATATTAAAATTTCACGAATTCTGGATATGTATAAGTAGGGTTTTGGAATTTCTAAAACGAAAATAGAGAATAACATAAATTCTGGCATCTTAGTTTGAAAATTACATAACTACAAAAGTATTTATCGGATTAGTATGAAATTTTAACCGTACGATAAAAACGTCATGAAGAATAACATATTAAAATTTCATAAAATTATGAGCAGTATATATTGGGTTTCGAAATTCATAAGAAAATTACCTTAGGAGTTGAGAATGAAATAGGGAAGGCAATTGAGGGATCATGACGTTGAAGAAAAACTTCGTCGAGGTTGTATGGTAGACGATGGGGCTGTGGAGGCGCAGAGAAAGAGCTGGAACGTGTTTTTGGTTTGGTCCCCTCTAATGTGGTATAATAAAACCCTAATAACAAAAGAGTCCTAATATAATTACCCTAGCTAGTTTCCCAAACACCTTAGGATTCCTAATGGGCCAAGTAATTGGATAATAAACCCAATAATAATAATAATAATTCACTAATGGGCCATCTATCTAATTAAATATACTTTTTTTTCCCGGGTGTTACAATTACAATGGGGAGTAGGTTGGTGGACTTTTTGAGGTCAACTTATGGTGTGGGAGCAAGGTCTCAAAGTCGATTGGTGAATTGTCGACTACCAGTTCAGATGTTGACGAGGTCTAGGTTTCATCATCAGATCCTGATTTTTCTTAATGACAGCAAGGTACTTATCTCCCACTTGGTTATAGTAAATGTTGTTCCTGAATTAGGTACGTACTTATCTCCTACTTGGTTATAGTAAACGATAATTTATTAGCATAGAGTTGGAAAGAAATGATCAACTTGGTCGATTCTCAACTCTACGATGCTTAATATATTTGAAGTGATTCACCACTATCTTTCTAGATATATCATGAATCAAAATTTCAATGGTCAATGCAAAACCATATGCAATTAAAAAGTATATCTTCAAAATTTTGATAATATTATACTTGAGGAGAATCTCATCGTAACGGTTTCGTCCTGCGGATGATGTTTGCCATGTGATGGAAGCATCCAACCTGCAGTATGCGACTCGATCAAATGAAACCTGCTCTGGATGTAGCTGACATTTGAATATTTCCTCACTTGAACTTTAATGAACACGGTAATTAGTTATATATGATATATTTGTTCTGCTATCGATTTCTAGCCCTATTGGTGGGCTTCTGTTTGGACGTAAATATTTAGTTA
This sequence comes from Rehmannia glutinosa, assembly GCA_016081115.2. Lineage (NCBI taxonomy): Eukaryota > Viridiplantae > Streptophyta > Magnoliopsida > Lamiales > Orobanchaceae > Rehmannia > Rehmannia glutinosa. The sequence continues at coordinate 71,890,198 of CM071925.1, read as the reverse complement.
CAGATGCAAACATATGCTGGAAGTAGGAACCTCTAATTACTACATCAACTTTTTTGGAAATTCTAAGGTTCTTAGCCTTTACTGGTGCTGATTTCCAAGGTTGGAAGCAATATAATACAAAACCATCCAACAACAGCTAGCTATATATATATATCCTTCCAAGAGATTCATCCTGAATTACTGACTACTTAATTTGGTTGCTGATAAGGCCAAAGAATTGACTACTCAAAAACTGTGTCAATTTCTACTGCTGCATGAGATGCTTGAGCAATACATAAATTAAATCTACTGATTAATGCAGAAGCTTTTTGATTCCCTAATAAATAAGGGATAACTTTGATGCATCTCATTGCTTGAAAGGCTCCTTAACCAGTTGTTTAATGAAGCTCATGACATTTGCCTAAGTTTTTCTTCCGGCTGTTGAATTCTAAACGCAACTTGGCCATTTCTTAGTCTCAGGAAGACCAAATTAACATTCACTACCTCACTTGAAAAAGTAATTCCTTAATCTTTTTGAGAAAGAATAAAACAAAAAAATTGTTTGCAAATATTTTGTGAGTTTATTTCTTAATCTCAGGAATAGCGAATTAATGTTCTCTACCTCTCGTGAAAGAGTAATTCGTTTATCTTTTGAAATAAGAAGCATTTCTTTGCAATATGTTTATTGAGTTATGAGATTATTTGTATTCAGCAGCTAAATTGAGACAAGGATGTAGACTATGATGCAAGCTATAAAATTAAATGGAAACATCAGCTTCAATTTCAGCACTTACATGCAAAACGTAAAGGGTACAACAATTTTTGAACATAATTCAATTGCCAATGATTTTTACCAGGATTAGTCCTGAATCAAGATCATTTGCACAATCTTTTATTGTCTTCAGAATTCAGCAGAGGAAGAAAAGCAGATTGTTCTTTAGAAAGGAAATAACAACACCGAAACTACACAATTCTCTTTTTTTGAGTCTTATGGATAGTCATAAGCTAAAGCCTCCAAGTGCCCCACCAAGAAAATCAAGGACACCACCTCCAAAAACATCAACACCATTTTCTCCTCCCAACAGAGATTGTAGAAAATTTTGTCCTTCCCCAACACCACCATCAATCCCCATATTACTAAGGCCTGATATCAATTGCATCAGCTGTTGAGATCCCCTGTCACCACCATAGCCGCCTCCAGCGGCACCAAGACCACCATTATAGCTGCCTCCAACGCCGCCTGCCAGAATTGCCTGAGCCATGGCATGATTGTTACTAACCATTTGCTGAATTGCCTGAATGACCAAATCATTGTTCGGTCCATTGACCCCAACAGGAGCCAGAATCGAGCCTCCTGCAGGAATACCAAAAGGTACATTATTATTATTCATCATAGGATGAGACATCACATTCTGCTGCCCAGGTGGTGCCATTCCAGCCACGGACTGCGGCCCAAAGCCCTGATCAGGCCGAGGCGTAGCAGCCCAACTAGAGCACATTGCCTCCGGCTGTGATGTTGGCACGTGAGACTGAAAATCCACGGAGTTTTTATCATTCTGTTTCCCTAATAGAGGACGAACAGCCGAAATACCTCTGGCGCAGCTCATATGCGCATCAAATCCACATAGATTACACTTATAAAGCCAATGGCCTGAACCAGGGCCCTTGCATATACCACAGCAAAATTTCCTTGTAGCATAAGGGGATCCAAAAGTAAGATTCAACTCGTGCGTGTGGCAGACATGTGTGACGGATAACGGCATGGCCGCACAAAGTAAATGCAAATCAATGCCGCATGATTTGCATTGGTAACAGAAGCCCCTGCCAATTTCCCCACATGCATCACATTTGTAGCGCCCTTCAGCGTAGGAAGGCTTCGTCAGGAGGATTAAAGCGTGTCTTTTGTGAGAAGGGTGCTTAAGTTTCTTGGGCATTTCAAACATTTCTTGTGAAGGAAATAGTGGCAAATTGGGCAGTAGTAGAGCATACCAGAGGGCAAGTGTCTGCATCCTGAACAAGACGAAGCGAAGTTTAGGGATTGTTTGTAAACGGTGAGCTTCAAGGGGTGTGGATGGCTGAAATGGGTTGTTATGGTGTCTTGCTGGGGTTCAGAGTTTGTGTTATTCATCTCTTGTTCACTCTCAAATTAACACACGCAGAGAACTCAGAGTTGGGCCTTAAGAAGATACACTAAAACTTCATTCGTATATACCCTAAAAAAAAAAAAAAATTCATTCGTATATATCCAACAGTAGACTTTTGAGTGCTATTTAAATGTATCAAGTCACTTGTCTTCATGGTGGTGAAATAGTCAGCAAATTTTCTGCCATGATAAAATTAATTTAGTGCCTGTTTATGTGACAAAAGAATTTTAGTCTTGGGATATGAGTGATTAATTAATTCATCCTTTTTGTCTGTGATGAGGTTTTATAGTGAGAAAGGGACTGAAGTGAGGGTTGTTAGCTAATATGCTTTGGAGAATTCTTCTATTGGCTTGATTTGATACAACATTGGCAGTGCATATCGGCTCTATCTCTATAGCATACGAGGCAAATGAGGTGAACATATAGTTTGGTTCCATTATTATTTTAACTTGTGTATTATGCATATATATATTGGTAATTAACAAAGAGAACTGGGAAAATATTTCACAACAAATTCAACAATTGAAAATATATGAAAAGTACGTAATAGCGCAGGCCGGAGTTCCTATTACATACTGTGGTTTGTTTTAATACAACATATAAATATCACGTGTGCAATATTATATCATCTTATATACATGACATTAATGGTAAGTTCAATCAGATATGTAGAAAATAGGAAATTCATATTATAAAAGTGTTGACCAACTTTTGGAAATATCGTTTCCATTTTTTCCAATTGTAGTAAGGCCATTTCATTCAATATTTGCTCAAAATGGAAATAATGCTCGAGGGCAAAATCATAATAGATAGCACTTCCAAGACGTGAATCTTTTCTTACAGAGAAAAAAAAGGGACTGGAAGTAGACTTAATTAGCCAAACAATTTATCTTAAGATATTACTATGACAAATACCTTTTTCTTAGACCTCCATTCCACAACACAAAAAGAAAAGGAAAAAAATTACAACTTTTTCTGGATTAGACGGTTCGGCATTCAGCTTCCCTAATCCTCTGTGACCCAAATGAAATTTGAAATTTGTGCATACATGGTTAGCATTATTTTGGTTTGGATGACTACAATTACAAGGGCCAGTATAGGTTGGTGTAATTTTGAGCCAGAAAATTCAAATATTGATAAATAATTTTTTTTTCTTTCTCATAGGCTTTTTTATATTTTTGGAGGGGGCTTATTTAGAGGTTGACAAGTTATATGTTTCATCATCCAGGCCTGGCTATTTCCTGAATTAGGCTATAGATGCTGACAGTATGATATACTTATTTCCCACTTGGTTATAGACTTTATGGTAAATGATTAATTTTTTCTGCAATTAAAGACTTGGCAAGGATTGGAAGGAAAAAACCAGGGTGGCTTAAATTGCCGTCACCACTACAAGAATTGTGGGGTGGAGGTCGGGGGTTCAAATCCTGCTCCATCAAATTGTTTGTGGGGTGGAGGTCGGGTTTTTATCCCCGCTCCATCAAATCGCTCCCAAGGCATATGCGGTAGTGAAGATTTGGTGGGAACTCTCATCTTGAATAAAGATCCGTGTGGTTGGTGGGAACTCATCTTGAATAAGATCCGTGTGGGTTCGATTCGGGAGAGATCGTTATTAGTAGATTGGGGGGTCGAACGTGGCGCAGGCTGAGTTATCAAAAAAAAAAAAAAAAAAAGATTGGAAGGAAAAAGATTCTCAACTGATGGATGCATCCACCACCATGTTTCCATTTTCAGAAACATAAAGAAAATAAAAAATTAAAAGTACGAATGATTCTAGTCTTCTAGAGATATTATGAATTAAAATTTCAATCAACATTTTAAAACAATATCTAATTAAGAACTGGAAAATAGAGGAGAATCTAATACTGACTTCACCTTGCTGATGTTACCATATGAAGCTGGACCTCCAACCTGCAGTTAGGGCTGTGCACGGGACTTGGAGATTATCGAAACCGAACCGATATCCGGACCGAAAGATCTTCGAACCAAAAATATTCGTTGACTTTTTTACTTTCCCCGAACCGTACCGTACCAAAAAATATTTATGGTACGGTTCGAGATTTTTCAAATACCAGTCAACCACTCCGAACCGAAGACCCGAAGCTAGAACCGATTTTAAAGATTTTATATAAATGCATATACATTATTTCTATGTTGTTTTATTTTGATATTGAATTAACTACAAACTATTTGAAATTAAATTGAATATAAATCATTTTTCCGAAAAAAAAACTATAATACTGCAACTATTATGAATTTTAAAAACTTTGATATTAATAATAGAGTAAATCATTTAAAATTGAAATTAGTTAAATGATTAGTAAATTGCACTTAAAAGAGAAACAACTAATAGTACCATATTATAACAATATAAAAAAGATCATATTTTAATTTTTTTACCAAATCACATAAATTATAAATATAATTTTATTGATTATGTTAAGTTGTTAAGTATGAGACATTGAGATTATAAATTTATAAAAGTTTTTATTTTATGTTAATTTATAAAAAATATTAGTTAATTATATATGTTCTATGTCAATAGAAGGACAATTGCCCAAATAATAAACTATTATTGTATTATAGAGGTTATTAAGTTTAGAATTTTGGATTGTGTTACCTATTATAGTTTTAATTTTTATTTTGAGACTACGCTAAAAAGAGACTAGAACTCTAGAACTAGAAGTATATCCGTTTGGTGATTTTTATATTGATTTTTTTTCTTTTTTTTTTCCAAGTTTGTATGTTTTATTTATAGCTAATCTCCGAATCTCCGTCCCCGAACCGCACCGTCCCGTCCCATTAGAACCGAATCTCCATCCCTCGGACGGTTCGGGACGGAGATTTTTTCTATGGTTCTGGTTAAAGATTTATTTTGAAATCTCGAACTTCGGACGGTTCGGAGATTTGGAAGAACCGCCCCGCATGCACACCCCTACCTGCAGATTTCAACTCCACTAAATAAACCTGCTCTGGATGTTGCTGATATTTGGGTTTGAGAATGATAATATTACGTTAATCTCCCACAAATACAATCCTTGAAAATCTGGTAAATATTAAGATGATCAAAATCAAATACTAGTTAAAATAAGAATTTTCTTCCTTATCCAAATAAAATCAGGCTATAAGATCAAAAAGTATTAATTACGTGGGGTTGAGCTTCTAACATACTCGAGGATGATATCCAGTTATTTCGTTGTGCGCAAACTTATTGATGCACAATTGGTTAGGCCAAATTTAGATCACATTAGGGTTGCGATATTTTTGTCCCAAAACATGTAAATATCCTTTACTGAAACCTAGAGGTGGCAATTCGGATCATTAGGTCGGGTTCGTGTTTGATTTCGGGTTATACTTAAAATACATCAAAACTTAATTAAAATATAAAATAATTACATTTTAGATAAATTGATATCGTGTTCAGTCGTGTACGTTTTTGGGTTTTTCTTGTTCGTGTTCGGGTTTCTGTCAGTAACTTCAGGTCGGGTTCGCGTTATATCAGGAATTGCTACCCATACTGAAACCATGGGCGGATTCAGGGGGAGCCTCTCCGCCCCCCGGTACACCCCATGAAATTTTTTATCCCGTTTTCCTGAGGGAAAAAATAAAAAATAATTATATGTTTTTTAAGGGAAAATATAGTTGGACTAGATGAAAAAAATTGAGTTAGGGGTAGCTGAAGCCAGCCGAATAAAACTTAATAGAGTATGAATAATGCTAAGTAGGTATTTGTGATTTGTTTGTTGTACTATTGTTTTCTAGCTAGCCAAGTTGGGCATTCTATTTGGTCTTAAACAATCTGATTTATAACTCTGACAAATAAATGTGCATAGAAAGTGAAAAACTCTATTTATTGCATCAATTTATTTGGAAACTTAAGGTTACTAGTAAGAAATACGTGCGTCGACGTGATCCACATGACTTTACTTAAATGATTATATTATTTAATAATTATATTAATTAATATTTAAATATTAAAAAGTGATTTATAAATAAATAAATATTAATTAAATTTAGATATTACAAAGTATTTAATATATTTTTCTTACTTTAATTACGGTCGATATGAATTGTTGAGTAATTAATTCAAAAACTCAATCCAACAAAAAATCTAAAATTATAACAACAATATAAGTTCCAATGTTTTATTTCATTTTTATGGCTAGAAAAATATTTTCTTCTTAACTAATCTTTGAATTCTTTTAGCATTGGATGTGTTTCACATAACAAGACAAGCACTTTAGTTTATAATTCATAAGCTAATAATTAATAAATCACAAGTTATCGAATTAATTAATCGTTATACCAAAAATCCAAAGATAATGTCAACATTTTATTTGTTATCGTATTCAATTCAAACAAAAAATTAATCAAATTCTTA